>JAVJGG010000074.1:1314297-1340923 GCA_035590195.1 Aviceda cuculoides | reverse complement strand
ACGGCAGAACAGGCAATGGGAGTGATTAATGGGTGCTCCTCTATCTGTCCGAGCTTGGAAAATCACAGCTCTGCAATAGCAGGAACATCCCTGGGCTTTCCGGATGAGCTGGAGCTCAAAGAGAGTCCCCAGCCTGCTGTGGGCTCCTGCTCTGCTGGGATGGATCGGACCCAGGCTGTCCTCAGACCTCAGGGCTCCAGCCTTCGTAGAGGAGGAGCAAATACGTTGATTTAAGGTCCTCTGGCCTACTTGTCCCTCCACATAGAGAGCTGCTCCCTTCAGCTGCTTCCTCCGCAGTGCAGCCACTGAGCGAGTGTCTCTGTGCTCTCAGGTTGGGCCATCACAGGCATCTTCATCCCTTCATTACTAAATGTGTGGAAAAGAACAACTGATCCGAAGCCACATTGCCAAGGACAGGGATGCTGCAGCCAACCATTGGTGAACACACCTGAGATCCTGTGGTTTCTGACCCGTGTCACCACTAGAAAACCATCCTCCCAGCCTGTGACCAAAAAGGAAGGGGTGGGGGGCAGGTGGAAGGGAGCAGGGGAGGAGTTGCCCATCTCCTACTTCTGCAGCGCTATTTTGGTCATAAGACAGCCTCGATGAGATGGTTTCACTGTCAGATTCTTCTGGACCCCATCATAGCTGGGATGCCTGTGACACTGGAGTAAGGGTGAAACGGACCCTCCCAGGTGCCGGTGCCATTGTCCATGTGGTGGTCTTGTCTTTTCGGGAAGGTTCAGCAGAGCACTGTTCCCCAGTCCTGTCTATTAGGAACCAGTTCCGGAGCTCCAATGAATCCCAGGCGTGCCTGGGGAGCCTTGGTTACAGTGACTGCATCCTGAGAAAAGGTCAGCTTTGCTAGTGTATATCCAGCCAGTAGCTCAGGATGGGAGTTATTTTTCTGGCAGTCGTCCTGCTCCCCACCATCCACCTGACAAATCTGAAGCTCTTGAAGCTCCCAACCCCAGCAATTTTCTGCTGCATTTCCAGGATGTGCTTGCAGTCCAGGAGAGGGACATTTGCAGGTCAAGCGGAGAACTAGGGAACTGAATCTGAAGCGTCATGATTTGGTGCTCATTTTGCAGTCACTTGCTTGGTCCAGTCTGGCCTTTCGGCATCACAGGACTAGGAATTGTTGTCCTTACAGTAACTAATTACAAGCTATTAGTTAACTATTAATTAGCTATTAAGTAACCATGAGTAGTTTTAGAAGGCCTTCCATGCTCACTAATTTTGCACGGCAGATTTTTTAAATGAAAGCATTTTCCACAGTATAACGACATTACTCTAAATAAAAGCAGCAATGTGACACATGCCTTGCAAAGTCAGGGAATAAGCCCCAAGGTAACATGCTGACTCCCTTCAATTACTTCTTTGCTTTAAAGAAAAGGCTACTGAACTATAATGTACTGATTCTCTGTGAACTGTCACCAACTCTGGGGAAGTTTTTTAGCCTGTCAAATGCCAATGATTCCTCAAACATGCATCTCCTGGTTCCTATGCAGCTTCTTCGCTTCTCTCCAAGCTGGCATGTAGCTGGTTTGTAGGGAGTGAGCCGAGCACTGCTCTTAGGTACCTGTGAAACTGTGATTTTGCATGATGTACTGGCACCCACCTCCCCAGGAGTTATGACCCTTCCTCCTCTACTTTGAAATACAGTATTTTCTCCAGGGTTTGGTATTTGCTCCAGGGTTTGCCTCTGCTCACCCTTTGCAAAACACTATACAGCACCCTGCAACTGTCATGTAGGTCACACTGGGGCATTTGGGGATCTTATTTTAAGGGTGTCGGAGGTCTGCTAAAGATAGCATGTTGCTGCTGTCAAATCCAATTAAAAAAAGCCATAACGATCCTTGGGGGTGCTACAGCAAGAGTGGTTAATTTACCAGGTGTTCAGCAATGGATAATTATTTTGAGTAAGTAGGAAAAATGTTAGAAAAATAAATGTATCTGGAAAGGGCACTTTTCCTTGCCAAACAGCAGTGTTTCAAGCATCATGCTTCCCGAAGGATTGTGGATAAACAAGAGTGATTTCCTATCTTGGGAAACAGATTTTCCTACAAACAATAATCCTGACCCCAGTAAGCCAGACTGGTACAGAATAAATAAAAGCTAGTGTCTGTTGCCTCCCCTTTCCCTGAGATGAAATGTGAATAGCTCCCACCAGAAATTATGAAATGTGAACAGATCCGACCAGAATGGCTAAACTAGTCGTGGTCTTCAGTTTGTTTGACTGTTACATTTGAGGCCCAAAAGCCAACATGGAATCCACAGCCATTTGAGAAGTGGAGGAGCGTGTATCTGCTGAAACCTCGTTTAACCTCAGGCAACTTCCCTCACCATTTGCCAAACATTTCTCCTTCCTTTATGCTTCAAGTCTAAAAAAACCCCCTTCATTCAACATTCAAGCAGTAATTACAAGGCTGGACTTTACAAATGGAACATAAATAAAATTACATAGCTAATTAAGACATATCACGAACTGAAGCTCGTTTCTATGATACTAATTGCATATTTCACCTCCCTGTTAAATGGATTTGATAGTCTGAAAATAAGCCATTCACGTTATGCAGTGGGAGAGGTTTCAGAGAGCAGCTACTGCCCTCTGTCCAGTGGATGTCAGGCCTCCCTGGTTAGACCAGAGATTAACAGAGTGAATTGATGACCCTTTTTCCAAGCCCGACGAGGAGTTTGATTTTGAATGTGCTAGATGCTTGTTGTGCCCCAGCCCCCTTTCACCTGCAAGACATGCATGTACAGGAGTAAACACATATTCAGTGTTTCAAACCCAAACACTGAATTATTGCAACTTTTCTGCACAGACAAGGCAGGTTAGAAAAATAGCTTGGCCATCTCTACCTCTATCTAGCAACAGTCACCCACAGCACCTGTTGTTTTAACTCTATGATTAATTTAACTTAGTTAATAAGTTAAAATTAAAACAAGTGAATAGGTTTAAGTTTGTAATTATTTGCAGTTCTGTACAGCAGGCAGAGAGAGAGCTGCCAGCACCATGCAGCACATAAGGATGCCCTAATTACAGCATTAATGTAGGACCTGGAAAGCAAGATCTGAAGTCTTTCCTCTGCAGAGGGTGTTCCCTGTGGACTTGGCCAAGTGCTGGGATCCTCCTTTCCTCATTGTGAAGCAAGGACAATGACTGCCTTGCCTCATAGCAGGGACGCATTCCTACACATGTACATAAGTGTATTTAATACATCTAATGCAAATGTAGGTCAGGTATTTCTGAGGGGCACTGCCTTTCAGACAGAACTCTGATGTTCACTGCATGAGGGACAGAAACCCAATGTCTGCCAGTTAGAAAGACCGATGAATATTTTAAGATTAAATGTTTTGAATCCTGCAGTGAGGGAGAACGGAGCGGCATGCCCGTGCAGCAGCCCTTCACGCTGCGTCAGGAGGATGCTCTGCCACCTCACACCTTGCTCTGCAGGGGTGCAGGAGTGGGGGACGGGGCACGCAGAGCACACACAGGAACACAGAGAGCACCAGTGGCCTCATCCTGCTCCTTCTCTTCCTGAGTAGGACAGAGGTCCACCAGTGGGAATGTACATACATCCCTTCAAGAATATACATACATCCCTCCAGCAGCTGGGCACAGATTCTGTCTGCCTGGTAGCTGCCCCTGGGTCTCTGAGCCTTTCCTGGGACAGCCTGGGAGGGTCTCGAATGGCATGTCCCTTCTGACGAGTCCCCAATTTGTGTTCCCAACTGCTTTTGTGCCACTGTGCTACTCTGGGTTTGTCAAGGTGGGCCTCTGATGGGCACCATTGACCAGCCCACAGCTCCTACTCTTTCTCGGTACTTGCAGCTGCATCAAGAGCGAAGCCAGGTGAGGGGGTTAGCACAATTTCTTCAGGGATGGGTATGGTCTGGTTCCTGATATTCTGGGCTGGGTCTTCAGACTTTCCCAAATTTAGGCTTCCATTTCGGATTCAGAGAGTGCACAGAGTTTGTGGTTGATGTTACTCTTTGCCTTAATGAAACTTTACTCCATGAGTTATTCCAAGTGCTCAGATTTACAGAAATCAGGCCATTCACAGAGGGCTTGTGGATGGCATGAGACCTGGGCTACAATGTTTTGGCATCCTGGTTCCCATTCATCTGGCACTTCAGGACACCTTAATTACAAGCTAGAAATGGATATGAAGAAACTGTAATAATCTCTTCCATTTTTAATGAGTTTGCTCAATACTGTTTCCAAAGTGCACACATGCCATCAGGGCCAGGGTGCAACCCAGCCCTGGGAATTCCATGAGCTTCCCTTCACTTTGGCTCTGGGAATTTCCATCAAACGGCATTCCCTTCCCCTCACCCTGGACCCTGTGTCCTATGCAGTGGGTCACTTGTGGAGCGTGGAATAGACCCACACAGAAGCAATGCTCTGGCTTCAAAAAGCAGAAACTTTTCCATTTGCCACCTTTTCCTCTCAACTTAGTGCCTGCTCTGGGTGCCATTCTTGACATGTTCCCAGTAATGACACAAAGCAGTGAAACCAATGAATCGTGAATCAATGCCCCTTTTTGCTTTCATAAAAGAGACATTATAAACCAAAAACATAAAGATCATTTTATCTTTATTAATAGTTTAATGCCTATGAGAAAGCTATTTGACGTTTTTTACACCTCCAACTCATTTCTTCATGCATTGCTGAGCAGGCTGCACCAGAGTTCATCCACTTAAATCCATTTTGTAACTCAGTAGATATACAACAAAAGGATTTTGGGATACAGCAATACTTAACTAGCTATATTAAGTAAAAATCCAGCCATCTCCTCCCTCAAAGTTTTCTGGTTAGAGTCTAAAATCACTGCTAATAATGAAATTGAAATCAGACATGATGTTTAGAGTGAGGTAGACTGTCCCGTTCCACTTCCTTCAGCGATTTGTAGGCTCTTACATCGAATATCCCCAATTCTTATTAGAAAACGGCTTTGTTTTGCTGTGTAGTGGGGGTTACCCATCCCAAAGCTCCTCCATAGTTTTCTCTTAGCTGTTCCTTGTCAAATGCTGGTTGTCTTGCTATCAGCCACTGATTTTTGCATTTCATTTCCTTGACAAAGTGTATTGCAAATGTACAGTGTGATTAGTGCTGCAGACTGAGCTCGCAATAGGAAGGCTTTAAGCACAAATCAGCATGATAAGGAGTCGTTTCAGCAGTCAGGCTTTGCCCACATCCCACCTTGGTCTTGTCTCTCCTTGGCTGCACTGCAGCCCAGCTCCTGGCACCATGGTAGGATGCTCCCTCCTCTCCCGTCCATCACCGGCTTCTCTCCCCTCTTCATGCAACTCCCAGCCTTCTCCTCTTTGGGGCCCTTTTCTGCCCCACCTGGGCAAGAAAAACCCACAAATACGCAAATGCTTCCCCACTAGTTGGAAAGTCTGTGGGGAGACAGGGCTGGAGCAGCTCACAGGGGTAGATCCTGGAGGAGAGGGTTGACGGCAGGGAAAGTGCTCACTGTCACCGACATCAGAGTTTGTTCATCCTCATCCTCGCCTCATTCTGCCAAGGGTCCCTTGCCCCACCAAACCACAGGACAGCCTGCCTGCCCTTCAAACAAGGGGGGCCGTGAGCCATTGCAAGGCTGCAGGAAGCAGCTGGTGCAGTGGTGGGCTGGGAGGCAGCTCTGGTACCCGTGGTGGGCTGGGAGGCAGCTCCTCACCTGCTTCTACGGAAAGTTGAACACTGGTGCAAATGTCCCCAAAGACACCTCCCCTTCCTAAGCGCCAGCAGTCAGCCCCCAGTGTCACGGCACGTCCTGCCACCCAAACTCTGTTTTGTAGGGAGGGCAAAGCACGCTGGGCAGGCTGGCAGGGCTGGCCCTGGCACCGTACCCGAGGAGGGCGACTGGGTGGGCTGTGGGCCACAGGCTGGAGGACGAGCCAAGAATTAATGTTTCAAGTCAGCTGGACTTGTAATACGTCCCCGCTTCCTACCCCAGCATCCGAGGACCAACGGCACTTTCCAAGGGGTGTTTACACTCCTGTCATGGTGCTTGTCGTGATACTTACCATGGTATCAAGGGTAGGCTGGACATTTTCCCACCCTTTTCCCTGGTTGCAGGGCGTTTGCTGATCCTGAACAGAGGCAGAGCTAGAGTAGCTGCAGTGCCCTGAGCTGGTGGTGCCCTGTGACAGCCCTCCTGAAAGAGCATCTGCTGCACCAGAAATACGGGGGCAAACCCTTCCTCGAATCTGGATTCTCGGTGCCTCTTGGGGATCTTGTTTACTCAGATAGCAGTCTTACAAATTACTAATAAAAAAAAAAACATTAAAAACACTACTTTGCATTTTCTGGAAGTTGTTATCCTATTCAGCAAAGAATCATCTTGTGTCTTTGTAACTTACACAATTACTGTTCTTGATTAACAACAAAAACTGATGAGCTGGCCTTTTCAGGACCCATAAGCAGAGTCAGCCAAGCAGAAAATATAAGTGAAAGGAAAACAATTAAAAGTTATTTTAGTTGTTACATTGGAGTTGATTGTTATATTTACGTATGTTTTTTCCCATACAGTATAAAAACCTCCAATGCATGCACAGTTCTACTCTTCCAATGACAGTATGTGGATATATGAAGTCAGAGTTTCATGTTGGTCACATTAGTTCTGGATTAAGTGTCCTGGCTTCGGCTGGGATAGAGTTAATTTTCTTCCTAGTAGCTGATATAGTGGTGTGCTTTGGATTTAGGGTGAGAATAATGTTGATAACACACTGATGTTTTAGTTACTGCTGAGCAGTGTTTACCCAGCATCAAGGTCTTTTCTGCTTCTCACACCTCCCCACCAGTGAGGTGCACAAGGATTTGGGAGGGGACACAGCTGGGACAGCTGAGCCCAACTGACCCAAGGGATATTCCAGACCATATAACATCACGCTCAGCGTATAAACTAGGGGGAAACCTGGCTGGGGACTGCTGCTCGGGAACAGGCTGGGAGTCAGTCGGGTGGTGATAAGCAATTGGTTTTCATTTGCATCATCTGTTTTTCTTGAGCTTTATTTCTCTCTCTTTTTATTACTTTCCTTTTCATTACAATTTTTAAAATTACTATTACTATAATATTTTATTTTATTTCAATTATTAAACTGTCCTTATCTCAACCCACTTTTGTTACTTTTACCCTTCCAATTCTCTCCCCCATCCCACTGGGGGAGAGTGAGCGAGCGGCTGTGTGCGGCTTAGTTGCTGGCTGGGGTTAAACCACAACAGTAAGCAACACTCATGTGGCAGTTTTGAGACTTCCTTTTATAACTGTGAAATAGATGAATACAATAGAGAATTATTTTGTTAAGTTGGGATTGTAATGCTTACAGTCCAAAGCACTGATATGGACCAGGCAGAACTGGCTGTAATGCAGCAAGGAAGGATGTACAACTGGGGCACCATGCAGGCTATTTGTGAAATGCATGGCATGATACTGCAAGCGCAGTATGGAAAAACACACAAATCACATCAATAAAAAAATTAGAAAGCATCTTGCAAATGCTATTATGCTGTAGTTGTGTCCTGAAATGCTTAATTTTACAGGGTTGTAAATATTGGTGTCTGGCTATAATAGAATTTAAAGAATCAGCCAAGGTCTTCTCATTTAAATTTTTATTGATCACACAAAGAGGTGATAATATATTGAAAAATCATCCACACATTGGCATCTGCTCACAGCTTAATAACTGCTGAGGGAAAAATCCAGCAAAACAAGTCAGCATGTGAGGGAGCGAGTGTCCAGGTTGGGTCTGGAGATCTGAGCTTTGTAGTGACTTCCTCTGTGCCCAGGTCTGGGCTCCCCAGTACCAGAGAGACATGGACATACTGGAGAGAATCCAGCAAAGGGCAGCTAAGATGCTAAAGGGACTGGAGCATGTCTCTTATGAGGAAAGGTTGAGGGAGTTGTTCAGCCTGGAGAGAAGGCTCAGGGGGATCTCATCCCTGTGTGCAAGTACCTCATGGGAATGAAGATGAGGGAGACAGGGTCCTTCCAGTGGTGCCCAGTGCCAGGACAAGAGGCCACAGGCACACACTGAAACACAGGAGGCTCCCTCTGAACATCAGGAAACACTTTTTCACTGTGAGGGTGACCACACATTGGCACAGGTTGCCCTGGGAGGTTGTGGAGCCTCCCTGGTTGGAGATATTCAAGAGCCGTCTGGATGTGGTCCTGGGCAAGCTGCTGTAGGTGGCCCTCCTTGAGCAGGGCAGTTGGACCAGAGGTGACCTCCACAAGTCTCTTCCAACCTCAACTGCTCTGTGATTCTGTGAACCTCTCACCTGTTTTCAGACCTTCTCCTGACACCTAGTCTAGTACAGATATTCAAGAGAGTTAGTTGAGTCCATGGCTGCCATGGCTTTGCACAGCCACAGGACAGACACCAGAGCCGCATTCAGCCCATGCATGGGAGGTGCTGGTCTGTAGGTCAGAGTGTGCCTCCAGAGCCCTGGTACCACCACCCACAGGGGCACCTCTTAGCCACTTCTTTGGCAGTATCACTTTGTCTTTGGCCATGTAAGTAACCGCAAGTCAGCCATCCTGGATAGCAGGGCATCTGAGCTCTTTGCTGCCATACTGAATGTAGTGGTCACTGAATTCAGTAGGTCCTTCTAGGCCTCAGTTCCCCTAATAGTAAGAAAAGGATCAGTATAAAATGAAGACCTGTCAAAGCTGAGCAGCTCAGGTGCTCTGGACCCGTCTGGATCTAGTCATCAAGCAGATGTTCGTCAACATGGCTTCGGCTTGGTGTCTGGTTTTGGCATGTGCCAGCTAGCCCAGTTCCGCCACACAGAACCTGTGAGATGCAAGTTGTGATGGTCACTGCTGGAGGAGTGCATTAACCTCTCCTTACTAAGAGTTTGTGGTATTTAATGTATGTGTCTTTAACTACCATTGAATCACTTCTCTTCACTAACACAGCAACAGAGTAGACACCTGCTGGTTTTCATGCTTTTGCTAGCTGACATAAAATTGAAATAAATAAAACGAAAGGACAGAAAATGAAACAAGATGGTAACATGATGGTGTTGGCAAACATGACAAACCTGCTCCAAAACCAGAATTTCCTGCAATCTGCTGTGTTTCAGTAGGTCTGGAAGCTCGGCCAGCATGAAGACTCTGCTATATATAAGTCTGCAGAGAAACAGAGGTATTGTGGTTTAAGCCCAGCCGGTAACAAAGCACCATGAAGCCACTTGCTCACTCCTCCCCCGTGATGCCAGTGGGATGATGAGGAGAAAATATAAAGAAACACTCGTGGGTCGAGACAAGGACAGGGAGGGATCACTCACCACTTATGGCCATAGGCAAAAGACAGACTCAACTTGGGGAAAAAGTCAATATCAGTTTAATTTACTACCAATCAAATCAAAACAAGGATACTGAGAAGTAAAACCAAATCTTAAAACACCTTCCCCCCACCCCTCCTTCCTTCTCAGCTCAACTCCACTCCCAATTTTCTCCACCTCCTTCCCTCCAGCAGCACAGGGGGACAGGGAATGTGGGTTGCGGTCAGTTCATCACACCTTGTCTCTGCCGCTCCTTCCTCCTCAGGGGAGGACTCATCACACTTACCCTGCTCCAGCGTGGGGTCCCTCCCATGGGAGACAGTCCTCCATGAACTTCTCCAACATGGGTCTTTCTCATGGGCTGCAGTTCTTCATGAACTGCTCCAGCATGGGTCCCTCCCACGGGCTGCAGTCCTCCAGTCCCAGCCTGCCCCAGCGCGGGCTTTCCCATGGAGTCCCGGCCATCGTGGGGGGCCTCCCCCTGCTCTATCGTGGGCTCCTCTCTCCCCGGGCTGCAGGTGGGCATCTGCTCCCCCGCTCCCCTCCGTGGGCTGGGGGGACAGCCTGCCGTCTCACCACGGGCTGTGGGGGCATCCCCTCCTCCCCCCCTCTACCTCCCCTCCTTCTTCACTGATCTCGGTGTCTGTAGAGGGGTCCTCTCACATCCCAATCTCCTCCCCCACTGCACATTTTCCCTTCTTAGATACGTTCTCCCAGAGGTGCTACCACCGCTGCTGATGGGCTCGGCCTTGGCCAGAGGCAGGTCTGACTTGGAGCCAGGGAAGCTTCTAGCAGCTTCTCACAGGAGCCATCCCTGCAGCCCCCTCTCCCACTACCAAAACCCCGCCACACAAACCCAAAACACATGTGCCCTGCTATCAGTCTTGATATTGGACAAGAAGTATAAGAAGAAATGGAGGTGTGGAGATGTGTGGATTCTGTGACTCCTGCTCCTCCCAACCCCTCTTTAAGGTGTCCCACAAGTCCTGGGCTCTCCAGCATCCCAATGAAATCAGGGAATTGTTTACCTAATAGAGTTCCTAGAACCAAATGTTGCTGACCCTACCACATTTCAGACCATAGTTCCTGGTATAGTGCATCACCTCCTCTGTTTGACGGGACTGAAAGTTCAATTACATTGGAGGATTTCACCTAGGACACCAAAACTCTCAAGTTGTTCTTCACATACAGCAGTTTCATGCCAAATTCATACATTCCCCTGCTTCTCATTCATCCTTCATACCTGATCTGGTTGCCCCTCTTTTCTGGAGCGAGATGAAGAAAAGAACAATTTAAACCCCAGACTCAGGTCATTCTATATTTTCTAGCTGTACCTATTCTGAAAACCCCAAGGCATTTCCCTTTCTTTTCACCTGTGCTCTCCTGTTTCCAACAGTATATGACTCATGACCCTTAGTAGCGGTCTGCCTGTCTGAGCCCTAGAGTCCCTGTCTAATGACAAGAAAAAGGAGACCCAAAAACCCCCAAAGCCAGCTACTTTAGTGTTTGCCCTCAGCATCACATCAGTTTTTATGTTAATCTCCTCTTGTTCTTTCTACTTGCAAAACTTTATCCTCCAGGCTGCAAGCAGGACTGTTTAACAAAACCAAGTTCTTGTCTGTCGTATAACGACAGCAACAGCATCACTGCAGTTAGAGATGAAGGCATCAACCTGCAGACAAGTCACCTTGGTTTGCTGATGTCCAAGAGCCACACTCCTGACTCCACTGCCCTTCTCCATGCTACAGCTACTGGGCCACAGGAGCCCTTTCTTGATAGCAACAAGAGGAGAAACGACCTGAACCAAAAGTGTGCTAGTATCTGAAATATGTGGCATGACTTGGGTGACTGAGGAGGTATTTCCCCAACCCTGCTATGCTTACTCAAACTTTGCTTAGAATGAAAAGATAAATCTTCACTGGGCTTTTAGTGTCTCTAGGGTTGTGGGTCAATGTTACCTCCATCCATCAGAGATGCATCTGTTTCAGACTAAATCCATTACATGATGATAACCCGGGGGCAGTCCAGCACAGTGTCTCCCCGCCTCCCTTGCTCCTCTCCCAGACTGCAAAGTTTGCACGACTCATTTTGTTTCCACTATGCTGCTCTTTTTCTGTTGTGTGCTCCCAAGAGTAATGGAGCACCTGTGAAAGTTTAAACCTCCTCGCTGTTTCCCTTCATCCCCTTGGAAATGGCATGATCTCTGACTGAAATTTAATTCCAGGATGATCTTTTCTGCACTAGGTAGAGGCACTTGTTTCCAGAGGAGAGTGAGAGCAACCCCTGAATTTTGATAATAGCAACCCCAGCTATTAGTGCCATATGAAGGGTATAAGGTGGATGATTGCACAGGGTTAACAGTGCCATACTGTCTGCATTGGGTTTCACCCTCTCTATGCAGCAGCTGGCATTGGATACTAAAGGAAGGACCAAACAAGGAAGGAGTAGTTTAGACCAAATTTTCAGCCATGCATCTTCCCAGTTTCTGAGAGCTGGAGGTTCAGGTAATTACTCTATGCTTACAAAAGCTTTTATGGTTGTGTTTAACACACGTAATAAGATACACCGCCTCACTTCCCTAACTGCTAAAATTCAGCTACGAGAGCCAGTATATTGCAAAAAAATATCAACCAGCCAACCAACCAACCAGCCAACCTGCCATTCCCAAAAAAACACCAAGGGACCAAGCTAATTTTGTAGTCTCGTCTCAGAGCCCAGTGCAGAGCAGGACCCACCAGGCAAAACTCCGCAGGGTCACCAACCAAAACGGCTCTGCCATAAGAAACTCTTCTCTTCTTCCTGCTCCTCCTCCCCTGCATGCTGGCAGGTGCCAAACCAGAGGGATGGAGGGCAGCTGCCCTGAGAAGTGGGAGGCTGCTGCGGGTGTGAGTGTGTTTTCCACGCGGCTAGCAAACATTTCCCTTTCAGTATCTGCGGTATAAAAGCCAATGGAGAAGCAAGGGCGTACACTCTTCACGCAGGCATTTCAGCTTGGTCTTCTCAGGGAAGAGCTCCTACCAACGTCGCCATTGGTTTGCTGCAAAGAAACTCAGATGTAATTTTTCTTTTTTTTCTGCTCTGAACACTCCATTTTCCAGAAGTTTTATCCTCCCCTTGTTTTATGTGTTGGTTTCTCTGATTGGTATTCAAGAGCTTTTGCACCTCCCCTTCCCCCTGAGCAGGCAGACTAAACGTACTTCATTTTGCACCTTTTACAGCCTGGTAATCAGCATGATTTTTTCAGTCAGTGAATTTAAACCCACAGTCTGAAGTCAGTCGCTGAGCCAAACAATCCTGTGCCTTCTGGTTTATTTAACAGCCTCTCAAATTAGCTCATGCAGAGCATGTTGAGACAAGCAAGATGAAAGATTTTTAGGAGAATTTTGCATAAAGAAAGTAAAGTATTAAAATAGGCTTTTATATGGCAAACAGGCGCATATGTGCAGTGCCATTTTCACAAGAGCCAATTAAACATGCACAAAGCTCTTCTTTCACTGTCAGGCTTGTCCACCAGAATTCACGCAGAGCAGGCTGCTGTGCTCCTTTTAGATTAGATATTTTTCCAGCCTGAAGTGTAATAGCCATACATCTCTAAGTGCTGGGATACAGCCCTTTTTTTCCCTCTTTGTGCTGTAAGTCCCTCACACGCCTTACTTCGTTTCCCATCAGTGCACCAGCCAGTCAGTAAGTTGCCAGTGAGTCCCAGCAGAAGATCACTAACTAACTGGGATTTCTGCTCCAGCCAAGAAGAGCCATCACTTCTCTTTCTCTTGATTGCACACAGGGAAAGGGAAAGCAGGTGGCAGGAATGAAGGCAGATTATTCCTTCACCTGTATGAGAAGTTTTCTTACTGTTGCTTAAAAATACCTAGTAAAGAGGATTGCAGTCACATCAGAAATCTTGTAGACAGACTCTTGTGTAAATAAAATTTGAACATGGGGATCGAGACAAACACCATCATAGAAGTTTTGTCAAAGTCTATTTCAAGAGCAAGTTGCAAGCCAAGGCTCAGAGGTTTGCTAGAGAGACACCAGCAACGTGCTGCTCTAGGGATTTGTTACTCAGGTGGAGGAGACCCCCTCTAGCTCTGACCCACAGGGCTCTGCTGTCAGGGTTCCCCACGGTCCTTGCATGAGGGATGGGGCTGGCACATGAGCAGGATCCCCCATGCCAAAGTAAGTGCTCCTCACTGGGAGCGGAGACGGCTGGTGGTGGGGCTTCTCCACGTGTGGCTGTGGTCCTTCTCCACCGTGATGTCCACGTCCCATCGGGGCTGGAGTGTGCTGGGGGTGCAGCTCCAGTTCTCTCCCCCAGGAAAGGAGTGGAAACACCTTAAAACCAGTTTGCAAACTGAACTGGAGCCCAAATGAGGGCACAGATGGTGCCTTGATGAGAAGCACCCACAGCAGGTCACGTTGGTCCCGGGGGGTGTGTGGAGGGAGGTGAGCACAGCAGCTCGGACAACTTCTGCCCATATAGAAAATGGTGTGCCTCCAGAACTCCTCTGGGGGGGTTTCCCCCTTCCTGGCAGCTATCGCCCTTCCACAGGGAACGACCTTCCTGGCAAACCCCGGAGTCAGGCTATACAGACAAACCTACCACAAGTTCCTGCAGGACCGGCGTGCAGTTATCCAAAGACATGAGGTTGGTGCGCCAAACCCCTGCCTTCTCCTGCCTTTTCTTACCATAGAGACACTCTGAATTACATTTTGCTCTGCTAATTGAACGTTTTAGTATCGTACGCTTGCATCAGCTGTATGTAAATGAAAAAGGCCTTAATGTGTTTGTTAATGAAAAAGTTACACTGGTATATTAAAGAAGAGTTTATTTAACTTGGTTTAATTTAAAGGCCACTTAGCACACTGAGCATTAATGATCTACAGTAAATGTATTTCTTCAAAGGATTTCTCCATTATCGGGTGTTCTTAGACAAGAGTCTACATTGCATATATAGGATTTAGATAAATTGCTGCACTGGGTAACACAGTGTGATAAATGGACATTAATTCGTGCTAAATTACGATGAGATTCCTTCAGAGGAATTATTATATCCCTATGAATATAAAAGACACCCTCTGTATCTGAGGGTTTCCTGGGAAGCCAGACATTTCTGTGTGTTATACCAAATTGCAGATGTATTCATTATAATAACATTAATCATGATGACTCCATTTGTCAGTTCCACTCTAATTAAGCATTGCTGCTGTAATGGACCATTATTTTAAAGTGTTATCAGGGACTGTTTACAATGGGTTTAATAGACTTAGGAGCCAGAATTTAGCAGTCTCCTACCAGGTGTGACTTTCCAAGTGCTGTGAGGAGGCAGAGGCTTAATAGGGACATCAGATGGTGGGGCTGGCTGGAGCCCCCCCCTCAGCCCAACCCAGATGTGTTACCTGCTGCACCGGGTCTGGCTGGGAAGGGGTTAATTTTCTTCCTAGCAGCTTGTGTGGGGCTGTGGTTTGGGTTGCCGATGTTCATCTATGGCTAAGCAGTGCCTGCACAGCATCGATGGCTTATTTTTCTCCCACTCTGCCCCACCAGTGAGTGGGCTGGGGGTGGGCAAGGACCTGGCAGGGAAGAGCTGACCCCAGCTGCCCAAGGGGATATCCCACACTGTATGACATTGTGGTCAGCAATAAAAGCTTGGGGAAAGAAGGAAGAAGGGGGGATGTTGAGGGTTGTGGCATTGGTCTTCCCAACATGGCCATGCATGCTGAGGGTCTGATTTCCAGGAGTAGCTGGACGTCTGCCCGCCGATGGGGAGCAGGGCATGAACCCTTTATTTTGCTTTACTTGTGCGCGCAGCTTTGCTTCTCTTAGTAAACTGTCATCACCACAATGCACAAGCTTGTTTCACTTTTCCCTTTCTGATTCCCTTCTCCATCCCACTGCAGGAGTCAAGAGCAAGCAGCTGGGTGGGGGCTTAGCTGTTGGTGGGGTCAGCCCATGACACCCAGGCACAGAATCTGGGGCTATGGCCAGAGAGGAGGCTCACACACGTGAACTCCACTGGTGGTACCAGAATCCAACCGGTCTGTACCCAAGTTCTGGTTCCTCTTCTCCCACCTTCTCCCAGCTAGTCTCCATGGGGGGTGACTGTTGGAGCTGCTGCTCTCCTGCTCCTGAGGGTTGGCAAAATCTTCCTTTGGCCCCTCTCAGCTTTCTGGTATCTTCCTCAAACTAAGGTCCCACTGACTCAAACAGGAGTATTCTCTGCTGCTTTACTTTCAAGGGCCTTGTTCCCTTAGAATCATAGAATCATAGAATCATTTAGGTTGGCCCTTACCATGATCTAACCCTATGGACCCCCTACAAATGTCCTGGCGGTAATGATCTTCATCTTCCCTCAACCCTGTTTCACCCAGTGGGGGATTTCTCCTTTGTCTGAGGGATTTCAAACCCAGATGGTGGAGGGAAGGGACACGGTGGGTTATCTGTGTACCGGTGTTGCCCCGCAGTGCGTGACAGTGAGATGCTGCAGCCTTGGGAGGAGGGAAGGGTCTACCCTAAAAATCCTCTGTGGCTCTACACTGACAACGCCTCTACTTTTGTGGCTGGAAGTATTGTGTAAATGGCCCAGATTTGAAGACCTTTCCATCTAAGAAAATCATCCTGAAAGGAAGGTTTCTTCTAAATCCTTTTGCAGGGCTCTTGCCCTTTCGGAGCAGCTGTGTCAGTTTGGTTGCACACACAGATGAGATTACGTGACACGATGCATAAATTTATACCTTTCAGAGGTTCTCTGGTGAATCCATTTCTTCATATTCTTTTGATGCTTCTGCAAAGTATGTCTCATCGCTGATTCGTGCATCTAGCCTTTATTTGAGTTTGATGTTGCTGCAGCCTGCCTGATTTTAGCTGTTTTGCTGTGAGTGGGCCAGTTTCTTGTGCGTGAGGTGACAAACTTTGGCTCTGCAGTTTTGGCTACAATTTCAATGCCTACTGCTCAGTTTGAAGCAAGGGCATGGGATCCAGTTTCAGGTGTGCTCAAAGCCTCTTGTCCAACAGAGCCTCTGGAGGGATGAATGCGTGAGAATCACTACATTTGCAGGCAGAGAGAAGTCCATCCAGCTGGATGGCTGCTGGAACACATTTTTCAATTCACCATCTGGATACAGTCAGTAGCCCCACCGCTTTGGAAACACTGCCCTAAAGGACAGTTCCTAATGGCTCCAAGACAATGCACACACAAAGAATTTTCTTTTCTCCCTATGGCACTTCAAGTCTTTGGGGGGGGGGGGTGTTTGAGAATAAAAATAGGTCATAAAATCGTGAGACAGAAGCCACAAGTTCTCACCAGCTGTCTGTGACATTATTTCCAGATGTTCCTGCTCATAGCCATCATGGCCCACTGCAGGAATCCTGGCAAAGGGGCTGTCACTTTGATCTCTTTGTACCAGCTCCTGTGTACCCGCCATCTCCGCTGCTGACTTTCCTGGCTGGACTGCATATTGCCCTTGTCTGCAAAATCTATTACAATACAGAGATGTTTCTTTGCTTAACCAAGGGTCTTCATTTCCTATTCATTAAAAGTTTAAATGACAATTCCCGGGCATCTTAAACAATGGCCATTTGTATGGAGGCTTGAGCTAAAACCGTATTTGCATCCTTGAAGGGCATTCTCACTGAACGAAGCAGTATGGGGCCTCGCACCTGTAGAGACAGGAAGATCCCGCGCCTCTCACCACAATTTTGTCAGGTCTAATCCCACTGTTCTGCTGCCAGCAGGCTGACGTGGCATTTCACATCCAGACGTGGGAGGGCTTAATGAGGAGCGGGCACTGCCTGCCTGCTGCAGGACAGACGATTTGCTCCTCTCTTAACCTAGCACTGCTGAAAGGCAGCAGAAGTACAAAAAGTATAAAAAACAGAGCCAGGAATGGCAATACCCTGCCACTAGCACCTCATTGCAAGGAGAGGACCGCCCCAACACAGCTCCTGGTGTCACCAGCTGACAGTTCTCCAGCAAAGTCCCTTTGCTGCAGTGCTGTGAATCTCCCCCAAAAGCTTCCTGGGCATCAGCACAGGCTCTGGGAGGGGAAAGCGGTTGCGTTCATCCACCCCCCCTGCCCTCTCCATGAAGTGCTGGGAGCTGCACTTGAACCTGCCAATGAGTGTGGTCTCCGACCACCAGACCCAATTCTGGGGGTCTTGCTGCCTGGGAGGTGAGCCGTCCATTTCAATGCAGTGGGCTCTGAAGGGGTGAGGGCTTTCCTTCCTCCCCGGGAGGTGTCACCACCAGAGGACATTGCCTACAAGAAGTTGAGTCTCCCGGAGGGCAGCACAGCGGATTCCGACCCCCTCCGGTGACACGGGGTTGCTCAGGGCACTTGTGCCTGCATGGGGGGGGGGCTGGAGGATGGCAAGCGGCAGTCTGCAGCGATGAGGTGGGCATTGGTGCTGGGGGGTGTCCCTTCAGTCCGCACGGGGTGCGGAAGGGCTCTCCCTAAAAGCAGTGCTTTCCAGGGAGCTGTGAGCTGAGCATGGTGTGCGTGGAGAAGGGCTGGTGACCGACGGCAGGAGAGGAGCACGGGGGCGAAGGGGTACACATCGAGTTGAACAGGACGTGCAGCCTGGATGGACAAGTGCTGCTGGATGAACCTGGCAATTACAGAAAACTGATTGTTGAGCACTTGTTCTTCTTAAGTCTGCTCCATGACACTGCAGGCTCAAGTGCAAGGACGCGCACTCCACTCTGAAATACTACTGCATGAAAGCATCCCTGCTTTGTGCTGCCAGAGCAGAGAGTGCAGGCTTCTCCTGAAAGTGAAGCCTGCTGGGGGTCAAGGAAATACTGGATGCAAGTTGACTAAGTTCTGCCTCTCTCTGTCTGTTGTCTGTGATTAGACCGTGATTTTATTTATCTACAATTATTTGCTGAATTGTGGAAAGTTCTGCGAGTTCTCTTTCTCAGGTTTAAGACTGAAATGTATGGTATTGGGACACAAATAAAATGGCATTGCACCCATTCTCCTGAGCTCCCTGGAGGACTTTAACTGTCAGAATTGTTATTAATGTTTATTATAAGGAGTACACTGCTGTGGTGGGTTTTACATGGCCAGCAGCTCAGCTTCCAGCTAGCCGCTTGCTCACTCCCCCCACAACAGGATAGGGGAGAGAATAGGAAGAGCAAAAGCGAGAAGACTCATGGCTCAAGATAAAGACAGTTTACTAAGTGAAGGACAGGGGAAAACAAACCAAAAGCAAGTGATGCAAAGGCAACCGCTCACGACCTCCCACAAGTAGACTGATGGTGCCTCACCAGTCCCCGAGAAAAAGCTGCTTTGGAAAACCTCCCTCCCGCCGTTTTATTGTTGAGCACTATGCTGTATGGTACAGATATCTCTTCGGCCAGTTGGGGTCTGCTGTCCCGGCTCTGTCCCCCGCCAGCCTCTTGTGTATCCCGAGCCTGCTCTCTGAGAGAGAAGCAGAGAAAGCCTTGATGCTGTGCAAGCCTGCTCAGCAAGAGCTAAACATTGGTGTGTTATCAACACTGTTTTAGACACAAACCCAGAGCACAGCACCATACCGGCTGCTATGAAGAAAATTAACTCCATCCCAGCCAGACCTGCTACAAACATCATTAGTAAAACACTAGGAATTCAGAAAGGGTGAGGGCAGAAGTTCTGAACACATTCACCATTATTTGCTTAATGTTAAGTTAAAATCTGCAATACCTCAGTTGCTAGAACACTGTTAAAATTAAGACAGAGAATACGGGAGCTCAGTCCAAACACGTGCTCACGTCAAATCAAATGGGCATTCCCCTACCATTGTTTCACGAACTCAGTGCTTGGGTGTTTGGGGTACTGCAGCAGCACTGGCCAGCCCAAGCAGGACACGTGTGATGATGATCCAAGTAATTTCTCACAACTCAAGGCTACACAAGAGGTTTGGCTCTGGTCATGCAGACCAGACAGCAGTCCCAAGAGCATGCACGCACCTGGAGGGGCACAGAGCTGCTGCCGTGAGATGGCAGATGGAGACAAAGGCGAGCCTGAAGAAACATCAGTAGTACCACAATAAACCCCCACGTACGCCTATGCATCCAAATGTAGGTGCACTTATATGTAACTCGTGGAGAATAAATAATTCCTCAGTCACTAGCCACAGCTTTTTTTTTAATAAGAGGTTTTTCATGGTAGTAGTAGTAGTAGTTAGCAAGATGAATCCTGCAGCTAGTGGCACATACATGTGGGTACGTGCGTCTCAGGACACAGCTGCGATGGACTCCAGGGCAGGGGGAGAGAGAGCTTCGCCCACTCTCCAGTTCCCACTGCCTCCCTGCCTGGATGCAACCCTGTCTCTGCCAGTGGCCAGCGGTGACATGGGCAGAAGTTCGGGCTCTTCCCTTCTGTCTCGCAGCAGACAAGGGATTTTTGCTTGGAAGGAGATGACAGCTGGGGCGAAAATCTCCGCACTTGGGAGTCCCCTTCGCTTCTGCCCGCAGGGCCAGAGGACACCCTCTCCTCGGGCGGAGGGGCTGGGCAGCAGGGCCAGGGAAAACCTCAACAAAACCACTGCGGTCTTCAGAGACCAAGGGCTGCTCTTCGGGCACTCCAAAAAAAGCTGTTGACTCCGTCCCTCAGCAAACTGCTCCAGTTTGCACCTCGGGTTGGTCTGGAGGTTGCCTCCGCCACATCAGGAGGCCAGCCTGCCCGCAGAACCGAGGATGTCTGAGGACCTGGACATCCCTCACCGACACAAACCTTACTGTTTGCGCGGTGACCGGGGCTTTGCCGGCGTGCAAAGAGCCTTTGCCGTGTCCGGCGGTGCTGTCGGCTGGCGAGGCGGGTTCGGCGGGCCGCGGGCTGCAGGGCCCGTCCCCGCGTGCGTGATGGTGGCTTGTCACGAGGGCCCCCAACATCCCATTTCAAATGCAACCACCTGGTATTTTTTTTTCCCAAGGCATCCGGGACGCGAAGTGAAAACAAGAGTGAAAGCAGGCCTCTTGAACTTAAAAAAATTACTTTTATTTTAGGAACCAATAAAATTATGGTAAATATTTACAAATAATTATCTCACATAAAGGTTACATAAAACCAAATGTCCACAAGTAACAGTCACTCTCATGAAAAGACACACAGATATTGAACTACGCCAATCTTATTGCATGTTTCTTCAACTAATCTAAAAATAAAAAGTGTTGCAGTCAACCATTTAACTTAGAATAAAATCACAAATTTCAGTATTGACAAGAAAAAGAATTGGAAAAACCAAATAAATGAAAAAAAACCTTCAAACAGCCCCTCCCTTTGACCCATGCCTTAGCACCCCCACTCCCCAGCCCACCTCCCTTTTTGCTCCCCAAAACAGAACCCAAAACAAAAACCCCAAAGTAATGTTCGACATCTTTGGCAAATTGGCACTGCTGTAATTACATTCAAATATTATAACACACAAAAGCAACACACAGCACTAAGGAAAAAACACCAAGATTTCAAGTCTGTTCTTTTCCTACTAGAAAAAAAGAATACAAAACATACACATTTTAAGAAGCATTTTTTCATCTGTTTTGCAACAGATGTTATCCCCTACTTTCAAAGGCAATTCAACAGTTATTTTTACGAGTTTTTTTTGTAAGTTATGTTTTTTGTTTGTATGTATTTTTCAAGGGGAGAAGGCTTTTATTTCTCTCCCTCTCTTTTTCTTGTTCCTCTCTTTTTTAAGAAGTAAGCTTCAATGCAGGCATTGCAGACTTTGGTGGATACAATAGATATGTATTTCTTTGATGCTAGAAGTCCCTAATACAAAGTAGTTTGTCTCGAAGGAAAAAAAAAAAAAAAAAAAAAGCCTGTTTTTTTCTTTTTTTTTTTTTCTCTTGGAAAGGAATTCCATTTGCAATGAAATGAGTTTCTGCAATTTCAGAATGTACGAAGGCCACTAGAAAGTGAAAAACCGGGACAAGGTTTCTTCCCAGGCGAGGCTGAGCGAAGCGAGAGGCAGGTCTAAATGCCCACAGGCCATTTTCCTGTCCCCGCTTCAACGGGGCAGAGCAGGAGACCCTGGACACAGGGGTCCAGCCCGGTGGCGGCCAGGGCTATCGCAGGACTGGGGACACCCCACCACCACCACCTCCCGGGTCTGAGAAACCCAAGCGTGCCTATGCATACGTCAACGCCTCCACGCGCCCGTCCGCGCCGCGCCGCTGGCAGGGGTCTCCTGCAAAGCCCCTTGGTTCCGGCTCCCGCCCCGGAGCTCCCCGGCTGCGTGAGCCCTCTCGCCGCGCTGGCGAGCGGAGGTCGCAGCTGGAGCTGACACCTAGGCCAGCTGGGACGCCGAAGCGAGCGATCCCAGCACCAGGCACCTCTTCGGCGTGCTTTCCGCTCAGGAGTTTGCCGGTCCAGTCTCGTCAGCTCCACCCGAAAAGCGACGCTAACTGGTTTAGGTGCTTTCGGATCTTTTTGTTCCTCGTGCTACGGGAACGTCTACCTGTGACAGGAGCGGGTTTCGGTCTGAGGGACACAACAGGGCTCCCCAGCTGGCATCTCCAGCCTTGCACCAGCAGCGAGTGCTCTGCCTCCGGCGCGGGGCGGCGGTGGCCGCGGCGCGGGACACGCGACCAGCACCCGTCTCGGTGCAAGCCGCCCGACCCGGCTCTGCCTGATAACGCCCGTACGGGACCATCGCCCGCGCGCTCAGCGAGACGCCGCGGGGCACGTTACCCAAGAGCCGTTGGCCCTCTAACGTCACTTTCTCAGTGAATCTAGAAGAAAAAGCAGGTTTTCCCAGCGTTGGCTGGGACAGAGTCACAGTGTGGGTCAGCTTAATGCTGTGCTACCTGTCGCCGTGGCCGTGGCCTCACGTGTGCTGGTGGCACACACACACGCAGGGAGGTGCACAGCATCGGGGGGGACACTCAGCCACAGCCACGTAGCTGCCAGCGGCAGATGCGCAAGTTGTTAACTTCACTATGGGCCATGGCTCTTAGAAGCTACGGGCACTCGTGGTTGGAAATAAGTGACACCATAACACGGCTCCCTCTATCCTCTGTGCCGAAGGACGTGCAGCATAGGTAAATTAAAGAAAGTAAGAAAAGGAATGCAAACCCCATCAGTTAAGACCAGGCACAGCAGAGCATTTATCAACGGCAAGCGGTTACCAGCGCCTGCCGCAGCGAGCCCACCGCGCTGCCCTCGCACCGCAGCACCGACAGGATTCGGCCACAGGGAGCCGAGGAGGGGTGGTGGGTGCCCCAGCACTCGCTGTTGAGAGCTCCACGGACCAATCCTCCATGGTCAGGAAGGCTTTCTTCCCAAAGCCACCTCTCAGCCTGTCTCGTTTTCCTTTTTCTCCTTTTCCTGGTGCTGCTTCTTTCCTCGCTGTCTCCTTCCCCAGTGCCTCCAACACTGAGGCTGCCCTGGCACCTGCAGTCCCAGCATGGATCGGAACACTGCTTGGACGTCTCTGCATCTCTGAATCAACACGCACTCTCCGGCCCTGTGCTCCCAGAGCCTGGAACATTCTTCTCATTTGACAGCGAACGAACAAAGCTTTCAGTCTGCGGATCTGGTCCTGAGACATCCCGAGCTCTGCAGTCAGTGGAGCTGCCTAACGATAAAGCCTCCGTAATTGAAGCTTTGGACGCTGATGCTAAATAAACTCAGTGCCCACAGCATTTTACATCTTCTTTACAGTCGCACTCTCACAGCATTTGACTGAGCAAGTCAGTTCATGTCGCCCTGGCTCACGGCCTCTGTTGATTTAGTCTTACAGCAGCATTTTCCCTCTCCATCTCTCAGGTTTCACTTCTCAGCCTGCACTGGATGAATTCACTGCTGGAGCACATACTACTGGAAAACCCTCCACCTAGCCAAGCCTATTACCGAGTTTAGTGCTGAAACTGCCTAAAGGCACTTTATGGGGCTGGTTTCTGCAAGGGTCGAGGAATGACACACTGCGCTACGGGGCGTCCCGCCTGAGCAAAGGGTAGGCAAGGCACCCCAAACCCCCATGCTGGTCTCGCTCTCTCCCCTCCTTGCAGCCCCATGGGGTCATTTGCTTCCAGCTTCCACCTCACCCAGTGACTCCCCATGAAACGGAGTGGCCGCGGAGGAGGGGGCAGCAGCAGGCGACTCTCCGCCCCCCCCAGAGGACCGACCACCTTCTGCCAGCGGTGCCTTTCAAAGATGCTCCCTGAGAAGGAGGATTCCCCCAGTGAAGACTATGGGCAGGAAGTCCAGGCTTCCTGAGGAAACCAGTTTGTAAATCCCAGGTAAAATATTCTCGAGAACAGAAAGTACTGTCAAGAAGTGTCTTTTCCAGAAGTACGGCGTGCGTGCTCAGCGGGCCAACTCTTACCGGCCTTTCTTGCCGGGAAGCGGTCCCAGCAGACGTGAGTGAGCCATGGCTGCCGTCTTTTGGGAGGTGGGCCAGGTGCAGGCTCCCACCTTGCACATGCAAGGGCAGCAGTTTGGGGTTTCCCCTCCATGGCTCTGACCAGGACCTGTACGCTGCCCATGCACCAGCACCATCCCTGCCTGCACTGCCGGACGGCAGGATGGAGCCCACCACCGTGCCCAGCAGGGTAGCTCTGGCCAACGACTGCCCTCAGGGAGTCCCGATGAAACCATAGGGCCAGCCAGGTCTGAGGACCTCACGCCTCTTCATCCAGCAGCATCCATGCATCCTTCAGGGGAAATACCCCCCCCCCCACGCCTCTCCTAAGTCCGCAGCCCAACTACAAGCGCTGCCGTCCTGAGCATGCTGACATCTGCTGAAGTCTTGTGTTGGTCTTCTCAGTGTTATCTGAAATAGCATACATCGCACAAGCCATGCCACCGAGGGAACAAATAAAAGAAACGCGTTTGCAGTGCAGCATGCAGAGTGGGTAAAGGACCCGCCTGCCATCGACGGGAGCTGCTGTTCCCTCACTGGGCAGACAGAAACACTCTTTTTTAGCCCAGCCTGGTCAGCAAGCAGGTGGCATCTCTGTAGCTGATGTAGCTCAGCCCACCTCTGCTCTGGAGTCATCACCTGCACCTTCACCACCTGCAGTGAAACCTTCGTTTCTTTTCTCTTCAGCCAAGGCACTGGACGGCCTCATCCCTTCCCGAGCTCACGGAGAAGGTGTGTGGGCTTGTGGTCCAGACAACGCACACCCCTCGACCAGGGGCTCATGTGGACTCCCCGTACGACCAGCGTCCAGCAACAGAAATGCCCTTTGCAGCTTCGTCACCAGGGTGCAAGCAATCATGGGGTGCTCAGAAAGGGACGACACTGAAGCAATGCTTCATAAGGTTCCCTGTGTAAATTGTTCATGCTGTTATTTGTCTTCAGTTAAAAACGTGTGTGTATCAGCTATTAATTGCTGAAAAATGAAAAGCAGGACTTTTCTCACTGGTAAGTTTGTCACAAAACTTACTTCTGAATTAGGGACACAGTTTGAAGGACTCTGGCCAAGATCCCTGATGGGCTCTGTGAGCATCTCACTGAAATGTCATTGAGCCAGTAGGACCTGGGTGCCTCCATGGCTTTTGAGGATCTGAACACATCTGCCCTGGAAACTTGGAAGTGATGGCTGCTTTTCCATAGTGTGAGAAGATGCCACTGGAGTTGGAGAGGGAGCTTCTCAATGGGTCAACAGACATGCAGCATAACCAACGAGGTGGGGAGGGAGGAGAGAGAAGAGTGTTAACTCAGGAGCTGCCATTTCTGAGAAATGCTTGTACAGCTGGAAGCAAGTATTTGTACTTGAATGTTCATCCACAGGAACGCATCTCAGGTTCAACACCAACAACCCTTCTTCAGCCTTGGGTCACACACAGGCAAGCACGAACAGGGCCCCCTCCGCAGTGCCAGTGCTGCTCTGAGTGGGTGAGGATGGTCAGATTGGAATTAAGGAGGCGATGGCCAGATCTTCACCTCACCAGGACCAGGGAGCTTCTCCACCGCCCTTAGGCGGAGGGGATGGGGTCATGTCCGTCATCCATACATGACTGAGGTTGGCTGCCCCTCGGCCTGGGGCAGGGGGAGGCTGCAAGGAGAAATCAGCAGTTCTCCTGGCTCCATGAAGTGGCCTTCATGGAGCGATTGGTGTAGTTGCTTAGCGGGTTATTTGTAGCCACTCTCCTCTCTCCGTTAGCCCCAGGAAGATGCATGCATGTCTGGACTATGGCGGCTTGAATTTGAAATGCCTTCACCGAAATGCACAGACCCCCAAAATGAGCGCCTTCCACTCCGGTTTGCCTCGGAAAGCACGTGTGGCCACCCCCATGCTCAGTACGCCCGGCTCAACACGTCCGTTTAACAAAAATCATTACCGTGGTATTTTTCTCCCCCTTCCTCTCAGGGCGTTCATAATTGGGTTTTAGCACACAACCTATTGAAATGTACATAAGGTGTCAACTATTATTTAGGAATTCCTTCTTGGATGCTGCTTAACTTGAAACCAGAGAATTTGTTTCGGTGCTCATTATGATGACAAATGAACATAAATGAATATTAAGCAGTAAAATGTCACAAAACTGCCCATGTCTTTCAGTTGCTCCTGTGTTTGATACCAGCATATAACATGATCACACACGACTGTCGGATAGGATGCTCTATACAGAAATGGCATCAGTCCGAAACATAGCCACAAGGAGTGTTAACCTGGTTCAAAGTTGCTTAAAGCTTACTGAATTCTTTGAATCAGTGCACCAGTTTCAAAACACATTTTCAGATGTGTTTTGAGTTCATATTTGTACAATGTTGCTGCTTATGCTTAAGCCACTCTTATACTAATACAAACAAGCGAGTATTTACAGTGGTGCTTGTGTAAAATTGAGCAGACTGATTTTTTCTTTGCCACCAAAAAAAAAAAAAAAAAAAAAAAAAAAAAAAAAAAGGAAAATTGCCTTGAGTCTCACAGCCTGTTTCAGTGTGCAGCAAGAGGAAGCTGCCCCAAGGGGGGCTGCTCACACCTCTTCCTTATCCCCAGATACAGCCGTGGCACCCACAGGCGATTAAAGCAGTAGCCAGCCGGCTGCAAAACACATGAAGCTACCGCGCGCTTTCGATCACACGGAGCGTCAGGAAAAACGCTTCCTCCCCTTCCTTTTGCTTGCTTTGAGACCCAGTCAAGACGACCAGACTTAAGAACACAACGATAATCAGTTCGCCAAGCTTAAAGAGCAAAATTTCGATCCGCGTGTGCCTACTAGGTACTTTCTCCTTCCCTTGCGGCGTTGGCTGGCGCGGTGGCGGCAAGGTGACTCGTCACGGTTCTTCCAGGCGGTGCACGCAGTCGTCGCCGGCGTCCCCGGCTCCGGCGTCAGTGGCGGTGGTAGGCAGCGGCGGCCGCCGGCGGGGCTGCCCCACGGGCCGCCGCGCGGTAGTCG
>JAVJGG010000074.1:1280526-1309794 GCA_035590195.1 Aviceda cuculoides | reverse complement strand
TCTCCACCTCCTCTCCTGGCTTTGAGGTGGGCACCCCTGCTACAGCCATCGAGCCAGGTGCCACAGGAGCGGCCAGGGTTTGCATCCTCTTGCCAGGACATCCCTCTGGAAACTGAGGGTCTGCCCTCACTCTGGCCACAGTCGGGGCAGGACAGAGCCACCCCGCACAGCAAAGGCTGCCATGCCCCTGCCGCAGAGCTCGATGTGGGTGCCACCGGCGCCGAGGACAGGACGGGAGAGCGAGAAGATGCCACAGATCAGCAGCAGCGGCTCTTCTGGCCCTAATTCTGTTGACCGCTCTGGAGGGCTGCAGCCTGGTTGTGTCCCCCGTCCACGAGACCTGCGGAGCATGGCATTTGGGGCTGCCCCAGCGAGGAGGGAGCACGGCCACCCGTTTGCACTGGTTCCCACGCCAGCTGGGGCAGACGTGGGTGGGTTGCCTGCTGCAGAGGAGCGGAGGGCACCAGAGCAAGGGCAGAGCAGGCACAGGGGTGAGGGGGAGCAGACGGTCCTCTGCTGGGGCCAGACAGCTGATCCCTACGACCTGTGCACCAAGGTCCTGCCTTCCCATGGAGGCACTGGCTCGCTCCTCTCACTGCTGCTCCACACTCACAGGACAAGGACCAGGGACTGACGACCGAAGCCTTTTCGCTGTTCTCATCTCTTTCTGTTCCTGTTCTCTTTGTTTCCCCCCAAAATGATTTTTCGTCCCAAGTATTCTTTCTTCTTGTCACTTGCAAATCACAGCGTCTCTCCTTTTAGCTCCTCTTTCACAGGTCTCAGCCTGGTGTGATTGCTGCGGTGCAATTCCTCCTTGCCAGCCCAGGGAATTAATTGAATGTAGGTGCTGTTAAGTGCTTACAGTATTACACTTTCATCTCAGTGAAGGGAGAGGGACTTAGTAAAACAAACTGTGTCAGGCCATGTACCAGTCCTGATTAATTTTTTCAAGGTTTCTGCTTTGAGGCTGATACTGCCAGAGTTTGCTCTCAGGAGAGAATTACTAAACACACTCACGTATACTCCTGAGAAGAGTGGAAGCATCCTGGATACAGTTTAAATTGACCTCCTCTCCACTGTGGGTGCCCAGGCTCATCACACGGAGCCTTCTCGGTGTGCAAAGAGACTTGGAGCAGGATTTTAAGGCTCTGCCACAGATTCCTACTTGCCCTGAATTACCAGTGGGGTTAGCGGGCACCTAGGGAGAAGGGAGTACAAAAGCAGGCTCCAAGGGACAAAGGCAAAGCTGTGGATAAACAAGATCGCTGCAGGGAACAAGAGATGTGTCTGACCTGCAGCCTACAGCTGAAAACACGGAGACATTCCCACTCGGGTCCTAAAGTTGTACCTGGACCTTGCAGCGTCTCTCGGAGCACCAGCTCGCTGGCCTTGCCCTCCAGCACTGCGTACCACAGGCAAGCAGGCTGGGCTTCCCCACCTCGGTGTTGGGTCGTGGACCTTTGCAAATGCCCTGTGTGGTACGGTGTTGACTTCTAGTAAGTGCCTTTCCAAACCAAACACCATTTTGCTTTTGGTGCTTTTCTGAGAGAGAGGCTTGCAATGAAAGGGAATGCAAAGGTTGAACTCACTGAGACCTCACCGCCCGGCTCTTACATGGTGCCCATGGGGCATTCGAGCAGCACAGGTACAGGCTACACCAGCTCTCAACCAGCTCAGCAATTCCTGCAGCAGTGATAGGAACAGAGCAGAACAGGTATTTTAAAACTATCAGTGGCCAGACAAGGGGATTCCCCATCCAGGCAAGTCCAGCACTTCCCGTTTTTTGATGAGGCTGAACTGGAATGGTAAGTTCATCCTTAGGACTTGCTGCAGAACAAAAATTCCAATTTCTTATTCTTTCTCATGCATCAAAACTTACAGTCTTGTACCTCCAAATCAGTGTGTCATTGCACACTCAAAGCAATACAAAGTTACGTGTGCAGTGACTGAGTCTGTGCTCACTGGAACACAAGATTTTGAAAACACCACTGAAGCAGATAAAATCCAAGGAAGCCAAGATTATACATTTTAACAACTCCCACTAGCAAAAAATGCCAGCATAGTTGTCATTACACTGTGAAACATTTCCATTTCAATGAAGCTAGAGTTTCTGAAGGAAAGTGGTAGTATCCACATCTTTTTGCCCTTGCCTCATTTAAACACATGTTCATAGCATGCTGCTGAGTCAATACTGCTGTAGAAATCCTCGCCAGCCTGAGACACGAGCCTTGCCACAGGCAGCACGCCATCCTTTCAGCTGTGCTCACACGGCACACCTCCAAAACAGTCAAAGATGAAACGGAATTTGCCCCCAAAATGTGTCATCCGAAAAGGAAGTAGGAAAAAGAGGAAGAACAGGGAAAAAAGGGAGTGACACAGGCAAAAGGTGTCCTGGCAGCAAGCCGCTGGCTCCTGACCGGCCTCTGTTTTAAAGTCTTCTTCTGAGCCAGACCTGCCTATCTCCACCGGCTTCGGGCCACCACGGGGACGCACCCTGCCCTGCACCCTGGCCGGCATGCTCAGAGCTTATAGGAGCCCATCATCTCAAACGAAGAGCCAAGGAGGTCGTGGGCACAGCCTGCTGCTGCCAGGCTCGAAGGGCCACGATCAGTCCCTGCGGGGCCGCGTGGGGCTCCAGGATGGCTCTCAGGGTGGATCCGGACTGGCTCCAGTGCGGCTCTGGTGCAGCACCAGTGCGGCTCCAGTGCGGCTCTGGTGTGAAGTCCTCCCCTGTGGATGTGTGCACCCACAGGCAGGGCACAGCGCGCAGCCCCAGGACCCTCACCAAAAGCCCTCTCTCCACGGCGCAGGGCAGGGCTGGGGCTGGGTTTTCATTGATTTTTAATATCATGCCAGTTTCTTTACCGGTTTGCAAGCAAAATTTAAAAAGCCACCCAAAAGCTGGCTTCCCAGGCCTGTCCATGCAGCAGACCTTTGCTAAAGCAGCTCTCCTGCTTCCAAAGGAGTTGGAAAATTAGAAATGAAGAAAGCACAGCGGCACGGTCTTCCCCCTGGCTACAGCAGCTTCCCCACACAGCCAAGCCAAAATCCCGCAGGCACTGCCGGCTGTGGCCATGGAAACTGCGGGTTTAAGCGCAGGGACTCCCCTGGCTTTGTGCAGCTATGCCCATCCATATTAGCTGGAGATCTGTCCGCTGATTTATGATGGAAGCGCTAACAAACCCTTAAATGTGGCACGGCAAATAGCAGCATTATACCAGCACCATGGCATGAGAGGCAGAGGCTGTCTATTGCTCCCCGAGGATTTGTTTAAGGACAAGAACCATGATGAATACAGCCTGGGTGGCTCAATTACATGGGGACTCAATTACTTAAAACAAAGAAACTGGATGAAAAAAGTATGACAAAAATTCAAAATTATTTCGCTGCTGGAGGTCACATATAACAGCCCTGTCATACATAAATCTGGAAATCTCTAAGGCATGCTACTCCTGTGTTGAGAGATGACAATTAATTGGTATTTTACTTACCTCATCCATGCAAATTATGCAGGGAAAAATTCTAATTACTGCATGCTACATGTATATAAGGTCAAAGTGGGCCAGCTTTTGACAGTGGTGTAAAATGGATTATGTTTATCCTTCACATGAGGGCCATGATCCTGCATGAGCTACGGGGCTCCTGCCCCCCACCGCTTGTAGGGACCGTGCTGGTGTCAGTGAGGCTGCGCGGGCACAGCGGTCCCTTGCAGAGGAGGGATGGATTGGGCAAACACAGAACCGGGAGCAAACGCAACGCGAGGTTGGGGAGAAATGCAAAGTGCTTTAACAAGCAAGAAACAACAGCTTGCAAAGCGATGGGGCTCACATTCGGCCATAGCACCCCAAGTTTTTTCTGAACAGGATTCCTCACCCCCCAAAAAATGGGGATCCTGCCTTCCAACAACACCTTTTGTCTCTGGAAGGATTTTATGGGGCAGAAATGGGAAGGCGACAGGTTTGGGCAGGAGCTTCTTGCTGGTGAAAGGAACCAAGATCATTTATGCGCCCCGATGGAGACCTGAAGTCCCGCACGGGGACTCAGGACCGTGCCAGGACACGCGTCCTGCCCGCCCCAGCAGTGGATGATCGCTGCCAAACTGCAGACCAGGCACAGCTTGCACTGAGTCCCCAAGGTGGGGACGGCAACTTACCCAAGAGTCCAGGGTTGGGAAACCTCCAGGAGTCGTTGTATGTTGAATATTGTGGGTGGCTGTATGGGCTCCCAGAAAACTCGCTCCCTAAGTTAAAAAGAAAAAAGACAACAAAAAGATCATTTGATTTGAGACTGCAGTTACCTTTGGGGGGGAAAGGAGGTCTTCAGTGTGTGCTGTGCTCCAGTGACGGTCTTAGTAAAAGCACTACTCTTTGAGGAAGGGTAATACGGGTGGGCTAATTATTAAATAGATGGGTACGGCCATCTTTTACATGTCCTTTTCATGCTGCGGCCCAGGCCTGCTGAGCTGGTGGGATTTTCTCAGGCAGCCCATGCTGGCAGAGGAAGACAGTGAGGAGGGATGGAGAGGACTCTGGGACACACTAACGGGGCTGGCCCTTGCCTCTATGGCCCTACAGCACTCAGTGCAAGAAACACAATACGAGCACGGGGCTGTTTAGACAGGCTCTCTGCTGGCAGGAGAAGATGAAACAGCTAATCTTCTAGACACTAGGTACCCTTCCAGGCTCTCCAGGAGAACATGGTCTTGGTCCTAGACACCCATCCATCACTGCAACCCAAGGAGAGGGATGCTTGCATAAGTTTCAGACGGCTTTGAAACCCTCAAGACGAAGACACAAAAAAAGGCTCAACAAGTTGCTGCTATTTATCTCCTCACCAGCTCCCGCTTTCCCCCATCTGTTTGTTCTCTTCGCATGTCACCTCCTGTTTCATTCTTCAGCTACAAGCTCTTCAGCACAGCGCCTTGCACCATGGGACTCTGACCCTGGGCAGGGCGCCCGCTCCACCGCCTCGCAAATACCAACGCTGCTGCAGATTTATTAGGAAATTTTCCATGAACGGCAGTTTCCTGGTCTCCTCCTCGCTTCCTCCTCCTCTCCTTCTCCCTCTCCCATACACAAATACAGGCACGCACAACACAGCACGGCTGGAGAAAGCGCAGGCTTCCCACGCCGGGAGGAGAGGGCTGCCAGGCTGCAGCGGCCGATGCTCGCCGCGACCTTCGGCTGTTCTGGTCCTTGGCGCTGTTGTAGCCCCCACCGGGTACCCAGGGGATGCCTTTACCCCAACTGAGAAGCAGACCCCTTAACACCACGTCTCCAGCTCCCCGGGCTCAGCACCCCTGGCCCCACGACCCTCGGACCTGGCCAGGGGACCACATCTGGGTCCCCTGGCCCACAAGCAGCTTCCTCGCTCAGGACACGGTTTGGGCGAGTTGCTGACCCGCTGGCCCCAGAGGAGAGAGGATGATGCTCTGGTGACCGGTGGGGTCGTGCAGCCTGTCGCGGGGAGCTCTGGGCTGCGATAGCTGTGCAGTCCTGGCAGCCACTGCAAAGGTATTTTCTGCCAATACAGAAGTAACACAGGTTGACGTCAAAATATAGGGCCAGGTCCAGGGTAGCTTGGTCTCCACGTGATGCTGCTTCAGTGAAAACAGCCTGCCTCTCAGCCTACACCAAAGGATGCCAGTAATCACGCTGAGTGTGCTGACAGCAAGAGCCCCCCACCACTGGTCCGCTCCAGGGGGTCTCCGTTAACACCCCTTCCCTGTTTCTCACAGCCCTTCAGACCCATAGGACTGCACCCACCAGCCTCAACCTGCTCTTTCTCCTTTCAACCAAGCATCCACAGACAGGGCAATGAGATGAGGTCTGAAGCCAGCAGCAGCAAGTGCTCCCACGCTCAGCATGCCTTGCTGTGTTGACCACATTTCTTCACAAGCTCAGAGCAGGGTTTCATTACCGCCTCTAAGGAATGGCATTAATTTACCACGAGCCATGGAAAATGGAGCTGTTTCCAAACCTTTCTCCCTGGTGAAGTACATCACATCTGCATTTCCCTTCTGCTCCCTATCCTTATGGACGATAGATGACTTCAGTACCTGAAGGTTACCTCTGTCACAGTGCTCACCCTAAAACAGTGAGGCATGGTGAGGACAGCAAAGCCAGAAGAGATGTCAGGAGCCACCCAAGGTACCAGGGCCACTGCCAAAGGCATCCCCATTGTCTTCCGCCAGCCAGGGAGCAAGCTCCATCCTTTGGGACACAGCAGCTCCTGTCTGGTCCCTTCTTCTGCCTTCCCACTGCCGCACCTGAGGCTGTTTGCTCATCCAGAGCCCTCCCTGCTTGCCTCCTGTTCCCAAAGCCCCTCAGTTTCCAGCAAACCTCTGACCCAGCTCTGCCTTAACGGTGTTCACCCAAGCCTGCAAAGCACGTGGGCAGCAAACTGGCTGGTAACTTCACGGCTGAGTGATATGAACTTTCCCAGTCCTCCAAGGCTCATGGCCAGGTCCTCCTTCCAGCGTGTGCTGCACAAAAATCCCTTCATCTCATGGGCGCCTCTTCTACGGGGAGGGGCTCGCACACCACCTTCCCCAGTGGTTTCTTTTCTTCCTTTCCACAGGGCGGCAAGAAACACAGAGATTTAGCCCCGTTTTAGTTGCACAAAACAGTTGTGCTGCCTGACCGGGACGACACGCAAAAGCCAAGGGCAGCGAGTCTCGCTGCCACATCCTCCCCTGGAGCGGCGCAGTGCGCGGACAGAGGGACAGGGAGGTCTGGACAGCAGGACAGCCCCTGATCCCCACGGCAGGCTGTTCACACAGGGTGTGCAGAGAAGCCTTCCCCCAGCTCCTCCATGCACCAGCAGCGCCCCAGGCTTCCAACAAAGCCCACGCTGGGCTGCCGCACGCCTGCGAGAGCTGCGCCCTGAGGGAGGGGACGTGTACCCCCCCTGAGGACAGGACAGCCCCTCACTTTCAGCTGTCCCACCACTCTCCCTCCCTCCCTTTCCCACCCGCCGCTCCCCCCCCCACCCCCCTGAGGCTGCACAGACCCGCTCCGTCCCACACGCCGCTGAGCAGGCGGCAGCGCTTTCTAAATGCTCATCAGCGCTGCAGCAGGGCTGCGGGTGGGAACGGGCTGACATCTCATTGTTTCATCCTCTCCTGCCTTGCTCTCCTCCCCCACCATCCCCACTGCCCTCCTCCCCACACTCACACACAGACACACATCGTGGACCCTCTCTGGGGGATGCCCCGGTGCCTGTCAGGCTGAGGCTTCCAATTCTCTGTTTTTTATGCCTCAGTGGTCAGGGTGTCAAGCTCCTGCAGTACAGACCAGCCAGGAGCTCGAGGAGTCACTGAGCACCATCAGCTCAGTGACAGTATTGCTTGCTTCTTAACATACTCTGCATATCCATCAGCCTTGCAGGGGAAAAGAGAGAGAGAGAGAGAGAGAGAGAGAGAAGGGGGGGCAGGAAGGAAAATGAGAGAAAAGAAATACAAGAGACGGCAGGCGAAAAGGAGAAGTGGGGGAGAAAGTCTCAAGCCCTGCTACTACCATCACAGCACTCGGGCAGACAAATGGTCCAGCCGTAAGTGAAACTAAGCTAGATGAATGAACGCTGCACGAATGCCTCGCGATTTCCACCAGATATTCCAGGGCCCATCAGCTACACTTCTTGACAGCACTGCTCAGCGGCCAGCCCTCAACCCATTCAAAAACACAACAAATCAGCTACCCGGGGACGCGCACACATGCAGCGTGTTGCACATACGTGCACGGTGCCTGCCCGCGCCGCGAGGAAGGGGTGGCAATCGGACCCTCCTTCACATGACATGGCAAGCCCCCTCCTTAATAATTCTCACACCACCGAGGCACAAAGACACCGAACCAAGGGCTCCTGCCAGAGTTAGCCCACCTCTCGCCGCAGACCTGACTCCACACCACCACGATGCTTCATGCAGCTGTAGCCCAAGAGGGGTCAGACCCTTCCGTCACCCTGCAGAGGTGCAGGGGAGGAGGCAAGAATGATTCCCAGTACCACTGCTGCTACCAGGCACAGTCCCCTTGCCCATGGGGTGAGCCCCAGGGCCGGCTACAACGAGAGTCTGACGGCGGCGGATCGACCCTCTGCTGCAGGCAAAACAGCGTTATCCGCTCTGCAGCACCGCGTCGTCCGTTCTGCAGCATTTTTCTCTGGGGATTATCAGCTCATGCTCACCAGTCTGTTTGGTTTTAGGGTAAGCCTCCTGCAAGTTTCCTCTCTGATGTGCAGAGAAACCGGGAAGTGTGAGCTTAAAAATCTCGAGAACCAAGAGATGAAGAAAGAGATTTCATGGCGTCTTTCGAACTGCCATGGCTTTGGAGAACTACCCCTGCAGAGGATGCAGGTGCCTCTGTGCACCCATGCTGGACTCGGGGCAGGAGGGTGCTGAAAACCTTCCTCCCCCAGTGAAAGGCAGAGGCAATGGTGGGCAGATGCTCAAAGCAGGGCCAGCTTTGACATAGGTCATGTCCAGACAAGGTGTGGAAATCTCCCAGGATGGAGAAAGCCTGACCACCATCACTGCACTACTGCAGCTCACCACGCAGAGCACCCGGCTGTGGTCCCGTTAGGGAGCACAGCACTGATGAATGTGTCCTTTAGCCTTGTCTTTTTAGGACCATGTGGCACTTACTTGAAACCAGCAGCCTAGTCAAACACGGAACACGCTTGTTACCCAGCTGCTGGTACCTTTGGACTGAAACGCAAAATTTGAACAAATACTCAGCAAAGAAGTTTTATATGTTACTTCCAAGTTCAACACGTTGCTGCGGACCCTAGAATCACAGAAGACCCCGTGAATCAGAAGCTCCAGAGCCAGTACAGCTCAGCCAGAGCCCGCTATGCGAAGGCGGACACATGTTTGGACACTTTTCGCTGCGTTTTCTCAGGTTATCAGGTTTTTGAACACGCATTTGGGATGGGGAGAAGCCATCCGGACCACAGGAGTGAACTCTTGTATCCATACGATGGCTGCGGGTGGTACCATGTGCAGGTAATACAACGTGCAGATGACACAACGTGCAGGTGATACAACACGCCTTCCTCCCTGCGACCGCCACGCCACAGCTCCCGGCAAGCGCCGGCAAGAGCCGCTGCCACCCGATGGGGCGAGTGACCATGACCCCCCGGCTGTGACATCCCTCCTGCCGGACTCGTCCCAGCCACCCATTTTCTCCACCAGTCCCCGTTAGCTGGGTCTTTTTGCTATCCGAGCTCTGGGTTTAGGACAGTGTCTTATTTAGCCCTTCTATCTGGCAGAAAATTAAGACGAACCAGGAGAAATGTTGTTCAATAAATGCAGCTGCGTAAGGGACAAGAACAGAAGGTTGTGGGACAAATATTAGTCTGGCCAGGAACAGCAACACCTTGCCCTTTCCTCACTGGGGTCCTGGGTAAGTTTAAAAACATTCTGCTGCACTTATACCTAAGTTGGGCTCCTGCAGATGAATTGCTCTTCCCTTCCAGCCCGACCTCCCGGCAGGGGCTAGAAGTGCCTCCGTCTTTCCCTTGTGGCAAAGGACCTTACTGTAGCTTTTTAAAATTAACATTCTCATGACTTTTATTTGTTTTCAGTCGTTTTCTTTTGTGGAAGTAATCACATGGATCATAAATTTCTTCAGTGAATTCCAATAACAATCATTACCCTGGTAGCTAAGATATGCTTGGCTGCATGGGGAACAGGGCTGAACACCGCGCTGAGCCGCGCAAACACACCGGCGCAGCCTGCACGTTGCCAGCTAACGCTGGCAGACGGCAGCTGCCCAAATGCTGCCTTGAACTCTCCGACGCAAAAGTCACACGTGCAGCAGGGCCAGGCATCACCTGGGCTGGAGGCAGATATAAACCAAAGGACAGCGGGAGAAGCCGCTTCTCACCGTTTGCCAGCATCGCCCGGGAGATCGCTTCATGACCAGGCAGCCCTGGGCAGCATCCCACACACACTCAGAGTGACAAACAAGTGTGAGAGACCGTAGAAAAGTAGGAAAATGGTCCGGACTCTCTGTGGAGAACATTGTTTTTGTAGGGGCGTGTTTCCCCCCCCCGGTAAAGAACGTTTGCTTCTCATCACCGAGCTGTCGTAGTGGCTCAGGGCGAGAGAGAGAGAGGGGTCTGCAGTTCTGCCTGGAAATCTGCAGCCCCTGTGTCTCACAAAACTCACTCCCTTACAAGTTTTCTCCATGTATGGGGGAGCTGGGAAACATCTTTCAGTTAAAACTTGCTTTCACACAAAAAAAAAAGTATCTTCACGTCACTATTTGTGACAATTTTGACAAAATCCTTCAGTTGAAAAGAGCCCTGGATTTAATTTTTTTTTTTTTAAATCAGATGTTTTCCAAACAAATATTTTCTTTTTCTTTTAAATTCAGACCAATGTTAAGTTTTCAAACTGAGTTCAGTGAGGCTACAAAAAAGAATCCAAAAACCTCAACTGGAAACCAAACTGAATCTTTGAAGTAAAGTCCAAAGTAATTTTTTTTGTCATTTTTTTGCTTTGAATGAACCCTGGACTTTCTTCCAATTTTAATATTCAACAGCAGACAACAGGATCAGTGATTTATACTGCTCTAATCTGTAAATATCATCTGCGTTTAACCTGAGGGACTAGAAACCCAGGGCACACCACAGGTTGACCACCAGTAATCTGCCAGGTCTTCTCCTAGTCCCTTGTGTTTTCTTTGTCCACAGAAATCCCACAGGAGGAAGGACACTGATAACCCTGCCTTCTGCTCTGCAGACCCAGCACACCTGGCCATTAATCTGCCTGCTCTAGACTGAGCAGTCCACGCACTACAAAAAACAGAAGGGCAAAAAAAGGGAAAAATTACCAAAGTACAGCCCTTCTGAAACAAAGCATGTATTTCCGAAACAACGTTCCCCCTGGGAAGAAGCCGAGCAGAAAAATACACTATATATAGCAAAAGCTCGCCATGTTCTGTCCAATTTATCTCAATGAAAACAGTGATAACCAGCTAAAAATCCCAGGACAAGCAAGCAGGATTGATAGACCAGTCTTTGAAGGGCAAGCTTGGGAAATTTTGTCAAGACCGGATTACCAGAACCTTGCGCCACGACGAATTACGGGTCGAGCAGAGTCAGGCAGGGACGGCAGCCCCAGGCACGGCTCCCTGCCTGCCGGCCATGGTCCAACACCACCGGCGGCTGCCGGAGGATGCCGGCAGGACGGGAGAAGGCTCAGCATCACCCGATCCGGCGTAGTGCCGGGGCCGGCGTGGTTTGTGGTTGGAAGGAGCTTTAATGAAAAAGAAACGTTTCCCAAGGGGACTGAAAAATGCCGGTTTGAAAAAACCTCTTCGGTGAGGGGTTTTGGGAAAAAAAAAAAAAAAAAAAGGAAGCTGCTTTTCAAAACGCCTGAGAGCCTCTGCATCAAAATGGGAGCTGCTCCCGTTCTGCGGACCCTCACTTACCTGACATTGTATCCAGCAATTTAGCTATTCCCACAGGAAAGAAGTGAATAAAGCATTAATACATGGAAAAGGGTAAATGCTTTCTGCACAATTAGTATTTCCCCCCACTGTTTTTTTGAGGATGGAATTGAAAGTGATGGGCTTCAGCAAAAGAACAGCCCTCACAAATTATTTTCAAGCAAAACTTTCCTTACACAGAACACAACCTTCGCTTCTTGATTTTAAATGAGAAAAAACCCTGACGAACGGCAAGTTCTTGGAGCACTAAGCCCTCTAACTGTGTTGTTTAAACACAATACGATACAGCTATGTCAAAAAATTTCTTCAGCTCCAGCCAAGGCAAAGCCCCTGGAGCTGCGATGTACTGCAACAGGCCGGCCAACCACGAGTACACAGGCACTCACAGGATCCCAGGTAGTGCTGTTAATGCCATAAAATTAATTAGTCAGTGTCTGTACCACTCACCGAAAGAACACACAAGAAATGCGATGGTGACTGTTAATTACCCTGGCCAGCAGTTTAAGCAGCACTCCGCTTCCGTGGCTGAACACCTGCAACAACTTCCTTGAACAAATCTGAACAAACAGTGAAATACCTTTTGCTTGTTGCAGTTCATTTCTCCCCTACGAGCAGGAGGAACAACCTGCTGGCTGGAACCCCAGAATGCTTCCTACACCCTTTATGTTCAAACACCTACAGATACCATCACAGCAGCCCGCCTGGATGGCCAAAGTGATGCTGGGGGCAAAATCCGGCTTGGAGCAGGGGCATGGAGTCTGCCCCATCAGCAGGTGGGTTATCACACACGGATCCACCAGCAAGGGTACTGGGGAGCCTACCACCACCAGCAGGCTCAGGCAGCGTCTTCCTGGGATGCTGGGGACCGCACCATCGGCAGAAGTTTCCTCCTGGGAGCACCCAGGGCGCACGTGCAGAAATACAGCCCACGTGTACAGGCAGACATGCGCTGACACGGGGATCTGCCAATGGGCATGCACAGGTACGTGCACGCTCTTTACACACGTAGGGGAAAACGGGCTTGTAAATCCACTGGTAAATCCGTTGTAAGAATCCAGTGGATCAATAGTTCGGTTATTTCACCTGTGACCCCTTCCACCAGTACACTTATACTCACCAAAAGCACATCCCACTCATGTCTGTAATGTCCTGTAGTCATTGATTAATCCTTCAGCAAACGGTGTAGGTGCAACCATCACCCGACCTTTCACACAAGTGATTTTCAAAATGAAATTAGCCCATACACTGGCTAATTTTTCCTGTACGTCAGCCAAGCGGAAGTTTATAGCAGTTGTGGCTGGAAGGCACTTGGTCACATTCAGACAATGTCTCTCCAAAGTTCCCAGTCCCATCAAGACTGCCAATTAACTTCTAATGAAGGTTGTATATAATTTTATGATCACACAGATTGGACAGTATTTCCCCCTTATTTTATCTTTATATTAACTAGCACCCGCTCAAAGATGTACAATTTTATTTTTAATGGTTCTGAGTAGGTTGTCATATTTTAAGAAAACAGTAACATGCAGATTTCTGTAACACTACCTCATTTCCAAGAAGCTACAAGGCACAGAAATCCCATCAATGACTAATGAGTTGTGGGTTAAGGTGGACGTACCTTGCTGTGAAGTCACTGTACTATTCTCGACCCGTGCTGCCTGCCATAAAATTTTAATGCTGCTTCTGACATATTTATGAAATGCCTCACCTAGTCTTCGCAGGATGACAAAAAGATTTACATCTGCAATTATTGCAAGCACACAGGTTTTAGCTATGCACTTTAAACTTTTGTACACAAAGGTATTTAACTTTAATACAACAAAGGTAGGTGGTGCCACAGAGCAACCATATTGGAACTGCATTAGCAGAGATTTATCTCCCTGTACCGGGAGGACAACCGCCCAACTCATCCGCGCGGAAGACGGCATTGCAATTAAGGACCATGAGGAATTCGCCCCTTCCCTCTCCCGGCTCCCTGCCGCAGAGTCGTCTGCCCTCTCTACCAGCCACCGGCACGCAGCCTGTTGGGACGCCGGCTGGATCCAGCAGCCAGAAGCTGCACCACCAGTGACACCAATCCCAGCCAGCCACGCTGGCCACGCGCAGAGCCTCGGCGCCGGCACCGAAGGCGACGCCGCTCTGCCCCAGTTTGCTGCAGCGGCTCGCCCCACACCAGTTCACGCCTCTCCCCAAGCCTGGACCGCGGGGGGCTGCCTTCCACCTTCACAAAGCCCCGTTCCACCCCAGGCCCGGGGAAGGGGAAAGGGCACGGAGTGGACGAGGGGCAGGGGATGCCCTCCGTCACTCTCAGGCTCTCCGGATCTGCACGCGCGCGGCTCAACAGCGTACAAGGGCAGGCACCGTGCCTCCTCCTCTGCTCCGCGCCGTCGGGCTGCCAGCGCAGGGCGGGTAAAAAGGAAAACTTCTGTCTCGCGGAAAACATCAAGCTTTGCAAAACGGTTTCATCCCGAATTGGTGCAAAAAGCGTCAAGAAGTGTCTTGTGGGATGACAGTCTCCAAACTACGTTAATGGAAACGTTGCGCTTGGTTCAGATGAAAATATTCCACTCCATGCTTCGTCTTGACTTTAGCCTGTTTTTATGATTTCAGCCTTCATAATGGTAATATAATGTGTAGTTACTTCCAGGAATTACACAAGTAATTTGGCTAGTAGCAGAAGTAGATATAACGTTACGAGCTATAATAACATAGCTACAGTGTGGAAATGGTGAAGTCTGGAAATTAAGCATTTTGGTAGCTTGACAAATGTACGTTGCTGCTGATGAAGCAGTCTTCAATTATCTGCAAATGCAGGTGTGAACGGGGGCAGGAAAGTGTCTGTATGGCTGAGGGAGCATCTTCTCAGGCATCCCGCTGGTGTCCCCATCCTTGGTGACCGTGTTAGACCATGCCAGGGGCCAGCCACGGCTTGGCTGGGACTGGGCTGGGACTCCAGCTATGCCAGGCGATGGTTGGATCCAGCCCTTTCAGCCAAGGTGGCAGCACCTTTGACAGATGGAAAAGTCTCTTGTCCTTGTGTAAACCCCTTGTGTGGATGAGCGCTCCCGGCTGAGCCACTCAAAACCTCAGCATCTTATCCCTTCTGCCTGCAAGACCAGGTTTTCAGCTGGACTCCAGGCTTCAGCAGCCCCTGGACGGGGGCTTTAGCATGTCAGCAGGGTCTGCTTTCCCCCTCTGGTTCTTTCTGTCATCACGGGGAGCTTGTGCACGCTCTGAAATACAGAGACATGGCCCCAGCAGAGGTGTCAGTTTTTCTTTCTGACACCAAACACAATGCAAATGAATGCCTGAGCGACAGAAGACAGATAATTTCTCACTTGATTTTCACAGCACTGCTTTGGTTTTACACCACATCCACGTTACAGTCATCCTTTTAATGCAGAGAAAAAACATGTCAGCCCATCTCAGGTCAATCTCCGGGATCGCGGCGGCTTGGTCCTCCGGCAGGACGGATGCTCTGCCGGCAAACGTTTTGTAGCCAAAGCCATTTCCAAGTAATGTCTGCAGCTGCTTAGCCTGGCCCGATCCAGCTGAATCAGTCAAAAATTGTGCTGAGGAAGGGAACACGTGGTGGGGAAGGGATGACAGGTGAGGCATCTCCTCCCACATGTGGAGGGCCGATGCTCGAGGACACCGTGGCTGCTGTGGCACATCCCCTGGGGGGGGACCCATGGCTCCCCATGCATCCCAACAGCCCAGGGCACACCTCCAGAGGACCGGGCTACTCTCCGAGAGCTGGCATTACATTTCCTGACTTCGGTAAATGTGCAAGATCAAAGACTAGAGAGCCTGGGCTGAGGTGGCTCCTTCGTGCTGAAGGAGGCCGGTGGGAGGAAGAGGAAGACGAGGCAGTATTGCCACCCATGCCCATTGCCTCTCACCGACAAAGCAGGCAGCCCTTCTCCCACCTGGGCACTGCTTATCCCACCGTGGCGTCCGTGGGAATCTCTCCAGGTAAGTAAAACATCCGTGTACACCTGGAAGTTATTTGTTCTGTGGCAAAGCGTCTGTGTGGCAAAGCAACCTTTGCTGCTGCTACCTGAGACTGGCGGGATTTAGTGCGTCTGCTGCTAAATGGACATTGAGTCGGGACCAGAGCGCTGCTTTTAGTCTTTTTAGGTAGGAATTAAGGGGGTTACATTTACATTTCCCAGTTTACTCTGCAGTCAGTGCAGAGCCCGATCCCAAATCTATGGCAGTCACAGGTGACAGACGATTTATTTTCAATCAAAGTGCCCCAGTGCCATATTGGCTGCTAGAAATAAGCGAATGCATCCTTCTTTCTGGAGACTTCCCACTTCCCCATCCGGGCTGTCTCTCTTCTCCGGGCACAGCCCGACAGCCCGTGCGCAGGGCACACAGGAGACATGTCCTCGAACTCTTCCCACCTGCACCGCTCTGTGCAGAGGTTTACACCTCCCTGACACGGGTGCACACACAACAGTTCTACAACACAAACACTGCTTCCTACAGTTTGACGGCCTCCACTTTAAAATGTGTTTTCAGAGGAAAGTTCTGCCGTGGAAATTGGGCAGTCCTTGGAGTGCATTCCTTCATTTTCACTAAAGCATGTCATTTTGCTTAAAATTTTTCGCTTAATTTGGCTTTCTTTCCATTACCCCATCTTGTTCCTTTTGCACTGATATTACATTGCATCGTACTGCATTGCAATCTATTGTAATGTCTTGGCATTTTCACTTGTTTTGATAAAGTCTCAATGTGTCCGGAAACTCCTAGAAAGAGAATACTTAATTCTCAAAATATTTAATTTCAATTTGTGCAGTAGACATCAGTTCTGAGCGTTGGAATTTACCGCAGGGCATATGTGCTCTGTTCAAACAGTCCTAACTGCAAGCAAACTCCCTCCAGCAATCATCACAGAGAAATCAAACCTATAGTCTCAGAAAACAAGTCCAGCAAGTGGTAAAAAGGCTGAATTCATAAACAAAACTCTGCAGGACAATGGCTGCAAACCCCCCAAAACTGCCGCACAGGTCATCCAGGGGTGCCTGGGTGCAGGACCTGGTCTCCAGCATTCCCCTGGCCACTCAAATGCTGGAAGCGGGAGACATCCAATTCATCACAAGACAACTCGGGAAGTGCTTCCTAACACCAGGAAGCTGGGCAGATATTGAACCCCTCAGGCTGTTGTCCTGAGCCTGGGCATCATCGTACGTCTTTCAGCATACAGGGAAACCCAGGCTTGGAATGACGCACAAGAAGCCACCCTTCCACCTTCCATCGCGGGCAGCAGACGGGCTACCCGGGCTCTAACGCCCCGGAGAAAAGAAACCGCATTCTCCCCAGCACCCACTGCACAACCAAGCACTTCGGGCTGTAGAGCTCGGATGTGACGGGGATAGGGACTCTGCTCTCCCGTCACCGCTACCGGCTGCTGCCTTTCGGGGTGTCACCAGGCACCCCTCCCACGGCGCGGGGCGGCAGCCACGTCACACTCCTGCTCGTGGACGCGGCGGGCCACGAAGCGCTTTCCACTCCACTTCCTTCGGGGATCTCGGCACTCGCTCATCGTCAGACACAGTTTGTCAGGGAATTGCCTGATTGGTTCTGCAGGCCGGCTCCGGCTTCGGCACGCACCCGGCACGTGAGGCGCGGAGCCGCTCCAGCGCCCGAACCACCGCCGGTGGCCAGGGCAGATGCTGGGCACGCCACCGCGCTCCAAGCTCCGGCGACCTGCTGTTCGTAACCACGACGCTTTTGGAATCTCCAGTTTTTTAAGCTCCCGGTACCGACGTAACATAAGCCTTAAGGCACAAGCATTGAAGAAGCCGAACGCTCAGAAATTATAAAGCATTTTGTGCGCTCTCACGTGGTTGTTACTCTGGCCCAAGAAACCTCACCACGAGCAAGGGGGTTGAGTTCAGCCCTGGAAGGACAAGCCGGTCGGCGTCAGCTCCAGTCGGTGGTGCAGCACCCACCTCGGAGGCAATGCCTGTGTGCAGCTCCGGACACCTTAACTGGTTTTTTTTTGGTGCTCTGCTTCACTCATCCAAACCACAGCTTCCCAAAATCAGAACCAATTTAGACCTCACGGCTTTCTAATTACAGTTAGCTTTTTCTTATTGTGTTTCCACCAGTCGACAGCTGTCAATACTGACAAAAAGAGAGCAAACGGGAGGGGACCCGTGGAGGGCGGAGGATGCGGGAGCACGCCTCACCCACGGCACGCCGCGTCCCGGCTGGACGCTGAGGTCTCACTGCCGGCACATTGGGGTGCATGACCTGGGGAGCCACTGTCACTGCTGGTTTTGGGAGACGGGCAGACGACGATCTATCAGGAAACCTTTCGTAAAGGTGCTCCTGCCTTCCCCGAGGCGGACGATGGGGGTGCACCCTGCAGCCCCCACATGCAGAGGGGATGTCCTTGGTGCCCAGAGGAGATCCTGGGAGCTGTCTTCGTGGGGGAAAATATCCCTGTGTAGGGTGAGCTCTGCCAACCAGCCCCACATTGGGCAGTTCCCGATGCCAGGTTCTACAGGGTTAATGCAATTAATGGGCAGAGGGCAAGCTTTTAACACATTTAATCTGCGAGCACCTCATCTTTAAACTTCTGGTTCTGGGTATTTTGGGGCAGAGACTTGTGTTTGTGGTAGCTGCCAGCACGACGGGGCTCAAAACAACTGGCTTGCAGAGGCCAGAAGAATGTTTAGTGACACAAAAAAACCCCCTAAAAAACAGCAACAAGAGGCTTTTTAAATTCTCTCTGCTGCTTTTATAATCACCGGTATGCTTAAAGGTGGGCAGTGCGTCAGACCTGTAACGCTGAATGAACCATCAACAGGCAACAGCCGCCGCCAGTGTCTCCTTGCGGGTACCTCAGCGTGGGCTGCACAGAGGCAGGAGCTGGCAGGGTCCCCCAGTTCCCCCCCCGGAGACACGGGGACGGAGCCCTGTGCCACCAGCTGGTTGCCTCCAGCCCTCTCCTCCCCATCCACGGTGCCGCGGGAGGCATCCCTCCGATGCTGACTGTGCACCGCTTTTTCCAGCGCAGCATCCTCCGCAATGATGCTCCTCAAGCTCCGTAACGAGAGCCGAGCCAGGAGTCCTGGATAGGGCTCCGGAAGAAATGACCACAGACCCTGGCTTCCATCTCTCAGCACTAAAACCCCCCAACAGCCACGCTTTTTGCCGCGAACGGCCACTTAATTTGAAAATCGGTATCTGAACAGAGGACTCCCCTATCCCACGGGCGGCATCACTCGGCTGCCGGAGCCCCAAACCCCAGCACTGTCCCGAGGTGGGGAGGGGATGGTTTGGGCATCGAGATCTGGCTGGAAACTGCCCCCCCCCCCAAGGCATCACCGTGCACCGCTGCCGGCTGACGCGACTGATTGATTTGACTGAAGGTAGCCAACCTGTCACTCAGGAGGTGCCCCCTTGGTACCTCTTCTGGCTGGATCTACTTGAGGGTGGGCTTGCCTGAGCCGCTCCTGTCAGGGATTTCAAAGGGAACAAGTGGCTGAACGCGGATCTGACAGCTCGGCCGAATTAGGGCCATTTGCATGCTAATTTCCACCGTGCTTAACTCACTGGCAGACCTAGAGCGAGAAGCAGCCTCTGCATGTTTGGAACAATGCTTGACTGATCTAGCTGCGTTAACGAGCAAATTATGGTAATTTTGTTATTACAAATGCATAGAAAATTTCCAAAGAGTGGAGCAATACAATATGTTTTCTCTCCTCCTCCTCACTCCTAAATACGGACCCTTTTGTTTATACACACTTCGCCTTGCTTACTTATGTTTAGATATGCACAGTGTTTCACCTCGACGGGAGGAGGCAGAAGTTACAGCCGGAGCAGAGGGAGCCCGCAGCGCAGCCGGGACCGGCTTTGCTGCACATAGGACACTTGGGACCACATCCTCAGCTGGTGTAAGGCAGCAGAGAGCCTCGGCGGTCGGGGGTCGGGACTAATTGACCCCAGTTGAGGATCGGGTCTCTAAGAGGAAGGCGGGTTTGGGAACAGCAGATCCAGAGGCTGTTGGCTTCCCAACATTTCACCTCCTTGCCCTCTCCAGCGTAATTTCTAAATCAATTTAATGAAATAATATCTGACAACATCATATTGAAAACAATATAAATTTTATCTATATTCTGTGCAAGCACGGTAATTACATTCCTGAGAGATGAACACCAAAACATCTCTCCAGGCTTCCAAGATGCTGGCAGACCCTCATTCAAAATGTACAGGAGCAGCAGATAAACGCATACCATTTACTTAACTGCTTCATTATTAATTAAGGGAATCATTTGTCAGTTGATTTGCAATCTGGTATTGCCCCAAGATATTTGTGATGGCACATCACTTGCGCCATCGTATGAGATGAAACTTCTCCGGGATTTCTCTTCCAAGACTACAGAAGGGTGGGGAGGCACCTTTGTAAGGCAGCCATAGACTTGGGAAAAACCAGCAAATTTGCTTAACCAGAAAATGCCAAATGTCAATAATTCTGTCCTTTGGCAGCGGGTCTTCTGGTTGCAGCAGTGGAAGCCACGGGTGCTTTTGTGGGCATCTGAGGGGGGGGTGAAGGTGTTTTGGGGGCACGTCAGGTGACGGCTGGGTTTGTGCTATGTGAGCTGCAAAAAGTGGCAATACTAGCACAAAAAATGTAAGCGTCCATAATACAAGCAGACATACACATCCCTGCCGCAATAGCAGCACGAAGCAGGCGGAGCAGATGGCAAATGGGCTTAGGAGTCACCTCCAGGCTCCAAGGAGGTAACTTGCAAACTTTCCACTTCACCAAAGAAACGTTAAGGTTTATTCCTCATGTGCTTTAGGTCCTTCTAGCATAAAGGGCCTGACTCTCCTTTCACTTTCTCTGGCCACAACAGCATCACTATCCGAGTAACGAAGTGGTTTCAGCTTTGTGCTGTACATCAGAGGAGGACACGGCTCAGGCTGTGCCACCAACGCCCTCTGTCATCCCACATAGTGTAATTTGCTTTCTCTGCCCCTGTTTTTAAGCATTTTACCTCCCAGCTGCCTCGCTTTCAAGTATTGTCAGGGGATTACTAAACGCTATCGCAAAACTTTGGCAAAGGCAGACCCAGACCAAGTAACGTCAACGCGTGAAAATAACTACGAATAAAGTCTTCAGTGTGACGCGGGGGACCAAACCCCACCAATCCCTACAGGCTTTATTCCGGAGGTCCGACATCGTAACCGCTGCCTCCCGACCCCTGTCGCGACACAAGGCTGGCGTTCCTGCTCCCCTCGCCGCAGGCTGGGTTCCAGCGGGTTCAGGGAGGGTGGTGTTCCTTGCAGACTCAGGTGGGAGAAACAGCCCCCACAGGGAGAGGTCACACAATCTCATTTCTCCTCCACATATTACTATCTGCTAGTCACAGGGAAAAAAAATGCGTTTGAAAACCACGTGTTCTGTTTCCCAACATCATCTCCTTCTGCTTTGCATGTTAGAACCAGCAGATTCTCCTAGATAAAAGATTGCTATGACAGCATTGCTTTTTTTTATGCTTTTCTTTTCAAAGCCCAGTTTTGAATGTCACTGTTTTCAGGTCCCTTTAGTCGGGTAATTGCACATAGACTTCATATAAAGGAAATTCATTTGTTCAGGGTCACTGCATGGTTTTTCATTAAAAACAAATTACCGGTGTTCAGAAAGGACATCTGGGTTTCGAGAGTCCCATTAATGACTATATTTTCAGCATCACTATTCCGGACAGTCTACCCTTTCCTGTCACCCAGCGTGCAGGGCCCACCAGGAGAGGAGGGGACAGGGTGAATGAGAGTCCCGGGGAGGGGAGAATGGGTGGCCAGGTGGGGGTTCCATCCCTGGAGATGGGGAGAGAGAAGAAAGGGGAAACAGAACCCGGGGGTCAGCAGCGGCTGCTGCCCCAGCACTTCTAACACAGGAACTGGAATAAGTATTTAAGTGAACGATCATGGCTACTCAAGCATAACCTTTTTCCAGCTCAGCCACGGCACCATGAGCCTGATGGCAAGGGCAAGCTCGCGAGGGTTTGCCCAAGACCCTGCCCAGCAGTCGCTGTCCCAGCCGTGGGAGCTGCCATAAGCCCCCCTGCCCTGTCCCCGGCAGGGACCCGGAGACGACACAGCTCCTGGGATGGTGGTCCTCAGAGCAAGCACGCAAGCCGCAGCTCCGGCACCGTTCCTCACGTCTTCCCCTCCGCCCCCATGCCGCTGCCTTCCCCACACGTGGCAGGACACAGACCTTCGGACACGTCTCAGGAGCAGTCCCACATCATACACAAACAGTGATCCGTGGAGAGAGACCTGACCCGGTGCTGGAAACAAGCTGGTGGTGTGTGGAGCGACCGCCGACCAAGGAAAGACCCAAACCAACAGCGCTGGTCCCCATCGCCACGCCAGCCCCAGCCAGCTGTGCACCAGAGCCCCGACTGGAGGAGAAGCGGTGCTGGGGGGAAGGTCCAGCCCCCAAAAGGTGAGGGAAATATGGAAACGGTATGCTGTGACCGGCAGACTGTTGCTCCAGCAGCTGCGCTCCCTTTCAAAAACTTCGCCTCAAAAAAGGCTCTGGGTCACCCACATAGGTCACGGAGTAAAATCCCTGCAAATGCTGCATCTCCCACTGATGTGCCCCCAACTAGCTGCTGGTGTGCTCCTGAAGCCAAATCTGCAGAAGCGAGGTAGCGAAGGTAGCAGAGAGCAGAAGCTGCAAGCAGAAGACAGCATCACCTCCACCAGAAGAGCCAAACAGCCCTGGGACTGCCTCTTTGGAAAGGAGTAAGCAAAGCCCGGTGGCACTAAGCTCCAGGCTGCAAGTGCTGGATGGGATGGAGAAGATGCAGTTCTGCTCTTGCCAGCCGGGCAGGAAACAAAGGGAAGGCTGCTGGGAAAACACTGCTCCGCGTTTCTAAAGTGGCAGCACATTAGGGGCACAACCACAGTGTGAACAAACAATAACGATAACACCAAATTATTGGAGATAATTTCTGCACATAGCATCTCATTAACCTGTGGGATCCTGTGCCCTGAGGTGGTACCGAGACCACAAATCTAGTAGGAATCAAGAGTGGATTAAACATCTAAACAGATAATGAGAACAGAGAGAGAGCTACATTAGACAAAATAAACATTTACAAGGGACATAAACTCTCATTCTTCAAGGCATAAGCCACTAGACGATGAGGATTAAAGAGAAGTGTCTACTTTGGGCAAGCTGTTCCGGGAGCTGCTGTGCCCCCTGCCCAGCCATGGGCAGGTGAGGACGGTGGGCAGGCGGTGGCTGTTCCCAGGAGCCCGTGGGCTTCCCACGACAGATGCTACATGATGCTGTTGATCTCCTGCCTGCTCCCAACACATCCAGGAGTATTCACCAACAGTCACCGATTTTATGCTGGGTCCACTTGCCTTTCTCCTTTCATCCCCCGTCTCCTGGGGGAGAAGGCAAGCATCCAAGGGGGATACATGGCTCTGTTGTTTAATGGCGATGGGGTCTAGAGCAAAGCTGTCCCATCCGTGCACCTGTGTGGACTGCTGGCATGACTCCTTTCCAGAGAGGGACCTGTTCTCCTCCTGTTAACAGCTTATTGACTCCACCTTTGCCCTCAGTATCAGGCAGAAGCATATGAATTCCTGATTCTGCAGCACATTTTCAGCGGTGCCGTAATCAAAACATTGAGTCATAGGACGATGGGGCATTTCAGGATGGAAGGGACTTTGGGAGGTCTCTAGACCCTGCTCACAGCAGTATCAGCAGTGAGGCCAGACCAGGATGCTCAGGGCTTCACCCAGCCTGGCCTTGAAAACCCTCAAGGATGGAGACTGCACAGCCTCCCTGAGTGACCTCTTCCACTGCTGGACCTTCCTCGTGGATGAAAAGTTTGGAGCTTTTCCTCATACCCAGTTTGTGTCTTCCTTGTTTCAACTTATCCCCATTGCCTCTCTGTGTTGGGGGGGCCCAAAACTGCACACTATTCCCACTGTGAGTCCATGAGTCCCAAGTGAGGGGGATAATCCCTTCCCTCCAGTTTCTGACCAGGATCACTGCCAGCGCACACTGCTGGGTGATCCTCAGCTCCCGATCTGCCCGCATCCCTGGTGTCCCTCCAGCAGCCAGCCAGCCCCAAACCCATTTTGCTGCAAAGTGCCCCCTTCCCTGGTGCAGGACTTTATGTTTGCCCTTGTCGGATTTCACGCTCCTCCCGCAGCCTGCCTAGCTGCCTGCGAGTGACAGCCCTACTCTGGAGCAGACTGGCAGCACTCCTCATTTTGCCATCATCTGAAAACCTGACGAGGTGTGCTCTTTCCCAGCTGCGGACGAAGACGCTAACGAGGACAGACCCCTGGCCGTACCCTGCAGCACTGCGCGTGCTACCAGCATCCAGCTGGAGCGTGGCACTAACCACCACCTCCGAGCTCGACCACCCGAGCAGTTGTTTTCCCACCTATCTGCCCATCCGTCCACACCGCAGCATTTCGCCTGTGCCATCAGAGCACCGTGGTCTGCTGGAACTACAGCGCCTCGCGGGGAGCTCCTCTTGGGTCGCCTTTACCGGGCGACAGCCCCCGAAAGGCAGAAGAAGCATGCAGGGCTAGTGACCGGCAGAGGGAAGGCATTTACAGCAGCCTCAAGCCATGCCAGCTCTCGGTTCATAAAGCTCCGGACTTACTTAAATCGAAGCTACGTGTTTGTTTGTTTGGTTCCTTTAGAGGAAAGCATTTGATTAATTTATTCTCTGGGCTGCAGTACATTCACAAGCCACATAAAAAAGGAAATTCCCTGTTGATACGCAAGCCCCTGTTTTTGCCGGGAAGGAAGGAAGGGAGGAGATCTGAGAGCACGGACCAGGGGTTTGGGCCAGGCAGGGAGATGCAGCGGGGACAGGTTCCTGTGTGCGTCCTTGCCTGTGGGGGAGGCAGGGAAGGACTGGGGGCTGGTGGGGGAAGAAGCGTCTCCTGTTCAGATGAACAGCGGGGGAGCTGGAGAAGAGATAAGCACAGAGCGAGAAGCTGAATCCACACAGCTCCCACTTCCAGCCTGGAAATGCCAGGGAGCTGGGTGGTCTCCCCTGCCCCACAAGTGGGCTACAGAGCCCCGGCAGATGCGGGACAAACACCAGAAGAGCGGCGAGGGATGGGTTTACTCACAGAAGCACAAGAGAAGGCAGCAGCAACAAGCATGCAACAAAACACCGCCTATGTCTTATCATGTATACATTTCTCCCACGTCTCTAAGCACTTAACTCACACAATTACTTAATTACGAGCAGAAATTCACGGCTAACAATTTAAAATCTTATCAAGGAAGCACATTTCTAGCAGAGGCTCCGAAAACCACGACAAGGCAGCGGCAGGTCGTGAAACGAATCCCTGAGCCCTGGTACGGCAAACATGGCCCCTTGCTCAGGCACGGCAATTTGTCCATTTCAGGGCAAGCAGGGATGTGCCAACGGCACCAGACTGGATCCGTTACCTGCTTCACAGTCAGCCTCTCGGAGACCGTGGTGTTTTCCGTAGCAAGGCTCTGAAACTGATCCCACAAAGGACAGGAGTTAAAGAAGGATTGAGAAGGTATTTTGGATGCTAGTTAGCAAATTCTCACTTAAATGAGAAGGAGAACCTACAGGAATTGCAGCTGACCTTCACACTAGCTGGAGCAGAAGGTTGTTATTAAAGGAACCAGTGAGAGGAACAGTGCAGTTATTCAATATAATGGGTCACACAAGCCTATGTGTAGTTAAAAATAAAATCTATTACCCAGGAAAATCGGCTCAGATGACTCTGACCGAACCCTCACTGCACCTCCTCTGGCTGAGCACCACCAAGCCCCAGTTCCTGCAGTTTTGCCATCCCACCCTGGCAGCTGCTCCTGAACAGCTGGTAACTCCCCCCAAAAGAAGGAAGAGCAAGTATCCCCCTTAGCTGGGGAAGGGACTGGGGGGTCACAGCCAGATTTTCAGTGAAAGGTGCTCTGAAAGAAGGCGGTAGATTCCCACAAGGTTTCTAAAAGCCTCTGAATCTCCACCTTCGCCAGGAATGACGGGTCCAATGCACCCGGGCTTTCGGATGTTCGCTCTCAGCAGGAGGATGCCCCTGCAGTGGCAGGAGGGGGGCTCAGGACATCACTGAAGAACCAGCCCAGGAGGGACTGGGCAGGAGAAGAAGGGACCAGTGGGGCGAGACGTCTGCCCCCCGAGACACGGACACGATCAACCGCGCCTGCTGCTCCCCACGCTTTAAGGCGCGATTACGGCTTGCGGTCGTGCTGAAGCGTTGATGCGAGTTCAGCTCTTCACCTGGTGTGAGCAGTCGGCGGTGCCATCGCATTCAGGCAGGCCCGGCTGAGCGGAAGAAACGTACCAGTAACAGTGTCCGTATGTCTGTGCGTCCACGAGACATGGTGTGAAACAAGGACCAAACCTCACGCTCTTGTCAGGCAAGACTTGCTTTCAGACGTTGACTTTTCATTCTCACAAACTGCATCTTGTTACCCTCTCAGCAGCACTTTCTGAGGTTACATTTTATGGGTAAAAATTGGTTTCCGCACAACCTATGATCTAACTTCCATAGCCAGTTTCTAAGTATAATACACACATTAAATGGTTGATTTTTCCTTAACTCCTTAGCAATCTGGTAGAAAGCAATTTGCAGAACACAACCAAGGCTGGTAACAAAGACTAACCCTGAAAAAGCCCAGACACCAAATCACTGCCACCAACTCCCACTTTCCTATTATGAGTATTTTTTTCTAAAACACCACCTCTCGGAGCCATGTGATTGCAGACGAAATCCCACTTTGAGGGGATTTCACCTCAAATTTCGCCTGCTCCACCCAGCATTTCTCACCATGAGGCTCCAAAAGGGGAAGGAAATCACAGAAATATGTCCTGAGGACAACTCAGCACCCCCCAGGAGGCAGCTGGACGGGCACAGTTTTGCACAGAGAGATGTCAAGGTCAGGACATGTCCAACCCCCAAGGGCCAACAGCCTCACCACCGGGACGGCGCGGAGGAACGCAGCATATTTGGGGGAAACAGGCAGGTTAGAGGAAAGCCTGTGTCAAACGGGAAGAGCCGGGCACGGTCCAAAATGGAGCGATCCCCAGGCTCCACAGAAGGGAGGCTGGGGTCTCCTTCAGCATCCCAGTGCAAATGATCCGCTTCGACAGTCTACAGGCTGGATTACCTCTACAGGCTGGATTACCTCCCGCGCTGGAGAGCCTGGTCTTCCTTCACTCAAGACCACTCCGTACCTCCCCTTCCCCTTCAGCGCTGCGGCTTCTGCCTCGCGCTCACCTTAGCGCAGAGCATCCACAGAGTGCCACGCTTTCCTCCTGAAACGCCGTCTTTTTCCTTTCCTTTCATTTCTACCCGCCCCCTCCCCCCCCCCCAAGTTTTGAAGACTCACCAGGCACCATTCCTGTCAGTGCTGGAGCGGAGTAGCTGCCCTGTCCGGCCGGCGGGACGTGCGGAGGGTATCCTGGGAGGGTTGTGCTTGCCAGCTCGCGACCTGAGGAAATCAAACCAACAAATCGCCACGTGAGCACCGCGACGAGTGGACACGGTTTTACATCTCCCCGAGCGCCCAGAACACAGCCATGCATTTGTCATCACTGCTCTGCGAGGACCAGCGCGGGATTTCCAGCCTGGCAGGGAGGGCAGGCACAGTTTTGCTTTCTCTATAAGCTGCCACAAAGCTCCGACGAAGTGAGAGACGGGAAGGGGAAGAGCAGAGCTCTGCAGGGAGAGGAACGTGCCCGCCTGAACTCCAGCCGCTCGCCCCTATTCCCAAGTTCCTCCAAAGCCCAGATTTGCAAAGTCAGAAACAGCGAAATGTGAAATAACACTGATCTTAATGACACTTTCCCAGAAAACTCTCCAGAAAATCACAGCGCGCAGGCTGACAGTTTGCAGAGATCTAAATACAATGCAGGACGTGGCTTTTATCTCTTATTAAAGCCAGTTAAAAAGAAGAAAACAAGAACACAAGACATTGTGACGTGAAGGCAGTTTAAAACACACTTTGCTGTGGCGCCAGAAGAAGGGTCACATTTGCAGACACAGCCTGATGTAGTGCTCTTAGACCACAGAAACATGGCTTTTTATTCAAGGACCCACAGGTCTTCCGTGGAAATAACCCAGCAGAACGCAGGCAGTGGGATGGCCCCCACCTCCCTCTGCCCCTGGAGCGGTGGGGCTGGGGTGCCCTCTCTTCACCCCCCTCCCAGGCACAGCTCCCAGCGCTGCCCGGGACACGTCGCTGACAGCGGAGCAAAGACGGGAGTTGCAGAGAGCGCAGGTCGCGAAATGCTGCAGAAGTGATGTCCCAACCATGCCTAGACCCTGCTCCCGTGTGGGGATCCCAGGATAGCCAACATCCCCACAGGCTGCCGCTGCCACAGCAGGAATTCGGGGAAACCGCTGTCTGCCCTCCAGGAGAAAGGGATGCTGCTGTCATCCCACCAGCAAGGAGCCATCCCTTACCATAGGGGGAACCCCGGAGCCCACCGATGGTCCTCTCCTGGACTCCCACGGCATCCTTGGGCAGATCAGATCACACTTCCAGTGAAGGATCCAGAGGCTTTGTTGATTTTAGCACCACGGGCAAGAAGAAACGCCCAGAACCTAGTGTCCAAATCGTTTTCCGTAGGCATTTGATTTTATGACGGTGTTTTTTTCAAGTCTCTAGAGCTTGGAGAGGTTGAAAGTAAATGTTGTCCCATGAGCCAAAACCATTTTTTAATTTTTTTGGTTGGAGGAGATTTTGAGCCACGATTTCATTTCAAACTGATCTAAAAATAAAATTTTAAAATCTTTCTTTCTGCGTTATCACCAAAGAAATGAGACCTCATCTGATGAGATGAGAGACAGGAACGCGTGTTATTGCAAATTGCTGCTCACCACCCCCGGGTCACGGCCACGAAGGCCGCTTCCCCCAACGCACCCATCAGATGAAGGGGTCCATGCCGAAATGCTCCAGCAGCGCCTGGCACGTGGGCATCGCTGCAGCAATCTCTCAGCACATGCCCCACTTTCCTATGCGCTCGGCATCCACAAATCGGGATGCGCGCCGTTCCTCTCAGGCCCTTCCTACAGAATATTTATGGTGCATCCACATCCTGAAAGAATTTAACGTTCAAAACAATTGATTAATTTGCTCTCCAGTTCTAGGGGGAAGCCAGATCCCTTACGGAAGGGCATCATGAATTCTAATTATTCAATGCAGGCAGAAAATGGCTCTTTTAGATTAAAACGTTCTCCCCTTGTCACTGCCCTGCTTCCTACTCTCCCGCACAAAATTAAACTCTGATTATGTCATCTCTACAGCCTAGGGAAGGCAGAAGCATCTGCGATCTACTTAAATTTGGTCGCAGAAGCGAAGTTCACCCCCAGCACTGGCAGGAACTGCCGTCCCTTGACGAAGGGCTGTCCCTAACACAGAAGAACATGACCTCCGCAGAGGTACCACCACCCAGGAGCCCTCCATAGACCCAAGAAGGGCCACCACTGCTCTTCCCTTCTTCACCGGTGTAGTGTCACCGTGGAACGGGCTCGACTCCTTGTCTCCCAAAGGTGCCCAGGTCTGTGGCCCAACAGGCGAGCTTCCCCTCCCCTCCTGTCCCACACTGACCACTCCTCAGTCCTCAGTGAAAAAAAATAGTTGCCCTACAATTTTTTTTCGATATATTGAAACGTGTCGTGGTTTAACCCCAGCCAGCAACTAAGCACCACGCAGCCGCTCACTCACTCCCCCCCCCCCAGTGGGATGGCGGAGGAAATCAGGAAAAGAAGTAAAACTCGTGGGTTGAGATAAGAACAGTTTAATAGA
>JAVJGG010000074.1:1265766-1280426 GCA_035590195.1 Aviceda cuculoides | reverse complement strand
CATACTGAACTCAAAACACAGCACCGTACCAGCTACTGGGAAGACAATTAACTCTATCCCAGCTGAAACCAGGACAAACATTACAACATTTTTCACTTTCTTCGCAGCCACTGTCACACTCGGCATGGTTAGGACCGTTGTCAAGGGCACTGAACAAAGTAGCCACCACTGCAGACACCAAGAAGAGTAGCACCTCAGCTCCTCTGTGAGCCAAGACAACATCATTCACGGTCTGTTCTACAGGTCTGGTCTGGTTTCCATTGCATCCCATTTCCAAATCAAAAGTTCTGGCACTTGCCAACAAGGTTTATAGCAGGGTCGCTGCAGCCAGGTGTCAGGAAGGGGCTGGGAGGTGGCCAAGGGGGGGCTGGCAAAAACCAAGGGCACAGTTGCAAGTGCTGCAACCCCACCTTGTCCCCTCAATTGCACCCGATGCGCTTCCCCCCGGAAAAAAAGGGGTGGAGCACCTCTGTCCTCCAGGAGATTTTCCTCCAATATTGGCAAGTTTCAACTGCACTGAAATAATTTATTTCAGAGGGACATTAATAACACAAAGAGAGGGTAAGAATGATGCCTCCACCCCAGGGTGTTCCCACCCTACATGAGCAAAGCAGCCCAGAGGAAATGAACATCTGCAGCTTAGCAGTGGGCCACGGAGACATAGAGACCAATGTCCTTCAAGACACACTTATTCCTGAGTACCTTTGGTTTGGGTTTTTTTAAGGGTATTTTAGATGCCCAAAGTTGGAGACGGGGCACGGGTGGCTGTGGGCAGAACTGCCTCTCTCCCTGCCTCGCTGGGCTGGCATGGTGCGGGACGGAGCAGCTCAGCTGCCAGCTCCAACCTGCAGAGAAGTATGACCAGGATTTCCCAAGAATGACTTCTGCTAACACTATGAGGCCACTGCCTGAAGCTTCAGGTACCCAAATACCTTGCCGAGTCTTGCCTGGAGTGGCCTCCCCATAGAGAGGGGGGTAGCCCCAGCAGTGCTGGTACCGTCAGCAGTATCTGCTGGCTTGCAACTGGCACACCTCCGAGATGGAAGGAGAACACGGCAGCTCTTGTGCCCCTTCAGCCCACAGGAGGCATCCGGGCAAAGGAGACCCTGCCTTCTCTTTCACCCTGCCACCTCCTCCAGGCCACCTCACTGAGCTCCTCCATGTCACTGGAGAGCATCTCCAAAGAGTGCAACAGCAAGGCGGCTCAGACTCGTCGCTCGTCTAGCCCCCAGAGGAGAAATACGTTAGAGGAGAAGGTCTAGAAGACTTTGTGAGGATGGTTGTGATCAAAACACACACCATATACCATGCTTGTATTACTGAAGGTAGAATAGGTCCACGTTCTTCAAGCAGGATGCAGTGAGACTGGCAGTGTCCTTCCCAGGATGGGAAGCATGTCCTTTCCTCCATCATGGCCAGGTTCTGATCAAACTTTGTCTCCTCCATAGGTGACCTTGCCACAGATGCTTCCCACCACACCAGCAGAGTGAAGGTCCTTTGCCTACAGCAGCACCTGGGACACTCCAGGCCCAGGCTCCCAAGTCCAGTAGCTGAGGATTTGGAGCCTTCAGCTGGAGGAAACATATTCTGGAGGCTCAGGAGAGCATCCAGCAGCCAGGTGTGATGCTGAGGAGATGGGCTGCCACCGCATGAGCATGGTGTGCTGCTGGTGCCACATGGCACACCACTTTCTTGCAGCATCCTATTTCTACAAGCCAGAGAGCAAAGTGCTCCATTCACCAGGACAGCAACTAAGGCAAAGCCTGATTTGGAGTAGGTTGACGGAGACAGGGTAAAAATAGTAATAACAGCAGAAGTGGTGTCTGGGCAAAAAATGTGAGTACAGGATTTTCTGCACTCCACAGCCTTTGCCACAGCATCACACAGATACAGGCAAATAGCCCCTCTTCGAAAAGCGAAGATGCAGAGCGGAAGACACCTGAGGTCAAGGTGACTCCAGGACCACCCCTCCTGGAGATGGAGGTAAGGAGCTAATTTTCAGCTTCAAGTACTGCTACAGACGAGCTGCTTTCCCCCTCCAAGTCTCAGCCTTTCCATCCCTCCAACGGAGAAAAACGTTCACCACTTCTCCAGCGAGCTGCTGTTGGTCCGAGGGATTAAAAGCCGTGCCGCGTGGTAAGCAACGCAACGTTTCAAACACTTTTCCTACCCAGCTGTACCACAACAAGGAGTGGTTACCGGCATTGCCCGGTGATGGCGTGGAGCCGCACGGGAGGGGGATGGCACAGGCACGGGCATGGGCCTGGGTACCACGCTTCCCCGCAGGAGCTCACGACCGCCCACGCCAAGGCTCCCTCGGCGGTCCGAGCAGCCGAAGCACTTCGTCTGCAGGATGGTGCCTCTCCACAGCACTGGCACCGAAAATACCGCGAGCCCTGCAGCACCCAGTTCTCCGGCTCCGAGAAAAGCAGTCAGCCTGGAGTCCCAGCTCCCTGCAGAGCCCCAACAAGCCTCCGTGCAGCCACTGCTGCTCTGAGGGAGCTGCCCGTGCCACTGGGATCACACGCTCCTCTGGGGCTTCCCAGTACAGGACCAGCACAGCGGAGCTCCCGTGCCTGCTGCGCGCCGAAGCGCGCGTTGCGCGGCGAGGTTGCCTGCAAATAGGCCCCAGGGTGAGGGAGCACATCCAACTGGAAACACCCGAAACTGTGCCAGCGAGACCCATCCAGAGAGGGGCTGGGGACGGAGACCACGTAGCGGGACAGCAAAGGTACCCCATGGGATGGGGGAGCACCAGTACTGCGGCTGGTGGGGGCGGGGGGGAGCAGAGCAAATGCCTCTGTTACAGGCGTTCCTGCACATACACAATCATCACGAGCTCGCTCTAGGGATGAAAAGTTGCACATCGTTTCCCGCCTTAGGCACATCCCTGCCAGAATTCATCCCGCATTACTCCAAAAACCAGAATATGACAATGCCGAATAATGAAAATATCAGCTGGCACTGCGGGACCGGAGGGCGCAGCCACATGTCAAAGTGCTTGGCTCTGCACACAGAAGATACGCAATAAATGTCCAACTCTCCATTCACCAGGAGCTGGCAGCACACTCGCGCTGAAAGCAAATTATCGTTTCTCAAAAAAAGTGCAAATAAGTAATTTTCTTCCATAAAAGAAATTATTTTGCAACCAGCTGCAGGAGAGGTCAGCAACACCCCACTGAGCAGACGTGGCAAGCAGTGCTTGAGTGTCGGCAAATGTCCCCGCTGCAGGACGAGCTGACTGAGGCTGGCGGGGGCAAAGAGCAGCATGCGGCAGCAAAAGACTCTCCCGTCTCCAAACCGTGGTGAAAAAAACCGAGGGAGTGGTTTAGCAGCATTCTTCAGTTCATCTACCTTTTTTAAAAAAAATCAAAAGGCAACAAAGAGCATTTCCAAGTGTGTCTTTGTATACTACTGTGTGTAAACGTGAATCCAATTAACTTCAAATTTAACTACTAATGAAATTATCTCATTTTGCTATCAGCTCAGCTCTCATCCATGGCAGTAATTAACCACTGGGGGTTGTCACTCCCAGACACATGACACGAGGACTTCCCCAAGCTCAGGTGCTTCAAACCCTTGCAGAATTCATTACCCTGACAGTGTGAAAACCCTTCACTTTCAATACCACAGGGCACCAACATGTTTTTTTGCCTTTATCTAACTGATTGCCAGTAACAGTATGAAAGAAATGAACCCACTGGAGAGGTAATTAATTACTGCAAAGGATCCATTAGAAAATGCAGGGGGTTCAGGTGGTGGGGAGGGGGCTTACAAAGCCCCTTTGCCGCTGCCTCGGAACCATCCTCCGCGATAGCAGGGCCAGTGATTTTCCTCTCCGAGACACGCTTCGGGCCACACCGGGGGGAAACCGAGCCTTCACCCGCCGCTCCACGCTTACAGCAGAGGGGAAATTGCCATCAGCCCGGGAGCGTGGTCGCGGATCAGGCAGTGCGCTGGGTTAATGGGGTAATCCCACCTCTCCGGGGACAAAGGTTCGACACCAACAGGTCGGCAGTGTCAGGAAAGCCAGCCCGGTGGTGCCGGCGAGCCCCCGTGCACGCTCGCTCTCATCGCAGGCATCGCCGCAAAGCGTTAGCCCGTCCGAAACGGACGCCCGAGGTAGCGCGCACCCTACGTCATGCCCAGCACCGGCGTGCTCCAGCAGCAGAGACCAGCACCTCCCCAGGGCCCATCTCACTCCTCTGCACCCCTGACCAAAGCAGGACCCCCGCCAGACCTACCCACCTGCACAGAGCGGAGTCCCCCCCTCCCCGGCCTCGCTCCCCTGCTCCACGCAGAGGTTGCTGTCTCACCCGTCTTTCCATAAAATAATTCTGAAAAATGCAAGTTTACGCTGGGCGAAGTGGAGGCGAAGGGATGCCACCGCACCAGCACACTGCGACCTGCCCACAGGATAGTGCGAGGAGCCGGGCGGGCGCTTCCAGCACCGTCCCATTCAGGTCTGCAGCCCCTTGCCCAGCAGACCCACAGGCGAGGAATCCCGACGCCGGCTTCACGCGGGGATGCTGCGTCGCGACTACGGCAACGCCCCGCCGGAACGGGCAAACCTGTTCTGAAAGGCAGCCAGGTTGGACGGATCGGGATTTGGATTTCGGCTGTGCTACCTCCGAAAGGACCTGGATTTGTCTCCAGGATCGCACGGCACGACGGGAGAAGGACGGCGCCTGCCCCTGAGATGCGGTTCCCAGCCCCGGCGCGTGGCACCGCCTTCGCCGAGCGCCTGCAAACGTCGGTAGCAGAGGAAGGGACCTGCACTGGTGCTGCTCTGCTGCCGGGACCCCCCGGGACTGTCCCGCTGCCCCTCAGGGGCCGCCACGCGTCGCTCTCTCCATCCACAGGCTTGGGCAGCCTCCCCGCCACACCAGGTACTGGCTGCCCCAGAAGTGAGGGAGTGCCACCTTACAGCCAGGAATGCATTTGCTTAACGCCGGAGAAATCAAAAAACAAGTAATTGGCAGAGGTGGTGTTTTAGGAGCCACTTCACCTCTGGGAAGCAAACCCAAAACTTCACCCTGTTCGTTTCAGTCAGACCTGTTACCAGAACTGACTTTTCCTCTGAAAAATCCAGCTCCTGCTCAGAAAAGCCTTCCTTTGCCCGGTGAAGAGTTTGATAATGCTAACCCTGTTGTTTCAATCATTATCCTAAAAGAAAATGCTTTGGTCGCACTCGCAAACCCATTAGCAGGAAAAGGACCCGGCGAGCTCCATCGCCTGGCCCCTGCTCCCCCCGCGCCTGGGGACGTGTGTGTTGTTACCCAGGGTCTGCCCAGGGCAGTGGCACAGGGCAGCGGAGCACCCCAAAAAAGAGACAAGCATGTCTTAACAAAGTTATATGGTTTTATCACGCACGAAACACTGCTCCACGTTCGGCACAGCAGCAGCGCGGCACCTCCGTGGTTACCGCCTCGGGTCCAGAGCCACTGCGCACGTGTCCCAGCGTTCGGTCCTGCCCCAAGGCAGCTCGGACTTCGCGCCCCGACGAAGCATCCCGCTGATGCCCAGGGGATCGCATCTCGCCCCGTTACGCTGGGAAAGGAGGTGCCGCTGGCACAGGACCCCGACACGCTGAAACACAGCTCTTAATGAATAACTTCCCTCCTGTGCTCATCCAGCTCTATTTGTGGGCATCAAACCTAGTGCGGCATGCTTGCTGCGATGAGTTACCTCTCCTGCACCTAATTAGAGGCAGATAAAACAGTGGTAACACACAGATCACCTGTAATGATTTTGCTGACTCGATTATTCTTCTGACAATTAGCTCTGGCTGCCAAAGCCTCACAGGAATGTCAAAGTCTACTTCCTACAAAGCAGGTAATGTCACAGGTGTGACCATGAAATCAATAATGAGGCATAGCTCTTGCAGAGGGCATCCAGGTCAGATGGAACAGCCCTTAAATTAAACATTGATAAGCAGAACACAATTATCCATCATGTTTAAGTGCCTGCGTGAAATTAGCAGCCAGGGAATGGGAGCAGTGGGGGTAAGATTAGTGGAGGAGGTATTGAAATGCGCAGTGGCCACCGTGACTGGGGCTGCAAGGGCTTGTGTCAGTGGCACCGTAATCTGCTATCAAAGCCATAAAATTCAGATTAAGCACACTGCTCTGAAACAGGGGTTGCAGATGTGGGTCTATTTTTCTCCTCATCTGCAAGGCAGCGGCAGATGTCTGAAGGAGTCCAGGTGTCTCTGGTACTCTTCCCATTGACGCAAGTATGTTTTCAAAAAAGATGCAGGGCAGGGAAAAGAAAAAGGAAAGAAGAATGGTACTTGATGGTAGAGAGAAAATGCAGTGGAGAAGTACAGATGAATACTCCAGTCTGTTTTCTCTGCAATTACAAAGCGAGAGTCCTGGAGCTGCAGAGTGCTCTGCCCTCACCCTTGTCTCTTCTGGACAATCTCTTCTGGCTGCTGGTGCATAAAACTCCTGTCCCTTACTCCTTGTACCCATGGAGCTCTTGCACCCTATGAACAACCCAACAGTCCAGCTTTTCACTCACCTTTTCAGGTAGCTAGTATGAGAAACCTTTGTCTGAAGACTTGAGCTGAGCTGCACCATCATCCACCTTCACCTTTGACATCTACCTGGGTCTCTTTCCCCTCCCATAAGAGGTGCAAGGTTAGAATTCTCCGGCTTGACCCCACATTTAACACACACACACACAAAGGATTGGAGGGGACGTCTGTGTGGAGACTGGGAAAAGATACCCTAGGTGGACAACATCTCTGCAAGAACCCACCTCTTGTGCGGCCAACAATTAGCCACAAAATAAAACACATCAGCATAATTTAAGCTTTCCCTGGCTCCCGGTAAGTGAAACCTTCATGCCTCACAAGCCTTCTCTTTGTCCAGCTATGTGTGCGGAGGGACGTGGGGATGCATGGCAGACAGACGGAGAGAGTCCCACCGCACTCCAGGCACGGAACACCACCGACTCCACAGAGGACAACTATCCGTTGCCGGCACTTCATCTATCGAGGGGGCACCGAGAGGAACGGAGGGCAGACAGAGGTGAGCACGAGAAGGATGAGACCTTGCGGGAGGACACGTGGTGGTCCGGAGGCATTTTATCAACATACCCATTAAATCCCTTCTGGGGGGTCCTTCCCCTCTTACACCTGCCTGGAGAAGAGCAGAGGAGCAGCAGGGCACAAGCAGCACAGGGGCATCCTTGGCTACCTATCCTGCAGAAGAGGGTCTGCCGGGGGGGGGACCGCAGTCTGCCCAGCACAGCCTGCAACTTCATCCCTGCACGCTTCCCGCGTGCTTAAAACCTGTGAACAGGTTTTACTGAGGAGCACAGTCATTCCCAAAGGAGGGGATGAACCGGCAGCCGCTGGGAAACCCCATCCACAGCCAGGGTCACCCTGCTGCCAGCACCCACGCACCCAGCGTTTGCTCCAGCGGGGTGATGCACGGGAAAAGGATGCTCCGATGCCGTATCACTGCAGAAAAAAAGGAGGCTTGGCAGCACTGGGCAAGGGCACGGCTTCCTTAGGTAGCCAAGCCATGATCTCCAGGTTGAGGACGGCAGGACCGACACAAGCCGAGTGCTGCACAAAGCGGGGTCCTGACTGGGGCGTCTCGCCCGTCCCTGCGCTCCAGCAGCGGCGTGTGTGCGCACTGGCTGTCGCGGCCCCTCGCTGAAAGCCACCGCGGGCTCCAGCCAGCGCTTCCCGTTCTCTTGATTCAACATCGGCAACGTCGGCTCGTTAAATAAAATTAGGGGAAGAAAAAAGGAGAGGAAAGCAAGGCAAGCCAGAGCGCCCAGCTGCGCAGCTCAGGACAGGAGTGTGCCGGGCAGGCGCTGGGGCATCCTCTGGTGTACAGCAAGGAGGACACGGCAGACCACGTCAGGTTCACCTTTATGCCAGAGCCAGCCAAGACCTTTTTTAAGGAAACCTTTTCATTAAGAGACAGAAATGCCCCCAAAAATTTGAGGTGTGGAAACCTGGAGTTTATGCAAGCAGAGAGGCTGTTCATTTGGGTATTTTAAGTCCAAAAGCTTCTGAGGAAAGCTTTGAAGGTGTTAGAAAATTTGATCTTCTTTAAAAAAAAAATACAAAAATCTCACTCTCAAGTTTGGAATGACTTTGATACGTAGAATGCAAGCTACTGAGGACAGATACAAAAAGTGGTCCAAACAAAAACAAGAGGCGCACACTGCTCTGGTCTGGTTTTACCCTGTTCACTACATTCAGTTGTCAAACCTCCCTCAGTGCTGGGGTTTTTTTTAGTAGGAAATAGACCTGAAAAAATTCAAAATCTTGAATATTTTCACAGGGCAGGAAAACCCACTCCCCCCGGTCTTAGTTTTGAGTATGGCTCAGCATATGCCGGCAGCCGCAGGGTCTGCAGGGCTCTGCCACAGCCAAGGGAGATCAGACCTCGCGTGCGCTCAGCCTGATGGGGACCCAAAAAAGGGCTACGGGGCACAAGGACCTGACAGCCTGAGCTCGGCTGAGCCCCCACTGGCTTCTGATCCAGGGCTCAGGCCCTCCATCGGTGCGGAGCAGGAACATCTCCCCGGACCCCAGGTTTCGGGAGCAGAGGAAAGTGGCTGGTCCTGGCCCCGACAGTGGGGGTCTGCTGATGGGCAAAATGAGATCTCAAAGACGAGGCCACCACAAACTTAACACTGAAATTGATGGAGATATTCAAACAAGTTTTGTGTCTGGTCACTCCTCCTCTTTATACGGAGACAAAGTGTAAAGGTGAGAACTGGCACCCCTCTGACCCAGGAGGGGACGGAGACTTTGCTGAAAACAGCCTGAAACGGGCATATCTCCCCATTTGCACTTCCACGGCTCATAATGCAAGACGGGAAGAGGCAACGTTGCAGACAATTAGCATGTGGGAATTCATGAAGCAGTGTGAGGGAAACCAAGTCAGCTTCCGTGGGCTCTGGAAGGAAAACTGACCAGGGAAGAGCAGCCTGGAAGCATGGATGCACAAGGGTGTAGATGGGACAGAGACATGCACAGACTTCTCCTCCTGCTCTGGTCATACCACTGGTTCCAATTATACCAAACTGCAGTTTTCACTCTTTCAAAAGGGACTCGCTGCACATCAAGTACTCTGCTCAGCAATCTGCGTTAGCTTGGAAATGACATCAAGTGTTGCCTTCGAAGGCAAAAAACCCCATGTGTCTACTTATCTGAGAGACCAGTTAGCCTCCTCCTGTCAAACAGACATGTTAAAAGGGGAGAGAAAAGAAATCTCACATAAAAATAATGGGCTTACCACCGTGGAGTATCTTAGCCTAGAAAATATTATTTTTTGGACAAGTGCAGTTCATTGGGCAGTGTATTTTACAAGCAGTAATGAAATGAACTTTAAAATAGAAATAATAAAACCAACTTTAAATAGTTCAGAACTTAAACAAATGCAAAAGAAACCAAAAGCAAAAGCAAAAAAAAAAGTCCCAGACCAAAACCCCTCTTCCTGCTAAAATGCAGAACGTGCCAGTCTGGCTGTTTTTCTGCTGCTATGTAACATGCTTCTGCATTTTATATCCCCTCACATCCCAGGTCTCAATGGCCCTTACACACCTCACAACCACTGCCAAATTAAAGATGGTTTTTCTCATCCTATTATTTCTAAAATGTACTCCAGCCAGCACGCTACATGCAATGAATGAAAGAACTAGGAGAATTAAACCACGCAATGTAACAGCTTTCTGACGAATAAAGCTATGGAAATTTTAGGCTCCATTTACTTCTCAATCTAATTTTGCCCTCCAATGCACATTATGTCTGAAATGGGATCTCATGTGGTTTGATCAGTGCTCTTAACGCATGCAGAAGCAACATATTCCCTTTATTGTTGTTTCCTTTCTGCAGCACAGCAATACTTCTAATAAGAACAGCACAGCAGGCTCCGTGAGACTGTCTCTACAGTAATCATTGTGCTGCTGGAAAGCTGCAAGATGACCAAGAGGATCGGCAGCTCAAAAAGTTTGTGGTCCGAGGGATCCCTGTTCCTGCAAGTGCAGAGCTAGCTGTTCAATACACTACAAAAATCGCGAGAGCGGCCGAGTTAGCACAAGATGTTTAAATGAAGTACTTTTTCCTTGTGTTTCTTTTCCAGTGTTTGAATTTTTGCACACACCCAGAAGCTATATTCTAGCCTTCCTTTGCAACCAAAAGGACTAGAAAGCGAGTATCAGTTTGTGAAGAATTACGAATTCCTCGCGCCGTAACAGGACTCCAGACTCTGGAGCTACAAGAGAAAAAAACGCTAGGAGCTACAGGATGAAGACAAGCACATTGGTAGCATTTTACTGAGGAGCCACGGATGGTCCCGAAAACCAATGGGTATGTAACGGTGAGAGGTGGCTGGCCTCCCAACTTCTCCCTCTTCAAGAAATGAAAATCCAGCACGTTTTCAACCCCACACCTTCAGCCCGTTCAGCAAATCTTTCGCAATTAACAAGAGGGACACGCGTCTCAAAGCCAGCCCTGAGGAGGGTGGGCGATCCTGCGTACTCACCGTTCTCCAACTCACCCCTCAGCTCCAAAGCCCTTGCTCTGCCCTGAGAACGGAGGAGCTGCTCCCAAGGGAGAGCACCCCTCATGAGGGCTAGGACCCGCAAGATTTACCCTGGAGACCCGGCCAAAAGACCCTGCCCTCCACAGGCAATTCGGACCTCGCGACGCGCGGGGCGCGCCTTGCCCATCCCAGGCAGCGCGGCCGGCACCCACCTCCGAGACATTCCCCGGCACCGCAGCGGTTCTCGAGGAAAGCCACAGTGACGCTCCCTCCGCCGGTGCCCACCGACACCCCCGCTCCCCGAAAAGCACCCCAGGATGGCGGTGGCCACCTCCGCCTGCCTCCCCCTTCCACTGCTCCTGCCGGCAACCGGGGCTGACGCTCCCCGGGGGACGCCGGGCTGCGACACGAGCCGGCCAAGCCTGTACCTGCTGGTGCAGGTGTCACTCCGGAGCATATCCAGCGGTGGGCGAGGACCAGCGGGAAGGGCAGCCCACCTCCTCCTCCTCCTCCTCCTCCCAGACCCCAGGTCCGAGGACTGCGCACGGGGGTCTGCGGAGGGTCCCAGAAGACAGGCGAGCCTGTGCTGGCAGGCTGGCGAGCCCCGGTTCCCTGCCCTGACCCACCGGGCTGGGGTGGTGTCGGGTGGGGAAGGGGCTTCGTGCTCCCCAGCCAGCCGTGGGAGGCCAGGGGGGTGGTCTGACAGCAGCCCGGAGGGAGCCCGACAGGCCCCCCGGGTGAAAGAGGAGGACGTGGGTTTCCAGTCGCCTTGCAAAGGACAGCAGTGACATCCAGAGGGCTTTTGGGAACAGTGAGGAGAAGCTCAGGAGCCACTCAAAACCCTGCCAGCTCCAAGCCGGACCCTTGACACCCTTCACCAACACCCATCCCAAAGACTGAGGAGGCGCTGGTGGGTCGCATCGCCACTCGGGGCCACGGCACGTCCAGCCTGGCTCGGGGCAGGTCACAGCACCCGACGGCGGCGGGGTACCGGGGGCTGCCAAAGCTGGGTGAGATGCCAGATGACCCGGGGCTTCGGCATCCCACCTGCACCCGTGCCCGGAGACACCTCCCAGCGCAGGGGAGCCCTGCGAGCACCGACACGGGTGGGCACGACCCGGCAGCCCACCAGCGCGTCCAGGAAGGGGAAAGAGGGGGGTATACCAGCAATCGGTTATTCAGCTTGCTAGATAAGCACAGAGGGAGGGGGAAAAAAAAAAAAAAAAAGGCAACAGCTTCCACCGGTCTGTTTTGCAGAGATGTTAAATCCATGCTGAAATCTTCCATCTCACAAGAGTCAATATTTATGATCTGCATCTGGAGTTAATCTGAGATGGAGACATTTCCAATCTAAGGATCACTGCTAATGTCATCAGCAGTTTTCTGCTCCTCACAGGAAAAATATTTACACCCTGGATTTTAACGTCTTCATTAGGGCTCAACAAAGTCTAGATCAGCAACCCAGGTGTGATTTTTCTGATATTTCAATAATGTTATTTTTATCCTGGAATAGGATGAAAAGCTGAAATCAGGCATTTTACCTGGATTCTGTGATGGAAAAAGTGAAGCTGTGGAAATGTTGACATACTTGGGTTTCAGTATTTTTCCATCAATGTATTTTTAATTGTCAAGATTGAAATATTTTATTCTCTTTAGTTGAAAGAACCTGAAACACTTTGTTTGAAATCACTTTAAGACAAAATTCCATTGTCCACCTGCCCTGTGAAGCAGCAGGACCAAGTTCGTATTTCCAAGTCCCACCTCTTTCCCAGCTGCCTGGTGGGTAGACACCATCTCCCGTAACGTAGCCAGATGTGTAGCTCAACTGATGCATCCGGTAGTTCAGAAAATAAAAGATGTATGGATTACTTCACAGAAAGTGTCCTCCAGTGAGTTCAGACCAGAGGACAGAACGAGATGTGGCACTGCCAATTCCACAAAGCACGAAACACAGAAAAAGCTTTACTATTGTGCTGAACGTAACTTCATCTCCGCCCAGAAAAGCATCGCGCTGGCCAAAAATCCTCCGATGTGATTTTTCTGCCAAAAAAAATGGCCGCGCGGCTCGTGCCTCACCCCCAGCGCGTGCGGAGCCCGACGCACCGATGTCGATTTGTGCCTTTGCACCTTCCCCGACACGACGAGGTCCGACGCCGAACGTGGCTTGGCAGGAACCACCTCGGCCATTTCTTCTGGCCAAAGCGGGGGGGCTGCCCTCTCCCCGCCGCCGAACGATGCTCTTTGTGCCAACGGCGGTCGGCCTGGGGATGGTGGCTGAAACCGGCTGCAATGCAGGCAACGAGCCAGCTCCGCCAGTCCTTTGCCACCAGCCACCCGTCCCTCCCTGTCACCCGGCCAAGGGAAAGCTTTGCCGGCTGACGGCAGCATCAGCCATAAGGGACAGCACCACGTCGCTCCGCCCTGCAAAAACTACAGGTGCCCTGCCTCATTACACCAGCGTCGGTAAAATGCCGTTAAAAAATGCAGTTAGAGTATTTGGGCATTAACCAACCTGTCTTTTTGAGGGCTCTTGCGTTTTAAGAGCAGCCGACAGGATTTCGCTCCCAAGCCACAGCGGGAGTTTCCCCTCCTGCCACATCCACGCAGGACCAGAGCTGCCCCACCAACGCGGCGCCGGGACCAGGGGATGCTGCAGTGGCGCCCAGGGCTGGGCTATGGGGCATCTCCCCCCACCCCAAGAGCTGGGGGGCTGCACTCCCTGCTCAGGTCTGGGTGAGATGCTCAGGGCTTGCCCAGCTCTCGGTCATCACCCTCCGTTGTGGGAGCTCCCGGTTCCATTTTTCCCCTGCCTGTCCCCCCCTCCCAGGAGCACAGCTGAGGACGGCGAGTGGGGAGACAAAAGGGGGTCAGGAGAGGGGCCAGAGGAGGTCCCCGGCCCACGGTGCCCGTCATGGCGTCAGGATTTATAACTGTATTAAACGGCATGACAGTCGGCCACGATAAATCAGCTCCCCTTCTTCCCAAATCACAGACAATAAAAGCTTTGGCAGTGAAAGTCATTCATCATCATAAAGACTTGAGACGTTCCAGCCATCAATTTCACTCACATCCTTAATACACTGGAGAGGAGTGGTGGAGTTTTAGGGGGGAAAAAAGAGAGGGAGAGAAGAAAGGGAAAAATAATTAAAAGAAAACATGAAGAAAGATTGGACAGGGATAATTACAAAGGTCAGAGAAAAGAGTCTCTTCAGGACAGCACTTCTGATGAGGGGGGCAGAGCGGCCCTGCTCTCTGCGGGGCGTTTGTGACGCTGAGCAAAGCTGCGGGGCATCGCTACCTCCCCGAGGGGTCCATGGGGGAAGAGAGGCGGGGACCCTGCCCTGGAAGGACGTCCGAACGCCACGCTGTCCCCCCACCCTCATCCAGAGCTGCAGGTTCATCGCGCATCCCCCCCCAGCGAGAGGGGTCCGGTGCGCAGACACACACACCCCCCCCCCCCCCCGAGGTCTGCTGGAGAAGAGGGGACCTTGGAACAGCCACCACGGAAAGGGAGCGCTTCCATGAGGGTCTGCAGGCAACGCCTCGCAGAGGAAAGCACGGAGGCGACCCTGCTGTCTGTGAACCCCCAGGTGATGTGATGCGCCAGAGCGTTGGCTTTGCATCGCTCCCAAGGGGCCAAGCATGGGACGGGCACCGCTGCCCACCACATGCTGGCCAGGGCGGAGAGACGAGCTGCTGGGGAGGCAGCTCTGACGGCAAACAGCCGATGGGTACGCTTCCAGGAACCGCGGGCGAAGGGAGATGAGACTCGGCGGATGAGCCCGGCGGTGGAACGGGGGCGAAGCAGAAAGGTACGGCGCAGGTGTCCCCGTCAGGGCTCACCGGGCCACCTCCTGCTCCTCAGCCACCACCATCTCAACAAGCTGAGGTTTCACCGAGTCCACGCCACGCTCAACGGCATTGACGAGTCCCCTTCACCACTGCTTCAGCGCCAAAGCCACGGTTCGTAACACACCCGAGGAGCATCACCAAGCTGCTTTATCCATGCGACACTGTCGTGGTTTAACCCCAGCCAGCAACTAAGCCCCACGCAGCCGCTCACTCACTCCCCCCCCCGCCAGTGGGATGGGGGAGGAAATCAGGAAAAAGAAGTAAAACTCGTGGGTTGAGATAAGAACAGTTTAA
>JAVJGG010000074.1:1221879-1265666 GCA_035590195.1 Aviceda cuculoides | reverse complement strand
CATACTGAACTCAAAACACAGCACCGTACCAGCTACTGGGAAGACAATTAACTCTATCCCAGCTGAAACCAGGACAGACACCAATATCCCACTCACATCTTGAGACCTTAAGAGCTTCTCCCATTAAAACCTGGGCTGGTGAGACTCGCAGGGGGTGAACACCCCGGACAGACTACGGACAAAATTTGTCTCCTGAGCAGTGAGCCGCACAAAGCGGCCTGCGGCAGCGCGTCCCCAAGCCTGTTGAGCAGGAGTGAACCCCAACACAACCGACAAGGGTGCACCTGGCTGCGAGCTGGTGATCCCACCTCCGCACATCCCCGCAAGCCTTGACGCACCTCCTGCAGCCTTCCGCATCCTCACAGCGAGAGGCCACGGCAGCTGCCCGCACCTCTCGTGCTCGGGGCAAGGCAGGCCGGCTTGAACATGCCGAGGTTGCCCCACAAACACCCCACCGCAGCGTGAACACTGGTTCCTCCAGGGTGGGCGAGGCCAACGGGGATGCTCTGGCGCGGGACGTGGGAGGCGCGCGGAGCAAACCTCCTGGTGTGACCCCAGCAGCGGCGAGCAAAAGGTACAGTGCGTGACGTGTCCCTCGTGTCCCTGTCCCCCAGCCTATTGCCGGTGCCCACTGGTTCCTGTGACAGCTGCCCCTTGCTTGCTGGGGAGCAGACGTAGGGAGAGACGGGCAGGGCGAGCGGGGGCAACGCTCTCCAGCCCGCTCGGGGTCCAGACACAGCTCGGCCACCCGGGCTGTTGCCTAACCCACCAGCTTGGCTGTCTCTGCACCAGCGTGGGACCAAGCCAGACCGGGACGCTTTTGGGTCTGCCTGTACTGGCTAGTGTAGGCAGGTCGGGCAGCACAGGACACAATTCTGCTCGGCAGCGAACAGCTATCAGACCGGTTCAAGACTACATCAGTGCCTGGGAACAGTTCGTGTCCGTGTTGCATCTTTGTTATAATATTAACAAGGACAGAAGGAGCAAAAGCAAGCCCTCTGTTTAGCATCAGAAAACAGATTTGCTGACAAAGGGAGTCTCATCCACATCCCCCAGTATCCTACACCTCTAATGCACTTTGCAATTATTGCAGCTGCAGCAGCATCTGCCGGCTTCCCACCACGCTCTTCCAAACCCTCCATCCTCCTGCAGATCCTCAAGCCCCAGTGGCCCAGGACCAGCCTTCCCACAGAGGATGCTCACATCTGGGGAAGCCGCCACATCTGGACCCACAACTGCCAGAAAAAAACCTGCTGGGGAGGGGATAACCCATGTATATCCCCTCTTTAGAGGGATATTGCTGATGCACAAAGCTTTTTTGGGGAGCTAGCGCTCAGAAAAGGTCCAGTCTCATCACAGGGCTGAGCTCAAGGAGTTCAGATTGTTGCAAAGAATGTATGATGAAAAGAAGGAAAACTCCAGCGGGACCCTGATATGTCTTTCATGCCCTCACTGAATTCACTTTTCAGCCACATCTGTGTGAAAATCCCAAGTCAGGTGTCAAGTCCATGGCAGCACAGGCAGTCCCTGTCCCTGCTGATTCTCATGGGATTTCCACAAGCAATATTCCTCACCGTTGGTAGATGTGCCAGTTTCATCAAGCAGCTCACAACCAGGCAACTTGTATTTTGAAGAAATGCCAGTGACATTTTCTTTTTTCCACTGCCTTTTGCCTATTGCATTTTCTCTTTTTTTTTTTTTTTTTTATTACAGCTTAACATTTTTATGAGAAATTACATCAAAACCTGAAATTCACACATTTTTGGCCTGTTGTAATATGATGTCATAAATAACAATGGCCCATTACAAAAAAGCCCCAGATGGGTTTATAAAATTTCTATTCATAGATAACACAGTGTTTTCCGGGGCCGGAATTACAGGAAGAGCTCTTTCAAAGAAGATAGTAGGGAAAATAAGCACGAGCTTTCCTTCCTACTCTGCACCAGAAGATGCTCCCCTTCACCCAAAGCGCGCTGCAACATCATTAAAATACCCGGATCCTTTGGCTTTCTCTCCCCCGGCTCAGCAATGGGCACTTTCGTGAGCTCCCGACTGGGAAGAGCGAGGAGCTGTCGGTGGCTCGGAGCCGTCAGAGCTCCAGCAGCACCAACTCGCCCCCGGTCCTGGCTCTCCGCTGAAGCCATCTCTGCTGGCCTCCCACAGACCCCAGCATGAAGCTGGGGACCCCATCCCCTTGAGCTCCGCAGGGCTCCGCAGAGCCAAGGCTTTCGGGAGGGACCGACACTGCTCGGTACCTGGAGGCAGCATCACCCACCAGGCTTTCTGCTGATGAGATTTTTGAGCACTTTACACTTCGCAGCTTTCTTTCTGGAGTCCTCCCAAGTTTCTCCTAGATTTCCCCTAGGTTAAAAAAAAGAAAAAAAAGGCATGTTCCCATTTCTAGGTGATGGTGTGGCAGCGCGAGCTGATGGCAGAGAGCAAGCGTCCTCGTGAGATGCTCTCCATTGCCCAGTGCTGCACACACCCCTCAGATTGTCTCTGTTTTACCATTCCCTCTACTCGCTCCCCAAACTGCCTGTCTGACAACTCACCTTCCCCTGCGTAGATATGCAGAATCTCCCAACTGGTCAGGTATCAGATGAGAAATAACTCTTATTTGGCCAACTAAGGCCACCTATCATTGATGGCGTAGCAAGTTTGGAGGTGTCCTCAACCACTGCCATCAAAACAATTACCTCGCCCTAGAAATGGTATCTGCAGCCCGACTCCGACTGCCACTTGACTTTATTTTTGCGCCGTCCATACGGACAGATGCCAACACGTCCCCCTAACCACCTGGAAATATCATTTTGGTGGCTTGCTCAGACACTCTCAGCTTTTTTGCTGTTGTTGCAGGCCAAAAAAATCAATTTAGGAAGCATTTATTCTAACTGAAGTGTTTTGGTTTCGTTCTTTTTTTTTTTTTTTTTTTTAATTTCCAATTTGACATCTACGACAGATTTACAGCATTCCTCTGCCAGCAAAAAATGCCAGGACTGAATTGGCCGTTGATGCCCTAAAGCAGCGAGCTGCCCTGCCAGCTCTGTGCGCCCGAAGCCCCGGCTGTTGCGGCAGTGGCACAGCCACGGATGAGAGTCCCCGGGACAAAAACACCAGTGGGACACACTGCGGGTGGTACTGGCAAGGCATTTTCTACCCACCGGTGCGGAGTCGGTTTGATGCCCCGTTTTTTCCAGGGCGTTTCGGACCAGGGTGAGCACGAGATGAGGCTGCTCAGTGTGTTTGCAGAACAAGCCCCAGCCCCACCGCAATCAGGACCAGTGCGGGGGCACCGGAACCCTCTTGTCTTAATCCTCCTGCCATGGCTGCTCGATTTAAAATTGTGTTTATTATCCATACCACGGCGGTATTGGGGGCAGGGGGAAACAGATTTAATTAATTAGAGATTGCAAAATCCTGAAGTAAAAGACGCTATGTAAATGCAAATTGTTATTATACATGCTTTGCACCAAAACATGTTCACCATAGTTAAATTCAACATTTAAATCCACAGCCAAACTCCCAACAGAGTCAGGCTGTACATCATCAAAAGAGGCAGTTAATAGCCTAGGTCTTAGTGGGGTACAAGTGGCCTCGTTTGCTTTCTCAAATGTGCTTGTTCTTTTTAATGGCAAGATAAGAATTCATAAAAATGGAAAAATTCAACACTGTTTCAGTTAGACTCTGTCCTGTCATTAAAAATGACACTTTTGTTTTTCAGATTGGCTGCCTTTCCACGGGAGTTTATGTGGCCTTTTTTCAAATCTTTAACATGACAGGCCCTATTGGGAGTGACGAATAGATTATTGGAAAATGCATCTGCACTTTTATCTATTAAATGTAGAGACTAAGCTGTAAATTTAGCATTATGCCGCACTAGAAACCAGCCATCTACCAACACCGATTTGCACTTCAAAACAGTCCCACAGAAATTAAAATATAATTTGGTGATAATGTTTAAACACTGATGAACATTTCCACATAGACACAGATTATATGACCAAAACATAATGGCCTCAGAAGAAGACTTTTTATTATTGCTATTACACTTAGCCAACAAAAAATTTAACAAAGCATTTTTCCAGAAGAAAAAGCAATTTCAACAAAACCGAACCTTTTCTTTACTTTCTACAAAACTGTTGATCTTAAGGGAGGGAAAAAAAAAAAAAAAGAAAAAAAAAGAATGAAAGAATTGTGAAAATGTTACACTGCTCTTATTTCAGAGAGTTGGAACAGGAAGGATAAATTGTTCACTTTGAAACTACTTTTCATTAAAAAACTGCAAATATTTTTTCAATCTGAAATCAAAATAATTTAAATCCTTTCATTCAGCTAGTCAAAACACAGCTGTAAAACCGACCCTTACCAGTATTTCAGCAAACATCAGCTGGACAACGAGCAAAATAAACTGATGAAAGAGCTTCCTCACCCACCTACTCCACTTTCAGGCGCATCCCAGTACCGGCAGACCCCCAGAAGGTACCAGTGGTCCCAGCCCCATGGACTGCAGACTGTGCTAGAGCCACCCTGGGAACGGTCCCACCAAAGAGACCATGACACACAGCTCCTACCCAGCAATATGGAAGCACTGTGCCTACCACAGAAACACGGAGTAGCTGAGGTTAGAAAGCAACTCCGGAGTTCGTCTACTCCAACTCTTTTGCCCAGAGCAGGGTCAGGTAAAGCGGGCTGCCCACGTGTCAAATCAGGTTTTGAACATCTCCATAGCCCCTCCGAGCAACCTGTGCCAGCCTTTCACCACCCTCATGGCAGAAAGGTTTCTTCTCCCGGGTAAGAGGAGTTTCCCGTGTTTCGGTTCGTGTCTGTCGCCTCCCGCCTGCTCACCGGCCAACCACCGAGAAGAGCTGGCTTCTGTTTGCTGTGCCTACCCTCCACCAAGTATTGATGCACACGGGGAAGGCTCTCTCTGTGAGCCCCCCCTTTCCAAGTGTGAACCCCCCCGGCTCTGGCAGGGCACGCCATCACCGCTTCCAAGCACCCACACGAGTTTCTGGCCCCATTCTCTGCATCCTTCTGCACGAAACGCTGCATCTGCTGACTGCTCCAGTCCAGTCCAGTTGCTTTTATAGGACACATCCTTCGCATCAGCTCAAAAACTGCTTGACCCTCCCTAACCAGGAGTCAGCTGGAGACCACAGCTCAGAGCACCCTTTGATGAGGAGTGTTGTGATCCAGTGTGTTATAAGACCCCCCTGACTTGGGTTATGCGAAAAGTAGATGTCTGGCTCAAACTCAATGCCTAAGCTCTAGCCTGGGGAGAGAGGAAGGTGTCTCCAGACTCCTCCGCCCAAAGGCTGGTGTCTAGGGCTGCTCGGATGAATCGTCCATCCACAGGCTGAGAAGGATCTGTTGTCATTCTTCTGCAGGCGATGAGCATCCTACGTGCCACTCGTTTCGTTGTTAAAAACCCAGCAAGTCCTTCTGGATTGCACTGAGCTAAATGCTCAATATTATCAGCGTTTACTCCTGGCAAGAGATCTGCATGGGATTTTCAAGGAGTTGCTCTTCCTCCTTTTGAAGGCATCAGAATCCACACTGGCTGCAAACACTGACCTGCTCAGGGATGATCCATTTTTGGCAAGGTTTCCTGCAGTGCCACCTTCTTGTGCCTGGCTTCAGAAGTGACTAACAATACAAAACCCGGCGAAACAGCGGCCTACAAATTGCAGTCCCAGCATGATGGGATGAACAAAGCAGGATGAAGAGTCTGGAAACAGACTTCTATGAGACTGAACACTCCTAAGGAAATACACTCTGAGAGGCCAGCAGAGGACTGTTCGTTACAGCAGAACTGTAGCAAGAAACGGCTCGTCTTTCGACACGCATTTATCCCATGTTAGCATTTTCATTTCCTAACTACAAAAATTTGACAAAATATGCAGGAATATGGAAGGTTAAACACATCCCTGTCACCTCCATGAGCCACAGACCTGTGCTACCTACGAAGAAATGACTACCTGGCATAATACACTACATCTAAGGTGTTGGATGCACCCACACTAAGGAAAAAGTCAAGCTGATCTTTCCCAGAGCGGAGAAGCCTGCTCAGCCAGATGCATTTGCCCCACTCACTCGACGTTCAGTTCAGCCTGAAGTCTGGGATCAGTTAGGTCTGGTGGCTGAGTCCAGCAATTCAAGCCAGAGCGGATAACGAAGATGATGATAGCCATTGAGAATATCTCTCCTTCCCCATCCCTCCAGGTGACAAAGTGACTCTGCTCCTGGTTTTGTTTGTTTTCTTCTCACCTTTTTGACGTGCACACAAAATGTGCAGGAAAGCCAACGCGTTTGGCCCTGTGGGACCATTGTCTCCAAGGCTGACCCCACGAAGGAGCACATAAGGCAATACTCCTTCTGCGTTGTGCTTACAAGGCTGAGTGCCAAGGATAAGGAATAACCTGTCCGTATCTGTCAGAGTCTCAGTATCTCCCTGCACGGGTGCGTAAGCTGTGAAACGCACCGCAGCCTGCTCATCAGCACAGCTGCAAGAGGACACGTTCGTCAGGCTGGAGCGCACCGGAGAGTGCCCTGGCAGCAGGAAAAGCAGGTGAGCAAAGGGTGATGGAGATGCCCCCAGCGTGGGAGAAGACCAGGCTCCCCCCCACCCCGACCTGGGCCGGTGGAACAAAACCAGCCGGCGGCGGCTGCTGGCTCTAACGCAGACGGACTCCGCAGCCAGGGCTGCCCGCAGGTTTGTCAATCTGCCCCGGGTGCCGTATCGGAGGTGTCCATTTAGCACGACTTTGTCCTCTCGAAGTGATCCTGACCGTGCTGAAATCAGCAAGCCGGAGCAGGGAAAATGCATCTGCAGGTAATTAGTAACAATCACGGGCTGCTTGGAAAATGCTGACTACAGCAGTACTGAGCTGGGCACATGTCATTGGCTTGTAAATGGAGAGAGCACTTACAGACCATGGCAGCAAACAGTAAGGGAAGGGGGAGGGTTTGAACTTAATATTTAATGTGTCATAAACACAATGCAGAGAAATCAAGTGGTTCTCTAATCAGAAGTTTGGCTGGCGGTCCATAATACAACAGAGTTGGTGGATGAAGTGGTACTGAGTACTGTTACTAAATTTTCCTTAGACATATTCTAGCAGCAAGTACTGGCATGAATGCCAATGTTTAAGCAATCGTTTCAACTTCAAGAAATATCCCAAATGTTTTGATCTACCAGCTTGCTGCAAAAGAGAAATTTTACATTTTCTACCAACAACTGCACAAGAGGATCCTTTGCATCTCAACCCTTAACATTGCTTTGCCACCCACGCCACAACCTGGCAACACGTACAATGAAAGACTATGGTCATAATTCACTTCAGATCTCCATTCTCAACTTTATTTGCATCAAATTCTTTTACAGTGTGTCTTACAGGCTTAAGACTGACAAGATGAACTAGACTTAGGTCTCTTCACATATGGCAGCCCAGAAAGTCTCCAGACTTTCTCATAAAAACTGATTAAGCTTGAATGGCAGATATCAGCTATCAAAAGGACGTAAGTGTTCTTGGCTCAAATTCCTGTACATCATATTTCAAGTTCTTTATCCACAAAAATGCGGCTTTTCAGCCCTATGCCCACCAAGAGCCCCACTCTCTGTTGAAGCATCATGCAATCACACGTTCACAGCTCTGCTTCACACACACCAGAAGAGCTCCTGGTACAAATGACATTTCCAACCAACAGACTGTTCTGGATATTACAACCCACCTGCCAGTGTTTTGAGCAGTTCTTGGCCTCACGACAGTGAAGCTGTTACAAAAGTGTTTGTAATCTGAAATGACAACTGAGAGTGAGGTCAACCTCTCGGGCCATTAGCACCACCAGACATGGACTTTCAACATTTTGTGGAGCTTTATCCAGCCACCCCTCACTTTCACAGCTGAAAACACACCACCTAGCATAACTGAAAGAAGTTGTCCCGCAAGGCTTTCAGTCTCCTGCTTTCAGTTTGCTCGGACGCATCACAGGACAGCCTGTCCGGAGCGAGGAAGAGTAGAAAGACTCAAAAAAGGGTGAAGAAACTAAAAGCAACCCAACCTTCTGAATCTCAAGAAAAGACTGGAGTTCAAGTTGTCCATTCCTCCTCCAATGAGGAGCAATTTGCAGGAGAAATGTGATCACAGATCTTCAAGGCTCGGGCTCTTGCCTGCCAGACAAGGGGCCAAGGTCCAGGACCTGGCTCTGGCAGGACCTCTCATGAGTCAGTTCCTGACCACCAAAGTGGGGCTGATGCAAAGCTAACCTTCTTCCAGGTGGTGCCTGCCTGATCTGCCACCTAAACCCACCCACCCACCCTGGCTGCAGCTTAGGAACACTGAATCACTGAATTTTACCATAGCTTTGGTCAGACCACAAACAACAAAAAAGCTCCTAGAAGGCAGAGTACGTGATGCGTTAGCAAACATTTCTCGGACCTTGCAGTCATAACCACCATTGTGTATCATTGCCCAGTTCCTTATAAATTTCAGTGATATGTACTACAGATGAAAGGCCAGTAGGAACATGCCACTTCTGTTTACAAGTGGAAAAGGATCAATAAATGCGTCTCCTCTTCCAAAACCCCTGTCCCACCAATGAAACAGGGTGGGAAAACAGGCATGACTGAAAAAGTGAGTTAATTCTTGGGAGAAAATGGAGAAGTCTGTCCAGACCTATGGTGAGAAATGCATCACCAAGTGTGTCCCCCACGACATGTCTTGCAGATTACAAAGTAGGGCTTACTGCTTAAATCCTTCTGCCCCCGACAGCCTGCACATCCCCTCAGCTCGTTAGGAAAGCGTCGGGGCAGAGAGCGCGGTATCATACATGCCCAGAGCTACAGGGCTCAGATTGTGCTGGGGGCTTCTGGGTGCTCCCAGAGCACGAGCTGCACGGAACAGCGGCTCTGGGTGTTAGGAAAGGAAAAGGGAGGATAACAATCAATCTTCTCCGAAAATGTATCAGAAGGCATAGGTTTTAAAAGGGTTTTGATATGCTCGTGTAAATCTAAGTTTTATGAATGCAGGTGTTAGAAAACTCTACAGCAATATCAAATTAAAGATATAAATACCTACTGCCTTGTAAAACGTGTTCTGTTATAGCTCTCACCCTGTCACATTTAAGACGAACGGCAGGTTTTTTCTAGGCTTGCTACTCATAAAGCGTGCTCCACGTTTTTGATGAGAACTAGTAAATTTAACATTTGGAACTTTCGCTCAAGTATAGGTAATGTCACAGGGAGAACTCATGCAAAATCTGTAACGAGCTCCGCAGCGTCACTTCTGTAGTCAGTTTTGCTCTAACAAATGTGGTTAAGTCAGCTCACCAAACTCTAAGGCAGTAGTGACCCGAGAAGCACGAGAAGCGCCTAAACCAGCGTGGAAGAACAAGCGCTGCTGAAGTATCAGATGAAAACAACAGCTTTTGGCTGAACCTCATATTGGCCAGGTGCAGATCTTGGACAGGCCGTTTCTGAGAAGCAGACAGAAGCGAGGAAGCACCCAGCTGCTCTATCATCTTCTTGACTTCCTAACTTTCGCTCCTCCGTAACGCCACCCAGTAATTTCCCGCTATTTTGCTTCCCCCTCCAGGCACAGCTCCCACCAGTCCCCATCCCGCGCTGCAAGCCGCAGATGCTCCCAGCTGCCAGAGCCCCAGCCAGCGATGCCCACAGCATCTCCTCGGGCGGTCGGAGGTGCTGCTGGGCTGTGCTGGTCAGCAGAGCGCAAGTGCCTCCAACAGGGCTCCAGGCTTGTCGCGAGGGCCTGGACTTGGATGAGCAGGAGACAAACAGCCAGAAGATGAAAAAAGGGCAACGGGACACCCGTGATGCGTCAAGGCAGCCTTGCAATGAGGTTCGGGCTTCAAAGAAAGACGCAGGGAGCTCTGTAGCAAGCAGTTACAGAATAATTTGCCTTAGGAGGCATTTCTTTTTAACTTCCATAGGCAGTAGGAGTGGCTTATGACCCCAAACACGATGGTTCGCCTTCCTTCTTTTGTATTCATTTCAGATTCCTTCAATTCTATGATTCTATGATTTTCTCTATATCTATGCTCTATCTCCCTTCTTGTTATAAGCCACACATGTCCAGAAATCCCTCTTTCTGTCCATCCATCCACCCCTAGACACCTTTCTTATCTATGGGTTTACCACTCAAACCACCCATCCAGTACTCAACAGTTATTTCAAGGACAATCCTCCCTCCCACTTCAAGGTAAACATAGATTTCCTTGTGGTTCATGTAACTCTCTAATTTCGGTTGAATAATCCTAAACTTTTGGCAAGAAAAGCTAAAGACTGATGCCATATTGGGTTAAAACAGTTTTGCAACAACATCTGTTTTCAAAACTGCTCTCTTGCTAGACAACATCATAGTGCTTTCAGAATACAACAATATACTAAAAACAGTATCACCTTCCCTTCAGAAACAAAATAAACAAGTAACTCCAATCTTTGGTAAAACGGAGAAAATCTGATGACAAAATCTGCACAGGTTAGACACACAGACAGAAGTAACACACAGAGGTAATATGCACACAAAACAGAGCCTTAAATTTTAAAATCCCTTTTTTTCTGATTCCCACAATTCCTTCAGGACACAATTTCATCATTTTCTTACCATTTGGTTCCATTCACCATTTCTTACCATCCAAGAGGTGTGGTCAGTCCCAAATAACTAGGTGACCAAAGCATTTATCAAATTCTAGCTGTTCCTTAACCCTCACCCTATACCTGCTAAGTAAATGAAGACAAATGCTGCATTCCCTGAACAAACAAGCTTTGCTTTTCATTTAAATGCTTAGACTTAGTGCATAATTACAATTCCAGAAATGGTACAACACACAGGCATTTGTAGGAATCAAAAGCATCCAAAATTCAGGCTAGTTTGAACTGTCATAAAAACCCCATCCAGTCAAACATGCCAGGTGCCTTTATGAAAAATGAGCAACAAAGCCCAAAAGCAGAGGCAAGTATTCTGGTTTTTGGTTGCATGTTGGTAATCGGGATGAGGTTTGGGGTGGAGGGCACATATCCCTTCCTGGCCAAGAGGGATGAATGCTTCATCTGTTGGCTCCAAGTGAACACTGCTGATTTACAGAAGCCATGCACCTGACTTGCAACACAGCTGCTATGAAATTGCAGTTAAAAAGAGACTTTCTGAGCAAGTGACTCCACAGCTCCTCCATAAAGGGCATCACCCTGCAATGTGCACGCATGCACACTTCACACCACTTACAGGCATTGGAAAATTGCTTACCTGTGACGATAGGATACGATTGAGGCCCGGGAACACTGGCTCCCAAATCTGCAGAAGTAGGGCTGGTTATATTGGCCTTCATGTCATCTAATCCCCCAGCTAATGATGCCATGGCTGAGTATTCAGTTGCCTGGAAAAAGAAACAAAAGGCATTTTAGCGCTAATAAATTTACTGTTCAAGAGCTTTTGCCTGTATGACAAAAAGTAGATGCAATACAGAACTCAAAAATCCTTTGTTCAGTCAGTTTTAAAGGCAATACCCATTTACACAGGACTGTTAAGCATTCAAAATGCTCAATAAGTGGGTCTGTGCTTATCACCGATGTTCCCAGAGAACACCAAAATGTTATAAAACCAAAGCCAAACTCATCAATATATAACAAGGCTTTACTTAAAGAGGAAATTTTGTAGAGTAACTGGGGGCTGTAAACGCTGAGCGCAAGTTACTTGCCTGTTAGAGAAAAATGTTTGTGCTGGTCTACCTGAACTCTTCTTATTTCAGTGGTGGCACTTCAAGAAGACATGCACTAACAAGCAGGTGGGAACAGGGTGTCCCATTTCCCCCCTTTCCTTGGGAATGCTGTATTTCCCCATCATCTCACAAGAAATAAAGTGCACGTAAATAAAAGTGTTTGCTTAATGGATGAATTTGTACAACTGTTTCTAAATCCAAATTATTTAAAAATAAATCACCTGGCTGTTGAAAGGATGCTCTCTCATCTCATGGGAATTTTATAATCTCATTAGCCAAAGCTATGGTAAATGAAGGCACGTCCTCAGAAATCAGATTGTTTCTGTCCTATAACCCTGTAAAAGTCCATGTCGCTATAGCGATCTACAGCAGGTGAGGCCAATCCATACATCCAGAAGGACTTCCACATACACAGATGAAAGTTTGTACTAATTTGCCTTTTTCCATGATTTCTTATTGTCAGGATCATTCACACAAAACTGGGAAGTTTCCTTTCAAAGTTCTCCATTCCCTGTTGATACTTAAAGTTGCCACTTTAATTTTTAATCCCTTATTTGTGAGATCATAATCATCATGCCCATAACAACCAGATGATGACAACTTTAAGTGAAGAACAGCAAGGGGAACAGATAAAACTGGAGGACACCCACCCCGAGGCTGACCCCCGCTGTATTTCTGCAGACTAAGTCAATGCAGAAGCTGTGCAGAGCTGAAGCAATGTAGGGCAACCCAGGACCCTGTGATTTTTCTGAGTGACCAAATCAGAAAGTTAACTTCTTTTTTTTTTTTGAGGAAACAAAAGCTGATCTGATTGAACACGTCTTTCTCCCTCTTGCAAGTTTCTCAGAAGCGCCCAAGAACCTGGCACACAAGCTGGTATTTGCCACAAGCTCAGCACTTTGGGTCAGATATGTTTGTGTCTCTGTTGCTCAGTTCTCACCCCAAGAGAAGTTAATTTACATGGATAACCTTGTATTAGCAGGTCTGTGTTAACACACACGTTTCTTCTGAGGATGCAATCTGTGCAAGGCACGAGCACAGCCTGTCACCTTGAAGGATCCCCATACAAATCTCTTGCAGACGAGCACGTCAAATACATTTTGCCAGTGACCAGCTGCTGGCCACCCTGTCCCTTCACCTGGCCCACGCATCAGCACTACAGGCTCCTCCGGACCAAAAGCTCCTCAGCAGTGACCTGTCTCCTATGCTCCCCCCTGACCTTTGCATTAAACTCGTACTATTCCTCAGCCCTTCCAGCTTATTCCTCCCCTGACACCCTCCGTGCCCTCACGTTCCCCTTGCCTTCATCCACCCAGCCCCTTTCTTCTACCACCGCTGACCACACCTCTGCTTCAGCCCCGCTTCTCCACCTTGGGGGGGACAGACCCTGCAGCACCCCTCCTCTGCAGAGGCTGCCAGCGATGGTCCCAGCCTTCCTCCTTCCTACAAGGGCAACCAAAGCTCCTTCTTCTCGTTCCACGTCCTACCAAGGTGCCTTTTCCAGCCTTCCCACACCACTCCACGCACTGTCCCGTGTCTGCAGACCCGCTTTCCCCCGGCACTGCCTACGTCCACGTGCAGCGGCACCGCTGCATTTTTTCGCTCTCCAAAGCCCTCATCTGACACGGCACCGGAGGAACAACAGCACAGCTGCAGGCCTGCAGGGACATCCCGAATCGGAGGCGATGCACGAGTGGCGTGGGATGGGCCAGCAGCGCAGCAGAGGAAAAAGCTGTCCTTGTATTGGTATTTCTGATGTCTGCAGAAGAGCACACACCAGTCTCTGGGGAAAGACGTCTTACTTCACCCCTGCTGCTCTAAGAAAGCCGTAACCGCGACGTATCCAGACTAGAAAATTTCTCCTTATCTCCCCGCGGCACGCCGATACGCCGCACAGGCAAGGTGTGAACATGGTTTCCAGCTTATGAAGGGGGAGCTGGACACTTGCAGTTTGGGAGGCAGGCACCCAGCTGTGCCACAGGCTTGGCCACACGCACATCCAAACCCCCACAGCGAAAAGTGGCTTTTGAGGACACCGCTCCTTGCACAAGCCCAACCGGGACCAGTCCCCTGCCTGCGAGCCCCAGCCGCGGGACTCCGAAGCGGGCTGCGGATGTCCAAACACCACAGCTGGCTTTCTTCCTGAGGTCCGAGGAACTGACCTAGGAGGAAGCAGGACCAGGTCTCGCCTCTCAACTGCGACGATCTGGAAGCACCACCACATCGAGGAACCGCGAGCTTGGCTCTTCAGGCTCGGAGGGACTGACCAGTTTGTCAGAAGCGAGCAGCTATCGGGCTGTAGCACACCCCGACGGGGGCCAGGACGGTGGTACCCTGTGCTCACCCATGTCACCCCACCACAGGGAGACGGAGCAATGCGCGGCAGCACGGCCCTCCCGCCGGCAGCACTGCCCCATCCCACCAGCTGCAGCAGGACGGCCCCAAACCGCAGACCCACTTCTGCAGACCAGAGGGACCGGACGAGTTACGGCTGCCCAGCACGGTGCGGAGGGAGAGTCCACGGCTGGGTAGCACTGCTGCAGGGCTCCAGGAGATGGAGGTGTGGGAAATAAATAGAGATTTGGGGTCCCTCCCCGCTTTTGGTCGCAGTAGCTTGCTGCCGACAGGAGCTGCACCTCTTTTGCCATGATCCAGCAACCTTTCCCAGGGGTAGGAACAGTGGGGTTTCCAGGGGTTTTCCAGCCACCTCCCTGTTCCCCCGGCAAGACTGTGCCCAGGTCCCTTCTCGGAGCCACCAGCAATGGGCCACCAGCTGCCGCAGCGACCGTGCACCGACCACCGTCACCGCTCCCAGCATCCAAGCGGAGCGAACCCGGGGCCGACGGGCAGCCCCGACAACCGCTGACCCCCAAACCTCCTTGCGCACTCCTGGTGGAGTCACACACCCCCCCCGCCCCGCGTCGCGCCCGCCTCTGCCATCACAGCTCCCACCGCAAACCGGCGGGGACACTGGTGCCAGGGCCGGCACCAGGCTGGCGCAGCGGCAGTGAAACACCGCGCAGCCGAGAGCCGGCAACGTGCCGGGCTGCGGGCAGAGAAGGAAACGTGCTGCTGCCAACGGTGAGGTGCTGCGGGGAGGTGAGGGTCAGCAGAAGGCCTCTCCTGGCCCCCAAGGAGTGGGGAGCCGGGGGCACAGAGAAGAAGAGTCTCCACCCCCCGAACCCACCAGCAGGCGTTGCCTGCAGCCCTCCTGTCCCAGGTCCCACAAGTAGGGGCTGGGGGACCATGGCACCCCCAAAGAAGCAGGAGGCCTCGCTGGCCCTATGGGTTCACAGCGGTGTCCCCTCTTCCCACTCCCCCCAGGCAGAGCTCGTCCTTCCAGACACCCCAGTTGGGGAGGAGAGGAAACCCCGGGGGGGAAACCAGTGCTTGCGGAGCAGCCCCTCACCTTGCGGCCCCATCGAGACCCTCCTGCCGACCCTCCCCAGGAGCCTCTCCAGCCGCTCGGGGAGTGGGGCAGCAGAAGGGGGTCTCAGATTCGGCTCCTCCACCAGCAAGCTGGCACCGCCGCCGGCAAGGAGCAGCTCGGGATGGCCGGGCACGGCCAGGGGTCCCTCCCTGCACAGCGGGAAGCCTGACCTGCTGCTCGGTAGGTGAAAAAGCAAGAGTCGGGTGTTCAGTACCCTAGAAATTACCTGAAAAATGACTGCCTGCGGTTGTACCACGCACTGTCTCATCAGCATGGAGCACCACTGCCATAGCATGGAGGAGAGAAAACACAGACACGTGAAACGAGGAATATATAAAAGGAGAGACCGAGAAGGACAAACTGGAAGAAGGGGCAAGATGGGCTCTCATGCGCTCCCCCTGCCCCATCCCGCTCGCCTCGGGCAGACGGGACCTGGGCGCCTGGCAGGGGGCTGAGCCCAGGCCCCCCCCCCCCAGCAGGCACGGTGCCCAGTGGGGGATCAGCTGGGGTGGGGAGGAGAGGGGTGGTCTCTGCGTGCCCATGGGCAGCAGCAGCACACCCCCTGTGATGGGCAGCGGGGTCTGCACGGCCCGTCCCCTGCCAGCCTTCACTGCAGACTGCAAATGGGAGAAGTTTCCGTGCTGGGAGAAGTTTCACCTCCACTGCAAAAGCTTCATTTCTAAGTATTCCCCCCCGGGGTGGGGGAACGTGGCGGGCAGATGGAGGGAAAAGGGGTGCGGGAGTGTTTCAGTACCATTTTCAAACAGTTTATGGGGTGTGACAGCAGAGCCTGCCTCCTGCCACGCTGCAGCGGCGTGGCGAGTCAGCCCATCAGCGGCCTCACCCTGTGCTTTTCTTTACGGAAGATGCCTGAGCATAACCCACCAAAAGGTCGACCCACCCTACGTGCACAGCAACCTCCTCTTTGGGATTTACCTGGAATTTTACCCCAAAGTGGCAGGCAAAGATGGAGCCACAGCGGGGAACGAGACCGCTCCCTGAAACAGCCCGCTTCTGGGGTGCCGGCGTGGGAAACAGGCTGGGATGAGCCCCGCGGCAGCGCTGCGACCCCGGGCGGCACGAGACAAACGCATCCCCCCCTCCTGCCCCGTCCCTCCTGTGGGGCGCAGACCCTGCACCCCTCTCGAGAGACTGCAGCAAGCCAAGGCAGAACAGAGGCGTCTGCCGCGCGGGGCCAGCGGCCATGGCAAGGAGCCAGCCGGGACTCGCACGTGTTGCTTTTTTGCATCTGCTGGGTTTTCCCAATCGGGCCTGCAAAAAACACCAGGCGGGCATGAAGCGACCCCTCTTGTGCTCTCCCCCCCCACCCCCCCCCGCTGGCATGGCTGCCCCCCGGGCCCGTGGCACCGCTGGGGATGCGGCAGCGAGCAGCAGCGCGAGAGGGGCTCCCGCCATCAAGGCAAGGCACCGGCCTGGGGTTTTGGGTCTTGGTCTGCCTCTGGGCCCTCCCTTCTGACAGACAGGGCGCGCGGACAGACAGACAAAAACAACGCTGCTCCTCCTTTAAGCCAGGCATTAATCTGAGGTCTCCGAAAGGCACGGTGCTGTCCCCTGGGTCATGAACACCAAACCCGCTGCTCGCCCCTCGCGGCGGCGGTAAGCCAGGCCTCATCCCTGATATCCCCAAGCCATCGCATTGTAATACTTCAAAATTAATAAATAAAGGCAGAATTGGCGCACACCAGGCAGGTTGTCCGTGGAAACCCCCGCCTCAGCCTGACAAAGGGAAGAAATTTGTAACATTAGATATGGTTCGGAGAGCTTAATCCAAAGCAGCTCTAATTAATCTCCCCAGGCTTTCAGAAACCACTCACGGCTGCACGGGCACCGGTGCTGTTCTCCCTGAAATTTTATGGGAATGGAAAACCCATCCTAACACCTTCCTCCTCAGCCGCCTCAGACCCGCATGCGAAAGGCATCCGAAAACCTATACATCAAAGCCTCGCCGCTGCCGCCCGCCAGCCACCTCTCTCCATTTCATAATTTACACAACATTCCCTGCACTGCCCACTGCAGCCACCAAAACCAATTCTGCTTTGGAGCAAAAGCTATTTACACAGCTAATTGGGGCTGAACCCCAGTTTCTCTTTGCTTTTGGCAATGTCCGGCTCTTTGCTGTCTCACAGGGCACAGTACTTTGATTTCAGTGGTACGACATTCTTCCCTTGGTTTAACTGGAATATTTCTGAATCTCCCTTTCACAAAACGTACATGTTTTTAAAAAATTAACAGCTGTGCTTCGTTTTAGCCCAAATCCAATTAGGAGTGTGCACATCCCCAGAGATTCCTCTGGAGATAGTGGGAATTAGCTAGTGCACCCTGCCATGAACAGATTTACCCTCATACGTCAGAATAACTGACCTGTTTTTGACCCAATCTTCAGATTATCTGGATGTGGGGAACGACATGCTACAGCTTACATTTGCGGAGTGCAATCCATAAGCGGACACAGCCGTTCTCCGATTTTCCGAAGGGACCCCCAAATCCAATCTAAATGCCTAGAATTTACCTGTTGTTTTTCTTTTATACATATAAATAGCTGCATTTCCATTCGCTCTTTGTTTCTCATTTTCATTTTGTTCTAATATCTGCATGTAAATGTCTGAAAATAGCATCTGTAATTGAAGATTATGAAGTATAGCCAGCTCCTGACAGGCTGCTAAGGAAGATGGATTATCCTCATTTTTCTGTAAATTTTGTCAATTTTGGAATTCATAAGCTATCAACACTGATCAAAATGTGACCGCACAGCTGTGTCAAAGCGGACGGCGCAGTGGCGGCGCGGCTCCTGAGGAGGACGGCTCTCCCCAGCCGCCGGCCGGGGGCACACACTGTGGGAATCCTTCCTGGCTGCTCCCAGTATCCACATCCTACCCACCCCAACACCCCCCACCCCCACTTCAAATAAATAAATTGAAAGTACGCAAATTCTCTGGTGTGCTGAATCACATCACAAAGCATAATTTATTGCATGTTCTCCCTTTTTATTTATCCCTAAGTAGTAAACACGATTTCCATTCAGGGGGTTCGTTATGTTCCACTCCTACCAGACAATCACAGCACACTTGAGGCAATTGTTTAGCCTCTTCCTCTCAATTTTCCCATTACTGGGAGTAAGTACTGTTGGGACTCTTTAATAGCCCGACTGCAGCCCATATCAATAACAGATGAGGTTTAATCGTCCAACACAAAAATTATTTAGGCTCAGTAAGGACATTCAATGTCATTTGCATAATGGCATTTCTATCCTGAGCACCTAACCCATCGTGCATAAACAAGGCCCTGGGACCATAAATAATAATAAATCATGACGTCCACGCTCCTCTTGCTGTAATAGGAGCCTCTCTTTGTAGAAATTATTTCAGCAGGAAATGGGCACTGTAATTTTAAAGACATGTGGCATTGCACAGGCCAGTAAATCACAGCCGTGCACACACACACGCCCGCACACACACGCACCACAGCTGCCCGTGGTGAGCAACAAAACCCCACAAAACAGCAGCACAGAAAACAGCCCACGCTTGCGGCTGAAACCGTCCCTTTTTTTCTTTATTATTTTTGTTATTTCTTAGTCAGAGCCAGCAGACTAAATAAAAGCAAGGTCTGAATAGCGTGGGCGGTGCCTGAGCACGTGTACAGGGGCGACGACGGACCCCTGAGTCAGCCAAATCCCTGCCTGGCCGCCCCCCACACCCACAGCCGAACCTCTCCTGGAAGGTCTGGTGGGAAGAAAGCAAAGACCCGCAGACACTTGCAGGTGTTTCCCAACCAAGATTTTCACCGGCCGTTGCAATCCCAGTCACCCCGCTGGGGCAGAGGATGCCAGCAGACTCTCCTCCTCTGGTTTGTAAGCAGAAGCCTCCATAGAAAATCATGGCAAGGCCAGCCCAAGGGAAGCAAATGGACACATACAAGCCAGGCAGCTAAGGTGGCTTTCCACTTTTCAGCCTCACCAGGCCAATAACAAGCGCCTGGGTGAGCAGCGGCAGCACAGCGGTGGCGAGAGCTGGCGTCTGCTTTTGCCAGGATTTGCAAGTTTCATCGTCACACATTCAACCCCAACTGCTCCCTCCTCTCTCCATACAAATATGCTCTGTTTCCTCCAGGGCACAAAATGAAATGACAACTCACCCCAGCTCCCACCTGCCTTTGTCAGCCCTGACCAGGATCCAGGCTTGCCATCGCAGCCCCTGCACGGGTTCTTCCCACCGTTTTCTACGCCAGAACCTCCCCGTCCAGTCTACTGAGGAGAGCAGAAATGGCACAACAAATTTTGCAGGAGCCTTCTCCCGGTGCTGGCGTTGCACATCCATCCCGACTGCTGCACCATAGCCGGCTGGGCACGCATCATCCCCGAAACAGCATCTCCCCCAGCCCCCTCCAACTTCTCCTCTCCAAGCCTTCCTCCTCCTCCTCCTCCCCCTGGGGCAGCCCCTCGCTTGCTCCTCTCCAGCTTTTCCTGTGGATTCAGACAGGCTGTTTCTCCTCTCCCGCTCCTTCCCACGCTCTCCTGCCCGTGGCTCCTCTCAGCCCAGCACGAACTGACCGGTCACCTCGCTGCCCTGTCAGCAGCCTCCACCATCCTACACACAACACTCAAAAGAGGGGCACCCGACTGAAATAAAGCGTAACACAGTTAAAGCATAACGTATCCCACCCTGGTGGGAAAGGCAGTTTGCTTTTTGTAAATCCAGTACATAATCGCTCTATGCCACTCATTGCCACAAGATATTGCTAAAACCTGCTGTTTCTCAGGACAGGAACTGGACACTTGTACCCCCAACAATAACAATTTCCGCCACAGGAGGAGGGAAAATGGACAATCGCCCATCACAGCGGCTCCTCTGCTACCACTGAAGCACCCGGTGTGAGTGAGCAGGGAAGAAAACACAACCAGCAGCACAGTCAAGTATTTCCCTATGGTGAAATACGAAGCAGAAGTATGAAAGCACACGGAGAATGTGCGTGAAGTTTACATCGATACTGCCAGATTTTCAGTCCATCCTACCAACGGCTCCTGACACTTGAGAAGTCTTGTGCGAATTTGCAAGAACACCATTTGTACTTCTGTAATGCTTTCAGATGAACTATCTGAAGGTATTTCACAAATGCCATCTGAGAATCCTTTCATAACACTCTCTGTATCACATTAAGTACTGTGTACAACAAACCGGTTTCAAAGCCATACCCCACGGCAGAATACCCTGGGCAACGATTGCCATGGACCAAGCCTCCCAGGTAGCCAAAGTCCCGGCAGCTGCTGCAGCTCCAGGTGCACCGAATCTCCACCCAGATGGAAGCCAACAGAGAAAGCCAAGGAGTTTTCTGTGTTTAGTGGCATGTTGCAAAGTCCAAGCTGAACAAATCCAAATCAGCCCATAAATTCCCGAACTTCAGGCCACTTTCAAAGCTGGACACAAAGATACATTCTTTGTTTTCCAAAAGACTTTTACGTTTCCTGTTGGTGCCCCTGGCAGCCTGGTGATCCTACAAGGGTCAGGAGTCTTCTGTTTTCCATCCTGAGGGCGGCAACTTTTCCTACAATGCAGAGCTCTCCATCAAATCCCCAATGTGGAACTGACCTCATTAAAAAAAACCCACAAAAACATATAAACAAACATAATTTTCCAAAGTTTTTCCTTCATTTCTTCACCTGCACCCAAGACTGGAACAGGAAGGGCCACAACATTGCAAGCCAGTTTTCACTACAATGCAGTTATGGAAAAGCCAGAAATATAAGCACAAACATTTTTTTAGTAAGATTCATGAAGCACTTTCAGGTACAAGTCCTCGGGGGCATGGGGTTAGGGAGGCAGCAGGTACCAGTCTCTGTGGGGAACAACCCATGCACATACAGAATGCAGTGCAACGCCCCTGGGCTTGGATCCCTTAACCAGAGTGTTTTGTGCAGCAAATAAGACGTGACAGGGAGGGCTTTGGGGGATGCAGAGGTGTGGAGATGCTCCTTCCCCTTTGCACGTGCTGCAGGGACGCTTCGTGTAAGCAGAAACGCCTGGCAGGGGAAAAACCTGGGCAACGATGCAGTGCTTTCTTTGCCGTGACATTCAGTACGGATTAATGGGCACTGAACCCTGCTAATCTCATGGGGTAAATCTTGAGCTGTTTTTCCCCTCTGCTAATTAGCTGAGACCCGCTGACAACCAAACCTGAGGGGCAGCAGGTCCATAGTGTGGAGGCTTCGGAACAAGGAGCTGGCAGGGAAGGGGGGGGTCTGCCCTGACAGAGAGCGGGCAGGACAGCATCACCCACCCCAGAGACACCCGCTTCTGCACTTAAACACCCCGTCCACCCTGCCTGTCCACAGGGCAGGGAAACGGGCTCCTCGGCGTCAGAAAAAACCACCTAGAAATGTCAGAGATTGTCTGCAGGTGGGTGTAAGAAAACGAAGCAGAACAGAGGCAGGCTGACCAATGAGCGTGGTACCTGCAGAGTAACTACAGGGAGCTGGTTCCAGGTAAAGAGACTCTGATGAGACCCACAGCCTGCCGCTGCTGGAGGCTCTGCACCTCCTTTCTATCATGAAAGGCTCCAGCGAGGGACCTTCTATGCAGAAAAATCATCAAAGATTACAGGCTTCAGTGAAACGTTTCATTTTTTATCAAAACATTCTCTGTTGGAAAGACAGGTTCAGCCAAACACAGTGCTGTTGTAATAATCACCATTTTGCTGCTAAAACGTCAGCTGTGCTGGAGACGCCTGGGCACTGCACATGCAGTAAAATATCACAATGAGAAAACAGCATCGGGCAACCAGACAGAAACCCACTTCTGGTATGACCCGAGCATCTCTTCCACCCAAGAGCCGCCCTGGTTCTTATGCCAGAAGTGTACTTGGGGTTATGTTTTCAAACTTTTCTCTACAATCACAAGAACCAGAGAGCAATCATTTGCCTGAAACAAAACACGGATGTGGGGTCTGTGCCTTCAACATAAACTCCCGCTGGTGCAAAGCCTCACAACTTGGCAATGCTTGGAAACCACTCATCAGCCACATAATCTAATGACAATTTCTTGTCTGCCTTAATTTTATCCATTATTTCATTGTGTGTTTTAATTATTTAGACAGGTCTCGACAACTGGCCAAACACTCTTAGCCAAACGCAGCATCTGATGAGTGCAGTTTTTCTGCCCAGCTCCCATTTCCCACAGCGAGGGAAAAGCACCCGCTGCCTCCAGCACCTTGTTCCCCCACAGCCCTCCGTGTACGTCTGTGAATGTGACTAGTCTGGACCAACTCAGACCTCAGGTCAGCTCTGAGCCTGGGGGGGACTCCTGCGGCACAGAGAACGAGCAGAGGAAACCCCTGCCCCTCTGAGGTTGCCCTTACTCAATTACATGTTCAAGCTGAGAGCAGCAGGGCTGAAACCATCCCCCTACACGCTACGCTGCTCTCTTAGCTTAAGAGTCTCCTTCCTTTCAGATGTAATTTTTTTTTTTTCATTTCAGCAAATTCTGCTGCCACCAGATCTTTAAGCAGCCACTATTCATATGAGCAGAGAGGAATTCTGAAACTAGCCCTTTTTTCTGGAAGTGTCTTAGCTCCACAATTGCTTTTTGTCATCATACAACCCCTTCGGCAGGTTGTTTCATTCAATCCCTTCCTAAACAAACAGCAACCCAAAACCGTGGCATTCTTCTGAAAACCCAGCATCTGCAATGAGCAGGTTGCTCAGGCTCCTGGGCACCTCATCCCAGACAGCTCTCCACCTCATCCTGCACACTCTGTGAACCGGGTGCTGCTCTCCCACCCCAACCATGCTGTTCACATTTTCCATTGCAACCGTACAAAAGTTTCCCTAGGTCACATCATGACAGCAGGAATGAACAGCAGGTAGCTGGACATCAAGGTTGTAGGATAATCCAGGCTGGAAGGAAGCTCCACGGGTCTCTCAAAGCAGGGCCAGCTACAGGACCAGACCAGGTCACTCGGGGCTTTATCCAGCTGGGTTTTGAAAACCACCACGGATGGAGACTACACAATTTCTGAGGGCAACCTCTGCCCTGCCTGACTGTCCCTGGGGGGAAGAAGTGCTCCTGTGGACCCTGCAGAGCCTCTCCTGCGTCAGCTCCTGCCCCTGTCTCTTGTGCTCCCACCACATACTGCCATGAAGAGTTTGGCTCCTTCTAAGATGCTTTACCACATCATGATCTCCAAGTATTCACTAGCTGTGTAGGGAGCATGCTTTGAGAAACCCATCTTTGTTGGTTAAAGTGATGGACAGATTTAGAGACAGCCTACAGAATGAGTGTAAAACAGCACTGATTTCCAAACCAAAGGGTGGAAATTGTGTTTGAAACTGTTCAAAGCCTGCAGGATCCAGACACTTACCAGGGACTAAGAAGAGAACTTCCATTTTTCAAGTGCTGGTGCAAGCCCTTCCCCACAAATATAATGTGAGCAGGTCAGGCATTAAATAAATCCATGGGCAAGTGTGTTGTCTCTCCCTCTCTTGCAGGGCTAACACAGACATTAGGAGGTCGGTCAATTTTGCTATGACATAGTCTTGGCCAACTAGTGCGATTACACGATGTTGTCTTTTTCCACAGAGAAAACCAGCTTCAGGACAATTCCAGATCTATTTTCCTATGCAAGTGGAGTGTCACATACATACACACTGTAAAGTGCATGGATGACTCCCCTGTTATTTTTCAAAGGGACAAAGACTACATGAGTAACTACAATTCTACTCATCTCACTCATATATTATGCTTTGATGTGATATTGAAAATCTGACAGGTGGCCAGTAAAACACTGCTCGTCAGCTCTCAGGCAGAGTCCACTGTTTGACTGGCTACTGTCTGTGACTCCTTCTGCAATGACAGACTTTCCATTAGCTGTCTGCTGGTGACATGAAACCTTGGAAGGAAGACTCATCTGAAGACAAAGTTGTGGGGTTTTATTTAAAACTTGCTGACCTAATAGACCTGGTTTATCTCTCTAAACTGAAAAAAATTAGCTATGTGTGGCAAAACACATAACGAACAAAGAGATACAATTACTCAAAGCCAGCTGCCAAATTGCCAGGAAGTGTGGACACTTACTGGCAAGACGACAAGAGGGGAAAGCTTTTCTTATATTTCCCACATCTGTACCACACTTGCAGAAGCCGTGGCAAGTCTCCTGAAGGAGCTCACCCAATGTCCTTGCAGGACTTTGTGTCCCATGTCGTCACTAAGCTGCGGGTGTAAAGCTGGTGTAAAGTGCTGAGACGAAACTTGGCGACCGGCCGCACCACACGTCATCGACACCCCCTTTGCACGAGTCTGTGCACAACCTGGGGGAGCCTGCCCAGGGAAAAAATCATCCCCCACTGCATCCGTACAGAGCAAAGAGAAAAGGCACAAGGGCAAAGGAGATGTTGGAGCTCCAGGCACAGCAAAACTGGCTTTTCTTTTGACTTGGGAATTTGCATTTTCACATATGGTCATATGTGAATGCAGTCAAGAGGAAAAAAGGGGGTGTTAAAATTCAGGAATGCACTGCAATTTGCGAAGGTGTTGTCTACCTCAGTATTTTGGGATTCCCCCTCCTTGCTGGGGCAAGGGGACGAGGTGACAAGGACTCCTCCAGGGAGGGAACGGACTCATGCTCTGTCCCACCAGAGCCAGATGTGGTCCTCAGACAAAGCCATGTGAGCCATGGGACGAGCCCCAGCAAGCCCAGTGCGGCAGACTCGGAGGGAAGCAGCATCAGCATAAACCCAGGCCATCGCTGGGGCTTCTCCAACACAGTAGAAGGCACTAGGAGAGCTCCAGCCTTTCAAATACACTCCGAAATCCCTGAGACCCGTGTGCTGCTGCTCTCCCCCAGCTTGGTTTCGTTGCACTGATTTGGCCAGACATTGCTGGGAGGAGAGGGAAGCAGGAGGCATGGGGCAGTGGCTCTTTTTTGTTTGCTTTTTGGTCCGTTTCTTCAGGCCCTGACTCACCGCAGCCTGGTTGAGAGAGAGAGAGAGACCCAGAAGGAGAAGAAGCAGCCTGTGGGTTTCTTTACGTGACAAGTACCTCCACACTTTGCCAGTAGAGGGGGGGTCAGTGCGGTGAGACCCCGGCAGCAGCTTCTCTTCGGCAGGGCATTGGACGCTGGGCACTGCAGATGCCTGGAAATGCTCCGTTATCACCTTCTGGAATCGTTTGCAGGAGAAATCCTGACCCCAGGCTGCCTACTGCTTCCAGACAAAGCGGGAAAGCTGGTCACCAGCCGATTCCGCAGGGAGGGGACCCACTGGAAGGGGCACCGAGCTCAGGTGGGGGCGTGGGGTATCCTTGGCTCTCTGCCTAGACAGGAGAGCGGGCATCCCTTGCGTTATCCCACCTCGGTTTCTTCCCACCTCTTTTGCTTACTCAAAGACCAGATGTTTCAGTTCCAGCCCCTGCTCAGACAGACTCACCTGGGTGTCCATGCGAGCTGCAGGGTGCTCTTTGCAAAGACGATGTCGATGCAGAGAGGCGTTAGCAGGATACATGGCTCATGTACCTCCCCAGAAAACTCCCCGCCACCACAGCCCCACTGTCACGCGAAATACTAGGCGTCATACAACACAGTCTGCTGTGACTGTCACCACCCAACACAATGTCTCACAACAGGGCAGCACACGTGGGGGACCCTGCGCAGCCTTCAGAAGCTCATGCACAAAAAAACGCTTGCAAGGGAGGGCAGAGGGCAAGGACGCAAATGGGAAGTGTTGGCCCAAGGAGCTGTGCTTTCTGCTGCTGTTCTAAAACAAAAGGCTTTCTACTCATAAAAGTTGATTTTCAGCAGGAAGAAACACCATGGCAGGTTTCTTCCCTGCTTCTTGACCCTAAAACAGAGCAGAGCCAAAGGAAAAGGTGGTGCACCCCGTCCCCCCTCTCCCCGCTCCAGCGGCACAGTGGAAGGATGGAGGGCTCAGAGAAGAGACTCTGTCCCCAGCAGGCTTCAGCCCCTCCGTGACACCAGGCACAAGTCACTGCGTAGGGCTGCTCTCTCTCAATCTGCACTGCAGGTGAAACGGCTTTCTCCTCCCCTGCCATCACTTGCCTTCTCCATCCAGAAAGCACGACCTTCGGGGACATTGCTCTTCCCTAGGCAGCCAGTGCACAAAGCTCTTAGCCCCGTGCTGGCTGTTGGGCCCTCCCCATACCACTGTAACGCGAATAAGCGACAATCCCAATGACGGCGAACAGCAACAGGGATCCTCCAGGAAGCCTCACAGGCTGAAGCCTCAGCCTCCAGAAGCCAAGGGCAGTTCAGAGCTCTGAGCTGCCCAGAGCATGCAGGGGGTGCTGGCAGACGGAGGAGCTCTGCCCGACACCTCTGCAGAATAACCTGTTTTATTTCACCAGGAGGTGATGGCTCCCTGCGAACCGGAGGCCACGGCCAGCAGCATCGTCTCCAAGGGCTTTGTGCACGGAGCAGCTCTCGAACAACCACCTCATGTCAGGAGGTGGGGGTAAGGGCAAATGTCATCTCCAGAGAGCTGCTGCTCCTCCCCCGTGAAATGCCCCGTGTTACGGCTGAGCACCGGTCCTCTCCAGCCTTTTTTACGCCCCTGTAAATTTTACCATTATTGAAAGGTACTCCCTGGGAAGAAAAAATACTACCAGCCCGAGTTCTCCTTCTGAGTAGCCTCTGACTCCCTCGAAGGACACTCTCCCCATCTCTGCCCGTTTTAACCACCAGCCACCAGCAGCACCTACATCTCCGCAGCACGCACGCGTGCCGCCTGGCACGCCACCACCCTGCGCTCCGGCGACCGACAGAACCACTGCAGTGAAGGGCCAGCGCCGCCTCCCACCGGGGCAAAAACACGGCAGGGTCACCCCGGAGGAGGAGAACACCGAAATCCCCTCCGGCCCCCGGCAGGCTCCATCTCCGACACCCCCACCCACATGCGGGGGCTCCGCACCCTGCTCCCACCCCACGAAGCACCCCAGCCATGGCGAAGGCAGATTTGGCTGCCCGATCCCAGCCCACCTTGCTGCCCGATCCCGTACAAACAGTGGGGGAAGGAGGGAGCTCTTGCACAGATTACACCCCACCCCGTAGCCCCCCCCACAGAGCGGGGGTCACGGGCGCCCGTGCTCCCAGCTGCGGTCCCGCTGCCACCCTGCCCGCCCAGACCCCGCGCCCTTTCCATTCGGTAGGGGTATTGATCTGCTGGCAGCAATGGGCTGGATAATTAGCCAGGAATTAGGGTTTCTATTACAGCCAGGAGGCTGCCCCAGCTGATTTATCACCTGAATAATTTACTGTGATTGAAAGGAAATTAAAATGAACTCCATTTGACAACTGTGCGCTTTTATAGGCTTTAGTGAAGACTCAAAAGCCAAATTAATAGCCTGGTGTTGTTTAATAGTCTACTGAGAGTAAATATGGGAAGGTTTTTCCTCTCCTGACGTGCTCTCTTAGGCTGGATTTTATAGTTGTTTTTCTTCCCCTCCCACCAATAAAGCCACAGACTGGATCAGAGGAGGTTTCAGCTGGAAGAGGCGCAGATGTAAAAATGACAGAACCGCCCTTGCTCGCTGCTCCTCTCCCCGCTGCCGACACTTGCCCTCACCGGCCCATTTCTGCAGGCAGAGGGGCTCACAGCGCTGGCAAAATGGGGGCAAACAGGCAGCACCCACCGGCTGCCCCCCCGGCCAGCACCAGCACAACCCACCCAGCTCCTGACCCTGTCCCACCTCCACCGGCGTGGGACCGGCCACCAGCGTGGGACCGGTGACCGGTTGGCGCGGGATGGAGCGGGGGTAACACAGCCGCCCACAAACTTGTCCCGTGCCCTGTGACCCCCCCCCATCACCACGTCCATCCCCCCGCCAGCCCGGCGGAGCCAAGGGTGCCTTCTGCCACGGCACAGGGTGCCCGAGCCCATTATTATATTAAGAAGATCCTCAGCAGGCACTGTCCACCCAATGGTAGCGTCCCTTAGGAAAAAAGGTATTATTCACACAAACGGAAAAATTAGTCACACTTTCTCACTTTGACTTTTTCTAACTTTTCTTTTTTACCTGGCATGTTTCTCAATTTCCCCTATTACTCCTGAAGATCAAACCCCAACATTGTAAGGAGGACCGTACATCTCCATGCTCTCAGGAGCTGCATTCCTGTGGACACACCATCCAACACAGCTCCATACAGTGAAAAACAAACTTTAGTCTTTCCAAGACAGCAAATACTTGGCCAGATGAAAGTAAAACTTGAAGATTTTTAAAAGGATTTATGCCCCTCTCTTGGCCAGTTCAGCGAACTTCTTCATCACAACTCTCTCTGAAACAGAGGGCAATCAGGTCTTGAATTTGTGCAATTTTTCCAACTTTTCTCAATTTATTAGTAATTTTTTCAGGTTCATTAGTCGTCCAAATGTCGTCTGCCTGTGCTTATCTCCAGATCCAGACTTAACCGCACTGCATGTCATGAATACGTATATTAGTATATGTTCGCCTGGTTTCTACCTAATCCCAGAATTATCTACACTTTATCCAGAAGTGAATACAAGAACAGGCATTCAGTTTAGTTCTAGCTAAAAGCAATGGGAAAGCATTAGCAAGGGCCTGGGAATTATCTGCTATTAGCGGCAAGCAGTTCTCTTCTAAGCTGGTGACCTACATAGCATTGAATCTGGTCACATCATGTTATGCCTCATTATGGCCCTGATCTGAAGTCTATTGAAGTCAATAGAAATATTCCTCTTGGCTTCAATGAGTATTCGATTGGACCCATGTGTGAAGCTGAAAATACAAGAGAATCCATTTCAGTTGTGGACAGGAATCCAGCATAGATAATTCTCTTCTTTATTCTGAGGAAATTAATGCACTGCCTCTCCTGTCGAGCTGATCCTGCTGTATATCCTTCATCCCACAATTTTCCCCCCGTGGAGGTATCGATCCTGCTCTCACAGCCACCAAAAGCACATCGGTCTGCGAGCCCCAGGCTTGCCCCCTGCTCCCATCCAGCCCCCCGCGCCTGAAGCCCCCCCGGCTCACGGCTCTTTCCCACGTCTCGATCTCCAGCAGCATCTCCTGTCCACGTTTTAAGTGGCAAATCTGTTTGAATCAACGGTTCACACGACCGATGCCGCGGGCTTGGCCAGACCAGGACAGCTTCCCCGGGGAGCGAGAGAGAGCTCCTCCGTCCCGCTGGCTGGAATCGCGGGAAGCCACCGGAGGACAATCGGCCTCACAGCCACGCAGAGGGGTTTGCTGAGTACAGCCAGCACCTCCCGTTCCTCCAGCTGGATGCTCCTAACAGACTAGGCGCTGGAAAATTACGCCACTTGGTATAGCAGCTCTGTGCATAGGAAGGGGACAGGAGGAGGGCCAGTTCTGGATAAAATCTGAATTGCCAGCGCAGCGACCACGGACTGCAGGGTTTTGCCTACGGCAGGGGCCGGGTGGGAGTAACGGCGGTTTGCCATGGACGTGGCTGTGTTCTCCCTGCGTCACTCAGGCTTTGCTCCGAGGGAAGCCTGGACGTCGGCTGCGCAAGCAACGCGAACAACCTTCCATACGGGCAGGGGGACTGGGCTTGCGGAGCCGACGCACCAGGCAGCAGCGGAGCCCGTCCCCACACACACCAAGAGGCACGGAGCGGAGAACGGGAACTGCTGCCGGTCCCGGAGGTGGACACCGTGAAGGCTTTCCTTCTCTGGGACCTGAGGATTACACAATGTTCAAGCCATAGGCTTTGTCCCAGCCGATGGAAGAACCGCACAGGGCTGGTGGCCAGCAGCCGTGAAGAGAACAGCAGCGCAGTGGTGGTGTTGCGAATACACTGCTGTGTGTATTTCCAAATCTGCGCCCAAAAATACACGAAATCAGTTTTCCGTGAACACTTGCAGCCAGTGCAAATCAACCACGGGCTGTGAAAAAATGAGCACATTTTGGAAAAGTGAGCACAAAAGGGCACAAACGTGAGGGAAAGGCATTCATTTTCTACAAGAATTCATGCTTACAGCAGGGTTCTGTCAGGGGAAGGTGGGCCAGGGTGCTTGTAGAGTACTGACTTCATGCCTTGTAACATACAGACATGAGAGGATTTGACCCCGTTTGCGGAGCGAACCCGCAGCCTCAGGCTTCCTGGCTCCCAGCTGCTGGACTTCACCTGCCATCAAACGATTCTCACGCTCCACATAGAATCATAGAATCGTTTAGGTTGGAAAAGACCTTTAAGATCATCGAGTCCGACCGTCAGCCCAACACCATCACGCCCACTAAACCATCTCCTGAAGTGCCACGTCTACATATTTTTTGAATACCTACAGGGGTGGTGACACCACCACTTCCCTGGGCAGCCTGTTCCAATGGCTGACAACCCTTTCGGTAACGAATTTTTTCCTAATATCCAATCTAAAATGGACGACACGTGCAGGTATCACATACCCGTGCCGCAGAGCACACACCTATGCATGCACAGCTGCACCCCCAGGCATTAGGTTGCAAAACGAGGGACATTATAGGAGATGCCCTACTTCTGACCCCCAACACATACAGTCTGACACCATTTTAATTACACGAACCCACGGTGGGATCCCTGCCTCACCCAGCGCACACAGTGGGCACTGTTTCTGAACAAAGGACTGACTGATATTTTATTTTCCTGTCATTGTCCAGTGGTTGCCTTCTCTCTCAGCACTGTATGAGGCCTTCCCCAAAGACAAGTATTCATTCCCTGTGGGTCTCTCTGTAGAAGGCACAGCTTACAGCTGATGTGAAAACTCAGATGATGCTTGTCAAGAGCACAACATGCTTTGAGGTGAGAAATAACTCATGAGTCTCCATTTTATACAGGTGGACTAAGGGAAACATTAAAGATGGAAAAGAAAAGGGAAGAGGTTGGAAGCACTCAAAGGAAAGGGTTTGGCAGTGGTGAGCAAGCACTCCCACACAGCCCACCGACGTATTTACATACATGATGGGCAATGTACGCTTCCCAACAGGCAAGCCCAAATTTTGTCCAGAAAATGCATCAGGAGGACTTTGGGCAGCAAGATCCAGCCTTCAGCTGGGGACTGAGCATGCTGAGGCTGCAAACGCTTTGCTGTGCAGGAGGTACCTGTCCCCCCACACCACAGCTCACCAGGGCCAAGGGACCATTCCCAGCACACAAGCAAGGAGGAAGACTTAGAGAGGAGCCACTAAAGAGGGAGAAAAAGGAAATACCTTGTCTAGAGAATAGCGATTCTTCCAGTAAAATACCTGGAGCCCTCCTCAGGTGAACGGCGTGGGGACATCAACAAGTTTTTGTGCCCAAGTAAAATTAGTGATATTCAGCTGGCTGCTACTGGGCCAAGTTTCTAATAAAATAGGGAAGCAGTGGGTCAGCAGCTCCTACCAGACTTCTCCCCACATCTCGTCTCTGTGGGGAGGAGTATCTTTTTCCTTATTTTCTCTACAGAACTAGCTCAGGACTGCTGACCGCTGACTAAGTCATCCACTGCTGACTTAGCTCCTAAACCACCGCATCTGGGTTCAGCAGCATGCTGGACAGCCAGATGCCGGAGGCAGGTCTTGGTTTACAACAACAAACTATTGCAGGGACAACTCTGGTTTTCAAAGTCACATCACTAATGTTCTCAGTATTTTCTTTCTCATTGATTTCTTTGGCTTTACTGATTGATTCAGACAGCTTCTCCACTTTGGTTAAGTTTCGTGACGGCTTTGTATGACTCCCCAAAGAGGTAAAACGCGACTGCTTCGGTAAGGGCTGGAGTTCATACCCCGTCCTTGTGAACCACAGCTAATCACACAGATCAGATGCGTTCGTGTTGAAAGTTACACTTTACATGCCACCAAAAAGCAGAAGCCAACCCCAAACAGCCACAAGCTCACAACCATCACCCAGCTTTCCAAAAGCAAATGACAATGCTCCAACCTATATGAAAGCTAACAACTACAAGCTCCATTTGCAATTAAACTTAAAAATGCCTAGGCAAGGTGGCTCTGCTAAGCACCTTTTGTACATCATAATATCACATTTCTCGGCATCTGTTTGACTTCCCAGAGCATGCAGAGCGTACCCTGTCAACCAAATTAATAGCAACATATCACCAATCTTAATAATCTGACAGCACAGCCATTCTAGTTACAGCTGCTTACGTGGACCCAGGTAGATCCCTGCTCCACCAACAGCCAAATATCCCATATTTGACAACTGGGATAATACTTCAGCAACATCCTCATTCAATTCTCCCATTCTTCCTATTAAACCAGTAAAAGGGTCTCTCTGGATAAACATTCACTCACTGCTGGACTGTATCCCTTGAGCTACAGTTCTCCATGACTCAGAGACTTCAGGACACAGAAACAAATAAACGATCTTCTTCCATCACTGCTCTCTTTACAATGACTTTTTTGGCATATAAAAGTTTCGCAGGGACAGATCTAACACCACACAACTTATAAGTGACCACCACTGAAAAGGCTTGCTGTAGTAGTGGGCACAGTGTCTGTCCTCTCCAGTACCACCCGTGTTCAGATGGGATAACCACCATCTAGTGGTACGTGAAGGCCATTTCACCTTCCGGAGACACCACTTGTTTGGCTTTCCTAACGAGTTTTTAAAAAAATCAAATTGACCTCAGCATCTTCCCCATCTCCTTCCAGTTTGAGTTCAGATCTGCAGAGTTCCTCTGTGAATACAAACCAGGGAAGCCACAAAACCAGCAGAAGCTGGTGAAAAGCAAAAGGCTCGATGAATGAAATAACAAATGACAGATGTGAGCTTAAAGGCATGAGAAATTTCTACTCTACTGTATGACTTTCAGCATAAGTACTTTTCCAAAAAATTTATACCAATACATGCTCCTTAAACTGGAGCCACAACAGTAGTAGGCTGCCATGAGATAATCTCCAGTGGCCCTCAAATGTATAGATTCCTCTAAGGTAAAGAGGTGTTTGTCTGCAGTTTGAGAGTCCATCCACCTTGCTAAAAAGCAGGTCTAGTGTTAAGAACACTGAAGGTTAATGGTCAAATACATCATTAAGTAGCAAGCTAGACCAATATTGGTGCTGACAGCAATATGTGCATTTCTACCTCCCTCTCAGCAGCTTATTAAAGGCTGCTGCCCAAGAAGAAGAAGGAGACAGAGAGACACAGTGTGAAGGTCTGATAGTCAATGTCTCAAACATCCGTTAAAGAAAAGAAAAAAGCCTCTGTAAAACTGCTGGAGTTTTGTGAACAGGGCAATGTGGCCAGAGGAGAGGGGCCCATGGAGGGTAGGAATGCACTCCTCCAAAGCCTTATCTTAAGTGACTGGGAGAAGGAACATAATATATGCCTTCCTGGGACATAATATATGTCTCCCTGGAGAAAGAAGGCCCCACGAAAATTGGGACTGTGCTTCTATCTTAAGCAGTCACGTCAGCAGGAAAAGAGAGGCAACTCCACAATGAAACCTCCCCCCACCCCAAGCTCACTGACTGATTCCAGTGAATCCCAGGAGTGAGAATTGCACATGTCGAGACCATCAGTTAATACACTATAAAAGAAGGGGGAACAGATCCTTGGCGTGCACCCTCCAGAACTGGATCTCTATGTTGGCTGGACCAATGCTGGACCCAGGACTGGTGAAATCCTTTTACTCTCTCTCTCTCTCTCTCCCTCTCTCCTTCTTTCTCTCTTTCTCTCTTTCTCTCTCTCCCTCTTTTACTTCTCTCTGTTTCATAGTCCCTACACCTCACCCTTTTAAACATAAACCGTTGACCAAGTCTGAGACTAGGAGAGGACCTAGCCGCCTCTGGGCTCCTCTCTGAGAAGGAGTCCAAAAAGCAAGGGGGTCTACTCTGAACCTTGTGACTCAGTAGGAGGGCTCTCCTTCTGATAGAGTTTCATGTTCATTTCTGCATTTTGTTTTCCTACACCTCCCTTCTCTTCTCAAATAGAGGCTTAACAACATGTTGCAAGGTTCATATTGATAAGTTCACTTGCACTTGGGCAAGGTTAGCTAGGTTGAATAAATGTTGATTGTTGTTTCAACTCCCCTGCTGTTGTTTCACCTTAATTCTGACAAAGGAAATCCACGAACCTGAGTCACTCCAACTTTGGGACGTGACAACTGGCCATGCCACGAGCAGCAGGTTGGACTAGGTGAGTCCCAAAGGTGCTTTCCTACTTAAATTAATCTGTGATTCTATGAGTCTAACTGGAAAACAGCAGGAGGGAAAAGGGAGTAATATTCCAACTTTATGTCTGTGTGTGAAATAAGTAATTTGAGAATCTCATACTGTCCTGTAGTGAAAATAAATTCTCTCTTAATGTTGAAGCACCATATTGAGCTTCTATTTTATTTCATTCTATTTAATTTTTTAGACTCCTCAGTGGTTAGCTATTCCCAACCCAACTTCATTTCTTTTTATTATTGTGTCCCATCTGATTGCCTTTCAGACTTCCCTACAGATGGTGGTACATCCTCTTCTCCTGATGACTCTGCTTTGATGTCTGTGTTCATGTGTTTTGAAACAGCATAATCATTCATGAAGCTCAAGTCAGCAGACTTTAATCTCCCTCTGAAGAATGCTGCATAGCGTTGACAGATATAAGCTAAGGTCTCTTCTTTCTGTGAAGATGTATGAATATAAATATTTTTCTCTAGCACTAACAAGACCTGCAAAAGCTAACAAAAGCAGCCTGGTTCCCAGCTCTTCCTTTGTGAGGCTGTAATCCTCCAGAGCACTCTGTGACAACACCAGCCCTTTCTGTAAAGGCGGTTTCTTACTTTGAGATCACTTTTTTCTGGGGCAGCTCTTGCCTTTATGTCAGGATAGAAAACAATCATAGGGTGGGTACCGGCAACTATGTTCCTTTTTTTTCCCATCTGCATTTTCCTTCAGGAAACTTGGTTTTTTTTCTTTTTTCTTTTTTTTTCTTTCTTTTTTTTATATATTTTTTTTTTTCATTTGCACCAGCTTTACTCCAAAATGCTAATATGTGTTAGAGCCCCAGCTCTGACTTTATTTCTTCAAGGAACCATTTTCCAGATCTTGGTAAATATCTTCTCCTCCTCCATTGTGATCTGAGTCCAAAGAAGCTAAAAATAGTGGAGGATTTCCACCACAGAGGCTGAGACAAAGGAATGCAGAGAGGGAAACAAATGTAATAAAACTATTATCAATGTTCACTAACTGTAGTTACAGACACACAATATTGCAGATGCTCTTCTACTTTGGTTTCATGCCTTTAGGATCTTTGAGAATTGGTTTCAAAATTGGCTTTAAACATTCAGCTTCTTCTCCCTGAGGACTGTAGGGTGTATGGGTGTAGAACTATTGATACAGAGGCCTTCTCGAACATATATATATATAAATATATATAGAGAAAAATATATATAGAAACAGGTGACACATTTTATTCCTCATTATTTTAAAAGGAAACCTCAATTTTCAGTGAGATATGGTAAGCTTTGAGGAGAAAGTGTTCTACCAAATTTGCTCTTGATGGGTCTTCTTGAGGATATTGCTGATCATCATCATATCTCCCTCCCCTCTTTTTTTTTCTTTTTTTTTCAAAACACAGATAACAGTATAAATAGTTTTAAATGGTGCTGCAAAGATGGGCCTAAAGTACGTGCCTTTTAAATTACCCTTGGGCTTTTTTATTCAGTCCTTCTGTGTCATGAAACTGTCCTGGACCATGTTGTCTATCTATTCTGACCTTCTGCCAAATTATTGCCTTTCCTATACGTAGCCTACATATACCCTATCTTATAGCTCAAAATCTCTACAGGATTGGGTCTGAAAGTACATACTGCAAAACTTCCAAAGGTATTGATTTGCTTCCCTCAGGCTCATTGTAAATGGCTTCTTTAATGTTTTTTCAAATGTTCTAATGTTCTTCCAATACTGAAATGTTGTGCAGTGGTTTGGTTTTGGTTTATTTTGGAAAAAAAATAAACAAGACACCAACAAAAAATAAAGTGATGTCTGCGTACTTCTAGCACCTTTTAAATTTTAGATTACTTCACTCAAAGGCACAGGACTGTGAATTTCCACCAAGCATAAATCTGCATATGGTGTGTATCAGGGTTGAAATCTGTAGGTGTCTACAGCATGAGTGTGCGGTTTCGTATGTTTTTCTGTGAGTATGTATTTTTCACTGCCTATAGGTAGATACGCTATGCGATCCAACTTTGGTTTAATGGTTTTTGTATCAGATGAGATCTCTGTTACAGATTAAATTATAGCAGTAGAGAAGATTGCATCAAAGCCAATGAGCTCACTAAAAATGACCAGTGTTCCTGCAATGCATCTAGACTGCAAAGTAGTGAGGAGATTCCCAGGCAGGCTTTGAACAAGCTACCTGATTGTGAACATACAAAAGATTAATGTGAGATTTATTTTTTTAGTTTTCTTTTTTTAAGGAAGTGCCAGGCACATTTCTTTCTTTCAGCTTGTGGATAGAAAATAACTGGTTTGTTTAGATTTGCAGAAGTTGTGACTGTCAAGGATTTTTAACAGATTAAGTTACTTTGCACTGAATCCCAAACTGCTATGTTAAATTGCCTTGAGAACCTAAATTACTGCTTCTACATCTAACGTGAGTATGTCCAAACTCTGCTTCAAGACACACACAGGTCCTAGTGATTAAAAAATGTATGAAGACTTTGGCTCAATAAAATAAAAGCTCATTGTTAGTATTTGTAGTGGCTGAGCAAGCTTTCTTCTTCTTTGGCTCAATATATTTCTTTATCTGCATTCTGCAGAATAGACCTCTTCTTTTAACTACCTTATTTAAACAGGTGTAACACTTGATTACCTGCTGTTGGTATGTTTGTATTTTGAACAACTGTTTCACTAGCAGGGTTTGTTTCACACTGATATCTGGGTAATACGAGAGGATGTTTTCCACTTTTCCTTCCAACTCCTTCCCTCTTCCCCTCTGCCGTCCTCTGTCCACTGCTTGTCGCTGCTCATCTCTCTCAGCCATTCATCTCTAATTTGTGTGTGTGCTGTCTGAAAGCTAGTGTATTTTAAATACTGGGACACTGTTTTGGGTTTGTGTGGTGACGTTTTGGTAGTGGGGAAGGGGCTACAGGAGTGGCTCCTTAAGAAACTCCTAGAAACTTCCCCAGCTCCAAGTTGGATCCACCACTGCCCAAAGCCAAGCCCATCAGCAACAGTAGTAGTGCTTTTGGGATAAAAGATTTAAGAAGGGAACCTGCAGCAGGGGAGGAGATTGGAATGTGAGAGAAACTCCTGTGCAGACAGCAAGGTCAGTGAAGAGGGGGAGGAGCGCCGGAGGAGGTTGATGCCCCTGCAGCCTGTGGTGAGGTGTCAGGCTGTCCCCCCCAGCTCATGGAGGGGAGTGGGGGAGCAGATGCCCACCTGCAGCTCAGGGAGAGAGGACCCCACGCTGGAGCAGGGGGATGCCCCTGAAGATGGCTGTGGCTCCATGGGAAAGCCCATGCTGGAGCAGCCTCTGACTGAAGGACTGCAGCCCATGGGAAGGACTCAGGTTGGAGCAGCTCATGGAGGACTGTCTCCTGTGGGAGGGACCCCACACAGGAGCAGGGGAAGAGTGAGGAGTCCTGCCCCTGAGAAGGAAGGAGTGGCAGAGACAAGGTGTGACGAACTGACCGCAAGCCCCGTTCCCTGTCCCCCTGTGCTGCTGGCGGAGAGGAGGTAAAGAGAACCGGGAGTGAAGCTGTCCCCGGGAAGGAGGGAGGGGTGGGAGAAGGTGTTTTAAGATTTGGTTTTACCTCTCATTATCCTTGTTTTGATTCAGCTGGTAAATTAAATTGATTTTGTTTCTTCCCCAAGTTGAGCCTGTCTTTTGCCCATGACCGTAAGTGGTGAGTGATCCCTCCCAGTCCTTGTCTCGACCCACGATCCTGCCTTTGTATTTTCTCCTCATCCCACCATGGCCGGGGTGGGGAGGAGTGAGGGAGCGGCTGCGTGGTGCTTTGCTACTGGCTGGGCTGAAACCACGACACACCTGAAATGGAAAATACTTGTGCATTTTTTGTCACGATTGTCAGCCACACTTATAGCTAAACTGCTTATCTGCGAGGTGAACCATGAGCAAGTTGTACTACAACAGAATCAGAATAAAACAATTCTAAAAGTTCACATGACTCAAAAACTACTTCTCCCCACTCCAGAAGAAATATCTTAGTGTATTTTTAGTTTTCATGGAGAAGTAGACTGCTCCACATTTTGGGGACCCTGAACTCTCCTTGCCTTCATTGGAAAGTGAAGTTGTGGAACACCCGTAGATACCAGCATCCTAATTTAAATAAAGCTAAGAAGCATGAGGTCCTTCCACAGATTAAAACCTATGACAAAGCACATGAAAAGAGCACTCCCTACTAATACTAACAAACATTGCAGAGTACATTGCAGTATATTTAAGCAAATTTTTTATGTTGCAGTCATTATTTTGACCTCACATTCTGCAGCTCATCAGCTGCCAGTGAAATAACTGTACAATATTTAATTAACTCTTGAGTGATACACAGGTATTCTAGTGTTTGTTAGGGTTTCAGATTAAACCTAGAAGTAAAATCTTGCATGCTATGGCAAAAACAGCAGAGTTATGAATGCAAGAGAAATGAATGTAAAGAATGTAAAAATGCTTCTTTGTAGGCCTACAGACATGACATAGAGCCTCCCCCTATCTGGTCCACAGCAGTAATGAGTATTACACAGTCTTTTTAGCACACAAGCATGCTCTGTCCTACAGTCCCAAAACCTCAGCAAGCCAGACCCCTAGAAACAGTTAAACATGCAACACTTGCTGAGGTTTTTAGCAAGCAGGGCAACTTTTCTTCCCTTCTGCACAAAGGATTTGTGAAGACATGTTAACAAAAAAAATTACAAAAAAATGCAAAAAACCATATTATTGGTCCTCTCTGCTGACTCTAATAGGTAATTTTGAAAAAAATGGTCAATATTACAGTTGACATTAATTTACCTCGGTCCAGTTGCTCACTGTCCAGTCAGATGGGCACAGGACATCTCTGTTGCATGACAGATGGGTCTTTGGTTTAAGCAGGTGCTGGCACTCTGTGGCAGCCAGTGCCTGCTCATCAGATCCCACCGTCTGGATGCAAAGTACAGTTCGCTTCTTCTGGCCTGTTGGGCCACACGTGGTTGAACATTTCTGCCATTCTCCTGCCCACCATCTGAAAACCAGGGGATAAGAAACAGAAAACAAACCTTCACAAGCACATTAAGGAAAAGGTCAGAGACTACAAGAAAAAGAACCAGTAATTTAAATTCTGGGTTCAGATATAGGCTTTTAATATTAAGTCTGGATCACTCAAACCTTCCAATCTGCCCTGTGCTCCAGTACCAGCCAGTCACTGAAAGATGCCGATTCCCAGACAGCAGTAGGCACCGAGTATTATGTTTCTACAATGCATAAAAATCCACTGAGCAGATGGTCTTTCAAATCCAAATTTGAGGAACTGCTAGCAAGTTTAGTAGTCTATTTACTCTATCCTATTGTTTATCTACTTATTGCTACCTCAGTACAGAAAGAATTGAGAATCGCTGGAGGGTCTGTAATGACAGCACAGAGGTGGAGAAGGTCCTGTCAGACATGTCTATGCAGCCAGTACTGCACAAGTGCTCAAACTGGCCCTGTGTTACCTCCAGAAGGGGAAGCAGAAAGGCACACAACCCCAAAAACCAGGCTAGTCAGAGCTATGTTGTGTGCACCCACAGGGGATCAGTGCTTTGCAGTGCTGCACCTCTGGGCCTAGTCTCTGGGTCTGTACTGGGCTGGAATTTTCTGTACTTTGTTCCTTCATGAAGTAAAAACGAGCTCCTTATGTCTCTCTGGATTAAACATGGTCTTCCATAGGGTGCTATGCAATGTTCCACCAAATGAAAAATAAATATTTCCTCTAGTGCATTATTTTCCAATGCGAAATACCTTGCCGACAAGAGCTGTCCCCTTTATATTCCATTTACCTTAGCCTTTCTCCAGCTTCATCCACCTATTTCTTCTCGTGCTGACCCAGAGTAGATCAAATATCTGCATACCTGCCTTCCATGATAAGAAAGGAGGGCAAAAATTTCTGGGTTTTGACCACTGGAGAAGCATTGGAACCAACTGTGACATTTGCCTAAATATTTACCTTTATACTTACAAACCAGAAACAACAAGAAAAGTCTTTTTCCTTCCAGTTTATAGTGCCCTAGGCAAGAACATAGCTCCAAGCTGCTGTACAAAAAATCTGGCCCAGCTGTGAACACTAAGACACAAAAGCTCCTAGACAATATTACTTGCTCCTGAGTTTTGAAGCACATCATGACAAAACCTTATGCTGAAAACAAAACAGGGCTATATTTAGAAAACACCTTTCTAGACAGAAAGGTGGAAAAAATTGGGTTTGGCTTACAACCAACACCATTCTATTCTATTTTTTTCCTTTTAATGTCAATGATCTTAGTGCAAAATAATCCCATTCTGATAAACACATCAAAATTCAACGTCTAGTTTTATAACAGTTTTTGCTCCTTGCTTTGTCTCCATCTTATTGCATTTCTGGCTTCTTCAGTTTGCTGAAAATCCCTCTCCCTTTTCCTCTGTAGTTTCCATGTTCCTTCCCTATTTCTGATTAATTTATTCTTCACTTACAAATAAGCTGTCACTGATGTGGAAGGCACTGGTACTTATTCCTAATAAAAAAAAAAAAAAAAAAAAGACTCAGAGCAATCAAGCTATGCACACAGCTCATTTGTGCAACCATCTGGTCTCCTTTGGGGTACCTACACCTACCTTCCTTCTCTTTAGTTATGTATACATACTGCATTTCCTTTTACATTACCCTAGAAGCTTTTCCAGGCTTCTGCAAACAAAGGAAAACTAACAAGCAGTTAAATAGAAAAAGCGAGAGCACCTCAGAGGAACAGAGTAATAAAAAAGAGAAAAAACGTATTATTGCAACATGAATCAAGCCATTTCAGGGTGGTTTTCATCTCTTGCATCTTCTTTCCAATTTTACCATCTCTGGTATCTTGTAAATTGCTGACACTTTGGCACAAACGCAACTTGAAGTATCTGAATTGCCCTATTAATTTTAATGGAACCAGATCATGTATTTCAAGCTACAGACATGCTAAGGTGACATCCCCTCCTTCATCATTTTCAAATGGCTCTAAGTGATGGTTCAGCAGTTTGCAGGTTTAAATAGGGACCTCCTAGCAAAAAATTATCGGAGCTTACTACAGAACACGTCTTGATCAGCTGTAACGGTGCATGATTAACTATCACGACCAAAACATTTTTGAAAAGTCATGGAAGAAAGTAAAGTGCTCCGAAGTTAGGAAATCCCAGAATTAAGATTTTGTCCTATTGCATCTTCATGGCCAATCTTAAACTACATTTACTCATGTAACTTTTTCCATAGAGTTCTTCCTCATTCAGTGCAGGTAACAGGTGTACTATTGAGGCAAGTAGTTAACTGCCTTACACTGTGTTTATCATAAACACTTCAAAAAACTTGCTCTGACCGAAAGCTTATTCTTATCAGTAATGGGAGTTTTTGATGGTGCATTTTCCTATTTCCATTTTGGGGTACATGCCCATGCCTTAAACTCTTAAGCATGAGAACTTAACATGGAAGCACATGCACTCTTGTCTCTTCATAGTCCCCACTGAGGACTTCTGAACTGCGGCATCCCAGCTGAACGGGAAGACAGGCAAAGCAAAGACAGCAGAATATCTACAATCCATTTGTCTGTTCTGGTAAAGGATGCCCCAAAGCAGGTCCTGGACCACACAGAAGGGAGCAGTACCCGAGTGACTGCTTTGCCAAACTGTCTTTATCTTGGAGCTTCTGCTGCCTCCTCACACTGCAGAGGCATAACCAAAATGGGAGGTGACTGCTGAGCACACATCCAGAATTGACACAGCAATCTGAGATCCAAACATGCAACTTCTAAGCTGAAATCATCAATCTGTCGGACCTCCCAGCTGTAAGCTAAAGAGTGGAGGGCACTGCCAGACAGTCTTAGCTTTGGGCAGGTTATAAACAAGGCTTTCTTTAGATCACACATACAGAGAGATGCTTGGCAAAGAAAAGGATATGAAGAACAAAACTAGTAGGTAGCTGTGCTGACTGTGGTGACAGACTAGGACAAGTTGGTGGAAACTGAAGTCTGATGGCAGTTGCTGTCCAGTATTTTTTCCTGCGTCTGGTTTCTGATGGCATTTACCACTACAGCAACAGAGTGGTTCTTAAATGTTAATGCATCACCTGGTCCCTACAACATGACAGGACTGTCTTATCTCCACAGGCAGGCATGGCATGGAAAAGATTGTGGTAACAAACAAACAAGCAAGCAAAATACATGATTTGGGTAATTAATTTTTGTGAGCACTAATTTTCCTGAGTCTGTCGAACCAGAGAGCAGTCTGTCTGGTGAAAGCATAACCTCAGTTAGTTTTCAGCTGCAGCTGCAAGTGCTCAGCTCGTCTGCAATCCAGTCTGGGACAGAGGTAAGGAGAAAATCTGATTTTCTCACGTGGCATTCAGCTGCCTTAAATCAGACCTATCTCTTTTCCTCCCATGCTGAGTTTCCAAGGTCTATAAAATGTAAGGCTGGGCCCAACAGCTTTGTCCATTATATAATCCTCATCTATACCTAGATGATATGTGCTGAATCAGGTGTGGATCCTATTGAAAAGTAGTAGCATGGGATTTTTGAACCAAAGTTTGCTACATTCATGCCTATGGGGCTGAATGTTCCCACCCTACAACCATATTGTGTCACACCTAAAGAAAGACTGTATTCTTTCACTATGATTTGTATAGCATCAGACACAGCAGATACCAACAGGGCACTGATTTTCACTCTGTGTATTATAATAGAAACAAGATTTCCTATTCTTATTAAGTTGTTGGAGTCTACTAAGCAGTCTGGAAGCAGGACAATACAGTAACAGCAGATAAAAAGCAGGAGATCCCAAGTACTTGTAAAATAATCTGTTTATGGTTACTCTGTTTAAGTGGGTAGTCAGGTTAAAAAGGCTTCAGGCAATTTTCTTTACAGGGGAGAGCAAAACTTTTATTCACAACATTATAAGTAGTTAAAATCTCACTCTTTTTCTTCAAGTAGTAGCTATTAATTTTTCTCATTAACACCTATGGAACTAAATACCTACCTACCAAAGAAACGTATAAGTGGAAAGCATATTCCATGGCATAACATGGAAAAAAGCACACATTTATGCTACAGTCTTGCTGCAATCCTGCTAAGCAGTATCACTCAAGTTTTACATGAGAGTTGTATGACATTTTAACTCTCAACTGTTCAGCCATCTTTATTTTGTTCTGAGTCAACGTGTGGCATACATGTATTGCAACATTCTGAATATTTTATTTATTTTGCTCCAGATTCTTTCAGTAGAAAGTGTGGGTAAAACAAATGTGGACGAAATCAGCTAACAAACAAGAATGTTAAGACTTGGAGTTCTCAGAAGCCTGTCATTTAAACAGTTTATAATTAAGTGTTGTGATTTAACCCCAGCCAGCAACTAAGCACCACGCAGCTGCTCACTCACTTCCACCCCCCCCGCCTCAGTGGGATGGGGGAGGAAATCAGGAAAAGAAGTAAAACTCGTGGGTTGAGATAAGAACAGTTTAATAGAACAG
>JAVJGG010000074.1:1174157-1218001 GCA_035590195.1 Aviceda cuculoides | reverse complement strand
ACCTAAATCTCCCTTGCCTCAACTTGAGGCCATTTCCTCTCGTCCTATCTCCAGCCACCTGACAGAAGAGACCAGCAAGGTCTAGCTTGTCCTTTTTGCGCTGTGTTTCCCAAACTCAGCCTAATTGCAGGTTAAGCGCTGGATTTCACTGCACAAGTAAAGGACTTTCTATACACTGCACATGACACCTGAAAGTTTGTGAAGGTCTTTGGGATGCATTTGGCTGTTAGACATTACATAAATGTGAGATAATTACCATTAGCATTATGCATTGTTTGAATACACTAGAATATCTCCGATAATTAAAATACTGTTGGCAGGTTTGAAACAGTTTGGGTTATAAATAGGCTCCAGGGAGTGGTAAAAACATTTTTCATATAATCAATGCATCCACCTAGGAGGGTTATGTTTTGTTGACAGTAGCACTACATGTGTACCTACCTACTCTGCAAAACAATTAGTTCCCGCTCCGGCGGCATCTCTCCAGAAATGCAAATGAAGAGCAGGGATATAATACTCTCTTTAATGCAAAAGAGGACATTCTCCTCACACAAATGTGTCATCCCTTACCTCTCGCAGACCACGCAGACGGGACAAGGCGGTGCCGTTAGACCACAACTTTCTGAACTACCTCGGATGCAACGCGCTCCCCCCCCCAGCACAAGGCCAGAAGCACCGTGCTTCCCGGGGATATGCCGGCAGCCCCTGCACCCAGACCCGCCCCGGGGACAGCCCATGCCCCCCACCCTCTGCCAGCACCAAGCTCCAGCACGTGACGGACCTGCTCCGGCTGCCTCCCCACCGGTCTGATCCAAGTCCTTCCCAGGCATCCAGCCCGGCTCTGGACACCGACTCGGCCCCTCTTAGGTGCCCCCAGCTCGGCGTGTGATCCAGTTTGACACCTGCAGCTGGAGGACTTGCCGTGGTGGGTACAACTTTGCAGAGGGCAGAGCTCCAGCGACAACCCCCCGGTTCCCAATTCACCGGCGGGCACTTGCTAGGTGCGGGAAAAAGCAATCATTTCTCACTCCGAACTGCACAGGCACCTTCTTCCCTGTTGGCACCTTACCCAGAAAAGCAACCCATGGTTTCACAACAAAAGCCGGACACACTCCTACAGAAAGTGCCCTGACTTGGGTATAATGTTAATATTACACGCCAGCAAAGTTTTCCCACGGCTAGCCAAAGTTTGAACAGTCTAGGAAGCGTTAGACGCGGAACAGATCCATCTCTGAGAAGAGGTGCCATGCACGGTCTGGCTGACAAAAGGCTGCCTAAATGGTGTGGATATCATCCAGAAATACTGTGTCTTTGTTAATCAAGAGCAAGTTATTTTCTGAGGACCTAAGCAAATGTCAAGATCAGTTTAAAGAATTTGACAAATTGTGATCTCATTCTTTTCAGCATACTTTTGCAGTTAAATACTTGTCCATGACATGTTTTCTGAAACAGCAGGAGAGTATTTGAGATTGCTAAATACATCTAAAACAGATTTTTAGCAATACACACCATGTAACTCACTTGATTTAAAATAGTGCTTTGCTTACCCATTTCCAAGACTATGGGCCAAAATAAGGAAAGCAAATGACCCTAGACCCTAACTTCACAAAACACTAGAGCATGTGAAGCCCTAAAGCTTAGTATTAAAAAAGAGGCAAAATGTAAAAAAAAAAAACCAGTAAAAAACACTGGAATAAACAAAAAGATCAACTCCATCTTGTCTCTTTTTATTCAGAGTGGGACAACAGCACAATTTAATTACCGTGTTATGAAGCGTTACTGTGGAATAGAGCAGGACAGACCCTGCCCTGGTCTGAGTGAGTGCAGCTCCATTCGAGGATCTCAGCCAGGTGACGGCAGCTGAGAAATGGGTGCCATCCACAAATTCAGCTGGAATAATATTTCCGGTGTTATTAATAATAATGATGTACTATGACGTGCACACCTCCATGGTACATCTGCCTGATGCACTGCGCTTCTGAAGAACAAGAGAATCTTCTGTTTTCAGGTTTTCAGGTTGTTTTCTTTTTTTAAACAACGTGGTTTTACAGGGTTAATCAAGGGACTAAATGGCTAATACCATGAACAGCCCATATTCGTAAAGGACATGGTTTCTGTCTCTAATTTGTACTGTCCAACTTCATTACCTGGTATCATACCTAATTACTCCACCTTATAGGGAAATGCAGGCTAATTAGGAAGGATGTTATTCACCACATTTAAAACATTATGAAGCAAATGAAATATTACCAGGAGGCAAAAAGGTGATTTGTTTCCTTGTAGCATGCCTGCAAATTAGTCCAGAGAAGATAAAGACTTTGTTTAATTACCATTTGGAAGGCTTTGTTTAAAACATAAACAGAATTTTCATGCCACCTCTCAGGATTGTGTGCATTTGGCAGCCAGCAGCCTCATGCTCTTCCCAGCAAAGCGTTAGTTTCAGGACCACATACACAGTGAGAGATCTTTGCATTTACACTATTTGAGTTTTCTAAGCACTGTTATTTATTTTTTCAAAGGACGGTATCACTAAAAAGGAGCTTTATATTTTGAAGTGTATATAGATGATCATCACACAAATATTTTCAAGAGAAATCACTATATTTCACAAAGATGGGTATGGGTTTTGCCGTAGATCAAAGTGAGAAAGAGGGGAAAAAAAAGATAAATCATCAGAGATCCAAAAATACTTTTCATTTGGAGAAGATATCAGGCCATTTCGATGGCACTGATAGAGTCTCTGCTCTGTCTCCATTACCCACTGAAGGCAGCCGGAGTCAGGAGCTGACTACGCTAGATTATATTCCCTATAAGATGGTCACCAATATATATATATATGATCTTCAACCTCTATTGATTGACCAATTTCACAAGCAAAGACTGGTGAAATGAAGCTGAAATGAACATCATGCTTTAACTCATTGAACCCATCAGGCCTGAGTTAATCTCACTGCCCACTGTCTCTGATAGAATTCAATTGATCAATCATGTTTCGGTGATAGTACCATTTCAGTGGCTTATTGCTTCTTCATTTCAAGGCTTGACCTGTTAGAAATACTTGGACCAGCTCTGCTCCTCCTGGAGACACAGAGACCAGCATCTGCCGATGGCAGCACACTGTTGTGCCTCCGGGCTTGGAAAAACTTGGCGGGGGGGTGTTTGCTGAGCACTCCCACCTTTCCATTCTGTTTTTATGGGTACTTTACCGATTTCACAGTCAGGATGGGTCTGAGGACACGAGCAGCCCCAGCAGCCCCAGCCCCCTGCCCAGCGCCCACCACCTCCCACCCCATCCCCGACTTGGGACCAGCCGGGAAAATACCAGTTTTGTGGCAGGCCCGCACCCCAGCCCCCCCTGTATGGCACAAGCCGCAAACTGGCCGGCGTGCATCCCGTCAGTCGGTACGCACATTGCTGCGGGGGGACGTCCCCAGCCGGCCACTGCCCAGCACATCTGCAGACCCCAGAGGAGCAGGGCTGCCTGGGGGGGGGGGGGGGTGTTACCCACACCCGCGGCTAGCACCGGACGGCGGGCGCTCTTCAGCAACGTCCCACCTCTCCTTTAAATGCGCGGCCAGCCTGGTGACACCCCACTTTTCCCCAGCCTGGTCTCCATCTCGCCCTTCGCTCCTGCACAGCCCCCTGCCGCTGCCAGAGCCGAGGGCCGTCGGGACTCGGCCGGCACCTTGGTCCCAGCTGCCCTCACCCCAGCCAGCGGCAACCGGGGGGGTCCCTGGCTCTCGACCGGGTGCCTTTGCCCCACGCACGGTCTCGCGAAACCAGGCCGGCATCTCCCCGGCTGCCAGCGGTGAATCCTCACCGTGCCGCACCGCTGCCGGCGGCGCCCGCCTGCTCCGCCGAGCGCGTCTGGCTGCTCGCTCCCCGCGCGCCCGGCGCTGCGCTCGCGCCGGCTCCAGCGAACGTTAGGAGCGGGACTGCGGGTAGCTGAGCCGCATCGCTGACCTGCCAGTGCTGCTCTTCCTAAAATGCTCGGCGGCACAGCGATGAGCGCTTTTATCACCAAACAGCCACCTCCAGCCTTTTGCTGAGAAGTGATGGAGCTCCTCTCTACCGTGAGAACATCTGTCTCTGCTCTCTAGGACAGCTGGAGGTCCTCCCCTGATGTACGAGCTGGAGCTGTGCCCGCGCACCCACGAGGTGCCACCCCGCAGCACTCTTGCACACCTGGGGTGCAACCCCATGGCTGCCAAGCTGCACCACCGAAGCGGTCACGGGTCCGTCACCAAAAAAGGGTCATTTAACAGAACAGATTCCCCGCGAGATTACAGCTCACCTCCTCCTACAGGGGTTTTAGTCCCGCAGTAGCCACACAGAAATCTTCTTACACATCTCCGGGTTTGTGCTAGGAAAACCCCGCAGTCGCCCCCATCCCACCCTTCCCTCTGGAGCGGTCAGGGAAGGCATGGTGGGACCTCGCACCTCAGCAGCCCTAACGCTGATGGACCTGACAGCCTATACATCTGAAGAAACGCTTGTGCAAAGAGTGCCACTGAGTGGAGCTGGACTGGTTGTGCACCTGCAAGGGCCGCCAGCAGGACGGACCCTGCTCACCTCGCAAGCTTTGCTCACTTGCAGGACGCAGCCCCGTCGCTGCTGCCCGGGGCGCCTGCGGGCTGGGGGGCTTCCAGCCGGGTCAGAGCAAGCCTTGCTGCGCAAGACCGACCTAAGGCAGGCTTGGGATTGCTCTGCGTGCCGAGGGGAGCCAGGCGCCCCGGTGGGGGGTCTCTGGGACCATCGCCGGCAATGCTCTGGGGCAGCGGCAAAGCTCAACGTTCCCACCCCAGCGGGGGTCTCGGCGCATGGGAGACAGCCACCTTCTGAGCAGCACGGGTTGTCGTCCAGACCACCCCGAGCCTGCAAGCCATCATCCTCCACGCGGCACGCTGGAGGAGCCAGGCTCATCGCCCAGGGCCACCGGCCCCGCCGCGGGGCTGAGCTCATCCGAGGACGGTGCCTGGAGGGAGCGATGGAGCCGCTGCGGATCTTGCAATTGCTCTTACGGCGCGGTTTTATGCTTAAAAAGCAGCAAAAATTACGCCGGCGATACCTCCCCCTACTCGGTGGGGAACTCAGAAACGCCGAGATGGAGCTTAAAAGGAAGAGGCTGAGCAGGACAGAGGGGATGCCCCAAGCCTGACTCACACACGGGGGGCACCTGCCATCCCCCTGCAGATCCTGGGGCCTCGGGGCACCGCGGGAACCTGGATGAGCCCCCGGGGCAGCAGGACCCCTCAGCCAGCTGCAGCATCACATCGGAATGGGCTCACGTTTCTGTGACTTCTGCAGTACTTAAGGGGAGATATAACTGCAGTAGCTAGACGTATAAAATAAGTCATGATGAGTTTATTAACAAATGATTGTGAGGAACTGATTCTTCTCCTAACCCACTTTTGTAAGCTGCGTTCAGCAGCAAGCTGTGGAGATGTGCACTGTATGTCGTGCGCTCCCAGCTCAAGGCGCATTTTTAAATGGCTGTTAAAAGCTCACTGAAGCAATTTTAACATAGTTTATACCTACTTCCATAATGTGCCATAACACATACTTTCATCATTGCTTTCAAAAAATCATTTCTAGGTATGCTTGGGTGACACTGACTAAAGCAGGTTGAAGATGAAATTGTGCTCTGTGTAGCTTTGGAGATGCCAAACTGGCCTCTGGTTATGACTGACTGGGAAAGGATTTATGGCTCTGAAAAATACTGGGGGACCAAAATCTGACAGCCAAAGGAAAAAGCAGTGGTAGGACATGCAAACGCAGCCTGACGCGGTCTGTGCGAAGAGCGACCACTCAGTACAATAACTCTGGGGCATTTGCTATCCCAGTGGCACAAAATTGAGTGGATAGCAAAGCAGAAAACAGACCCACGGGAGCGAGTAGGGAGTTTGCTCACCACGAGCGGCTGGCACTGCACACCCTGCAACAGCTACAGCCTGACAGAGACTGCCAAAATTCTGCCCGTCCCAAGAACTGACATTTGATGAGAAAAATACAGGCTATTCAATTGTCATCGGTCAGAACTAACCCTTCCATGCAAGCTTAAGAGAGCAAAGCAAAATTTCCACCGAACACCTTGGATTCTTCGCAGAGCACTATCTGGGAAACTTACCCAAAGAAATTAAAAGGGGTGAAAAGCTCACCCACATCCCACCCACTTGATGAGCAGAACTTAGAAGCACCAAGAGCATTCCTGCTTCCCAGCAGGCTGACCACTGGCAGACCCCAGGCAAGCTCTCCCTGGGGAGGAAAGCCTTTCTCCACGGCACTGCCGAAGACCTTGTCAAAGCTCCTAAGAAATGCCGAGGACTCTCAAGCAGCGATGCTACTTCTCCTAAAATGCAAATTCCTAGCAAAACATTCAAACAGTTCCACCAATTTGTGACAAGGCTGGATTTACTATATGCAAAGGAGAGAGAAAGGCTGCGGAGGACATAGCTGACTCCACCAGCAGCGTGGCTGCAAGCCGCAGACGGATGCTGTGCGCCATCCAACAAGTGGAAGGTGTCCCTCCACACTCTCTATCCAATTATCCACAAACAGCACTCAGAAAAAGCTGTTAATACCTGCAGACTTTTCTTGTGCATATATTAAATGGCGTCTCATTTTACAAAATCAAGAACTGTGGTCTCAGGCCTGCAAACGTGCATGCTTACAACAAAGCCAAGAAACGTTCTCAACTGAATTCAGCATAACGGCTTACAGGCATAATGAGAAACATAGCAACAAAAAAACATTATGAAATGTAATATAATATGCACCTACGGATTTTTACAAGTTACAAAAAGTGCAAGTTTAACAGTATTCTTATGTATTTTATCCACATGCATTAGTCCAGAGAAATGAACTTTTAAACACTCTCCACAGCTGTGTAAGGTGGGTTTTTTTCCGCCTCAGCAATTTCAGTTCACTTCTTACATCCAGGTGCCGCATCTGCGCATCCACCTTCCTTCAGCTGCACTTTCTGTCTGCCCGAACGCAGCCGCGCTCTCCCGCACCGGCCGCAAGCCGCAGGCGTCCCCGGCCCCGGGCGCACCGCACCAGTTTTGGGCTTCAAGGGCAGCCGGCACGGCGGCCAGGATGCGGGCGCTGCCGGGCACGCCACCGTTACTGCTGGCTGTGCAGCATCCACCCGCTCCTCTCGGCAGCACCGGCGTTTCCACAGGGCATTTCCCCCCCACCGCGCTCTGACCCCCCCCTGAGCGTGGGCGGACGATGGAGGAGGTCCATCAACCTGCTCCTGAAGGAGAGACGCCAAGGTGGTGTCTGGGTCCCACTGAAGGCGCCTGCTGCCGACAGCCGGAGACGGGTGAGACGATGCCCCATCCCTGCCCGGGAGCGGTTCCCCCCCCCCCGGGCCGCCCACCACCACGGCGCTCACGACGCAGTTTGCTGCACGCAGGGTCCGGCAGCTCCCGCGACCGGGGAGGTCTCCCACCAGTGTCCAGGGGGACGGCACCCATGGGAGGTCCTCCCGCTGCAACCCAGCCTGCCCGGGGAAGCCTCTGGCATCCCCCCCCAGCCCCAGCACCCTCCTGCAGAAGGGAGGGCACAGGGCTGCCGCCACCACCCCGGCTCTCGCAGATGCCATTTCGCGGCAGCATCAGCGCTCGGTTGTCTTTTGCAGGTTGCAATAAGACCCTGTTAAAAGTCCCAGCAGACTCAGGGTCCCGCTCGTGTGCCGAGCCAAGGCCAGCTCCAGCCCGGAGGGTCCCCGTCTGGCACAGCGGTGCAGCCGGAGGCAGGTTGGGGGGGGTGGGGGGGCGAGGAGGTGCTGTCGGCATGTGCGAGGGCAGGGAAAGTTGTCACGTCGGGTGGTTTAACTGCAGAGGCGGTTAAACGTCACGTTTGTTTCTATTGTCACTATTTTAGCTTTCTGAATGCCTTCGTGCTTCCGCACTCTTGGCTTTTTTTAAAACGGCGGAACAGAAGATGACAAAAAGCGTGCAGTTGTACACATATTGAGGGGGTTGGTCTTCTGGTTCTCATCTGGGGAGGCAGCTGAGGAACGTTTGTCGCTGCTCTGGTTGGCCTGGCTTATTCCCCAGTTGGGTGCAATGGCGTGAGCTTTGACACTTTGGACCCTGCCCCACCAAGTCCTCCAGTTTAAAGCCTGCCTCACCAAGTTGGCCAGCCACTCTCCATAATCTCTGAGAAGTTGTGGAGATCGGGGAAAAGTCCCTGAAGACTGGAAAAAGGCTAATGTCACCCCCATCTACAGGAAGAGCTTAAAGAAGGATCCAGGAAATCATAGTCCCGTTAGTCTTAACTCAGTCCCTGGGAAAGTTATGGAACAAATCCTCCTGGGGGTTGTCACAAGTCAAATGAAGCACGTAATTGGGAAAAGCCAGCATGGATTTACCGAGGACAAATCATGCTTGACAAACCTGATTGCCTTCTACGACAAAGTAACCTGCTCAGTTGATGTGGGGCAAGCGGTGGACGCTGTCTACTGGGATTTCTCCAAGGCTTTTGATATGGTTTCCCACCACCTTCTCCTAGAGAAACTGATGCGTTATGGTCTAGACAAGTGGTCCGTGCGGTGGGTGGGGAACTGGCTGCCAGCCCGCACCCCCAGGGTGGTGGTGAATAGCTCCTTGCCAAACTGGCAAACTGTCACAAGTGGGGTCCCCCAGGGATTGATAACGGGCCCAACACTGTTTTATACCTTTATAAGTGATCCAGATGATGGGGTAAAGTGTACCCTGATGATACCAAACTGGGCGGGGAGTGGACAGTTCAGAAGGAGGAGCCACCCCGCAGGAAGACCTGGATAGGCTGGAAGAGTGGGCTGACAAGAACGTGACGAAGTTCAACAAAGACAAATGTAAGGTCTTGCACTCGGGAAAACATAAATCCAGAGGTGCGGCACAGGCTGGGAGCAGCTCTGTGGAAAGGGACCTGGGGGTCCTGGTGGACAAGCAGCTCGGTATGAGTGAACGGTGTGCTGCTGCTGCGGCAAAGCAAGCCAACGGGATGCTGGGCTGCATCAACACGGGCATCACCAGCAGAGACAGAGACGTCATTACCCCACTCTACTCGGCGCTTGTCAGGCCACACCTGCAATGCTGTCTTCAGTTTTGGTTCCAGATATGCAAAAAGGGTGTGGACAGGCCGGAGAGAGTCCAGAGAAGGGCCACAAAGATGATCAAAGGACTGGGAAGCCTGCCACATGAGGAAAGGGTGAGAACTGGATTTGTTCAGCCTTGAGAAAAGAAGGCTTAAGGGAGACCTTATCACCATGTTCCAGTATTTAAAGGGTGGCTACAAAGAAGATGGAGACTCCTTTTTTACAAGGGGTCACGCAGAAAAGACATGGGGTGATGGGTACAAGTTACTCCTGGGGAGATTCTGATTGGACACAAGAGGAAAATTTTTCACAATGAGAACAATTAGCCACTGGAATAATCTCCGCAGGGAAGTCATGGATTTCCCAACATTGGACACTTTTAAGATTTGGCTGGACAGGGTGCTGGGCCATCTTGTCTAGACCAGCTTTTGCCAAGAAAGGTTGGACCAGCTGATCCTTCGAGGTCCCATCCAACCTGGTATTCTATGATTCTATGAGAAAGGCAGTCAGTGACCCAATGAAAATGACATCTCCCTGTATATGTTTGTATTTTATGGTTCTGCCTTAAATGTTCTGATGCACTGGACACGGATCAAAATTAATCAGCCAAGATTTTACTTTTTAGGAAAAACAGCGTAGCTCTTTGCTAATTACCATAATTAATTAGTGTCATCTAAACATTAATTATTTATCCTGCAGTAAACTCAGCAATCTACAGTACAACTCCCTTGACACTGTGCTTATCACATGGATGCCCTTACTAAGCAAGAATGGGAGAATCTCACCGCACGTATTTCTGTTATTTCAAAACCTGCTTTCATTGAGAGGGAGGCTGAGTGGGTGACTTTTTGGGCAGCTTCACGGGAATTCTGCCAATGATCTCTCAAGTGGGTGAGCCTGTTCCTGCAACCTCACTTGAGACAAACACACTGGGAACAGCCCCACCACATCACCAGCTGAGACTGCCCTCTCACTCAGGTCTGTGCCAGTTTTCCTAAGCTCACTTATTCTCCTCCCATCAAATGGGATAACCCCTCCCAGAAAAATAAAAATTATAAAAAATACATATATATATCTATATATATAGCTAGAGCTTGGCAAGTAGTTTTTGAAGACTGCTGCATCTGTATGTTCCCTCTCTGTTCCCAACAGGCAGCTGTTGGCAAACCAATACTTTCTATCAATCAGTAATGGTGGTCTGAGAGCAAACGTCCAGCGTGGCAGACACAGGTCTCAGCTTTCTGGGTTTGCTCAGAGCCACAGCAGCCAAGGGCAGGGGATGCGACTCTGACTATGCTGCAAACCTGCAGCGACGGAAAAATTTTGAGACTTTTTCTTCTATATGAAAACACTGATTGACTGAAACTGAATCTTGTTCACAAGTGGGGATCATTTCTGAAGAACTGCGTGACACAAAGCCCTACTGGGGAAAATCCTGAACGTGTCAAGAGAGCCTGTCCTGAGACTTTCAAATGAAAGTTATTTTAGCTTTCCAGTTCAAAATCATTTTAGTGTTTAAATATAAAGTAATCAGCTTCTGTAGAATCATAGAATCACAGAATCATTGAGGTTGCAAAAGACCCTTAAGATCATCAAGTCCAACCATAAACCTAGCAATGCCAAGTCCTCCACTAAACCACATCCCCAAGCACCACATCCACACATCTTTTAAATACCTCCAGGGATGGTGACTCAACCACTTCCCTGGGCAGCCTGTTCCAACGTCTGACAACCCTTTCGGTGAAGAAACTTTTCCTCATATCCAGTCTAAACCTCCCCTGGCACAACTTGAGGCCATGTCCTCTCGTCCTATCATCTATTTATCTATACCTATCTATCTATATACACGTAAAACTATTAAGAAGTAAAAAAGCCTTCACTCCTGATGACTGACCAATCCTAGGCACCAGCCCCTCCTCGCCCACCACCTGCTCCCATTTTGGGAGCATCCTCTGGCCCAGGTGGGTCTCGCTCCAGCGTGTCAGCCTTTCTTGCAGTTTACTGCATTGCTGTCCGTGCGTGTGGTGTAGCACGTCGCATGGAGCGCAGGATGCTTTGTGAGGGATTCTTCTCACTGCTAGCGCAAATGTACGTAACCCAAGAGACTGCATTGCCACTCTGCACGGCCAGGGCAACGGAACACGTATTCAAAAAATATCAGTGTTTTCGGTGTAAGCAAACTCTTCAAGTTATCTTGCGTGACTTGCGCAAGGCATGATTATTTCTCACTGTAGCTTTTGTATAAAATGCTTTGTGAAACAAAAAATAAATTTTAGGGCAAGTTGGCAGGCTTTTTAAGACAAATTAGTTTCAGTTAATCAAAAACTAAAAATATCTCCAACTTTGTACTTTGTGGCAAACAGCAAATAGTTAAGTAAAAGACAAGTACTTCTCCTTTAAAAAGATTTACAGAATCTCTAGGAGGAGTTCATTGTGATTTTTGACCGTTTTGCTTCCCCAACTCTATTCTTCGCTTTATTCCCTTTAGGAAGAAAGGAAGCACACTCAGGATACATGCTGCCCAAAACAATTTTTCTTCCTTACGTACGTACACACGCATATACGTAAACATTTACGTGCAGCCATGGTTTCTTCACAAGGCATGCTCTGCACAGCCACAACCACCTTCCCGCGCCCCAGCTAACGCCAGTGCCGACACGACGAAACCCTGCGCGGTTCACAAAAGCGACTGGTTTGCACCACGCCGCTTCCAGGTGGAGTCTCTGAAAGAGACTTTTTTTTTAGAAAAAGAAAAGAAAGAAAGGAAACTTGTGACGTGCAAAGCTACCTCTGCCACCGCTGCACAGCAGGCACAAGGGCAGTGGCCGGGGGCGGGGGGGGGGGGTGTGTGTAAAGCCGGGGGGGTCGGGCACAGCCGGTAGGAAACGAGGGGTCCCTCCACCAGCACCCGTTGCCAATTTCCCTCTCCCCACAGACGGCGTGGCAGCTCTGCCCGTAGCTGCAGACGGACCGACGACCCGGGCTCCGCTCCGGGATGAAGCGGGAGCACGCCGCCGGCACCCTGCGCCTGGCATCGCCCCCTCCCTGCCGAGCCCCTCGAGCGCTGCCGGCTCCCCTCCACCATCGTGCCCCACGCCTGGCCCTGGGGAAGGCGCCCACCAGGCCCCCCACACCTCCCCGTGCCGCCGGAACACGGGCACCGGTCGTTACCGTCACACACTCGATTGTTCTCAGCGGTGCTCCAGCAAATAAAGCCATTAATTACGGTCTCTCCCTCAGCCACCGTTGGCTGGAGCGGCAATCAATGCGCAACCCCTCATTGCCTGCTCTCAGGGAGCGGAGACAGATGCCATAAAAATGATCCGCAGCCCGCGCCGAGCCCCGCCAGCGCGGCGGCAGCAGGCTGTGCCCAGGAACGGCCGCCACGCTGCTTCGACACGCGATGCCGTATTTATTTGGCCTGCTGCAAGCCGTGGGGGAAGGCATCCCATTAGGCGATTATTTTTATCTTATAACGTCAATTTACTTATACTGATTGGCTTCCTGCCGCCAAATATCAATTAAATTGCAAATGCCTGCTGAAGCTTATTTTCTGTATCTTTCTCTTTCCTCCCCATTTCCCTTCCTTCTTTCCCTCTCCCTTTCTTTTTCTTAAAAAGAGAGAGAGAGAGAGAGAGAGAGAGACAACCCTGTGTTTGAACATAATTTAATTTATTTCCCTTTCCATATCTCAAAGGAAAATCTATATCTCCCCCTGGAAGGCCATTTGCCCTCTGTTATTGGGAGCTGAGGTATCACAGCACTGGGCAATTTGTTTCAACTGACTATCGGCAGCCCATCAGGACTCCTCGGGACCTCTGCTATCCCAATGCAATTGTATCTGGTATTGCCATTTATGATTTGTTTCTAATAGCTGCCGGCACCCACCGGACGGCCGGGTTTCGGTTCTCACGCGTGAGCTCAGCCCGCTCCCTCCCGGGGCGGCCGCCTCCTCTCCCACGATGCTCGTCAGCTGCTGACGGAGACCTCCACTCGTCCCACCGTCAGAGACCCTCATTAGCTCGGGCTGCCGCTCCCGAACAGCCGTGTTTCGGGAAGCAATGGGGCCGCCGGGGCTTAGAAGCTGTTCCCGCTGCGTGAGCGGGCTGTGACGCAGGGCGAGCAAGCGCAGGGAGCGGCAGCCGCGGGTGGGCTCTGCCCGCCTTGCGACGGGGACGGGGGCTGCATCGGCGCCTGCTCGCCGCCCCCTCCTCGTCACACCGGCGCTCGGTCTCCTCGCCCCCTGAGAAAGGTCTAACCAAGACATGGCACCTGGTGGTGCTGAGGTACCCAAGCAACACGTAAGAAGACACCTTCCCCTCGCCCCTGAGACCTTCCAGAACTGGTGACGGCTGCCGGCACAAGACCCCGAAACATCCCACTTCACAAGCAAACCCACACCCCAGCACGGCGTCCTACCGCAGAGCACCTCCGCCTGTGCCGGCAAGCGAGAGGGAGAGGGGATGGGAGGAAAAGCCACACTAGTGAGGTAGGAGGGCTGGCAGATGAGTGCGAGCAATAAAAACGAACGGCACCAGCAGCCGGAGGTCAGCGGCAGCGGTGGGATCTGGAGGACGAGCGGGAAGGTAAAGCAGAGCCCGGGTGCCACGCCAGAACGAACAGGCGAACGCTGATCAGCGATGAAGCGGTCAAGTCCCGCCGATGCGGAGCGCACCATGGGCGCGGGGCAGGACCAAACCCAACCTGCCTTGTCCTGCCCACGCCGCCTCCAGCTTCCCTCAGAGCCCAGGGGATATAGCCCAGGGAAAAGCAGGGGAGAGCACAAGCCCGTGAAAATGGCCCAACAAAATTAGTCACAACCTCTCCGAACACAGAGGGAGCTCTTACGCACGTATCTCCATCACTCCCCTGTGCTGTGCACAGACGCTCGGTCCACGGGTGGGTGGGGAGCCCAGGGCACACAGAGGTACAGCGTGAGAGCAAACACATCCCCACACAAGCACGATACCCACCAAAAGGGAACGGATCGTATCAACTCGAAAACAGACCTAGCTTTGCCCGTCAGGCCACTGCTTCTCTTTTGTGCAAGCACACGTTGGCAAGGATGACCCCCGCTGTCAGCAAGCACAGACATTCAGACGTGGCTGTCTGGGACAATGGATCCTCCGAGGGCAGGAGGGGCTCCCTGGGACATCTCGCGGAGATGAGTCGGCACGGCACCGGGCTTGCGAGGGCGGCCCTGAACTGGGTCTCCACAAACCTGACTCCAAGCCTTGGCTCTTCCACAGCGCTGCTGTCAGCCGGCAGAAAGACTTCTCCAGCCCCTGGTGCTTCAGTTTCCCTGCTGGTGAAGTGAGGACACTCTAACCGAACACGTAATGCAGTAAAAATCTCTTATCAGCAAAGTCCCACCCATTATAAATTGTCTGTAGCACATCCAAAAATTCTTTGGCACCTCAGAAAAACACAGGGGTTTTTTATTCTGGGCTTGCCAGCTACCAAGGCGATTGTCATGGTGTTTGCAATTATCTCCACAAGGTTTGGGACAGACGCTGTAGGGGTTTAGCTAAGGTTGGTTTAAGAATCTGGGCGCGTGTGTTTGAATGACATAGTCAGAAAGCAAGAGAACAAGCTACAAGGGACGCACCAGTGTGCATATACATACCTAGAACTATTTCCGTGCATTTATACACATATATACTATACGTATACACATGCATAGTGACCATCTATATTCCATCTGTCCACCCATATAGCTATTCCCTATGTAGAGACGCTCATAAAAAAAATCAAGGGTAATAGGAAAGACCTCTGCACCCTTTGCAATGGTGATTATTGACTGGTTCATTCAGTGCCTGATGGAGATAGCGTGATTGCCTGGGATGTACCTTGCAGGTTTCTAAACAGAAGGCTCCAGAATCAATTTTGTGGTAACTGGTTAGATGTGACCAGCTTACAAACTCAGCATGGGCGTCAGGAAGCAAATTCAAGCAGCACCATTACTTTTTTTTAAATACCAGAGGTGAGGGAAGCCTCCCGGCTGGGCGAGCCACAGGACAGAACAGAGATTAACGATTTTGGCTTGTTTTCGTCTCCAAGGTGACAAACGGGTGCGCAGCAGGCGTGGTGCCACGGCCGGTGGTGCAAGGCGATGCTGATGCTCACAGCTTGCACAGGAAGATTTGCATCTCTCCCGAAGTGAGGACAGTGCTGGCAGCTTCAGGAGAGCGAGGTTGGTTGGGCCGGCGATCACCACTTCCAACGCGGTCCGAGGCACCCGCTCTGCACAGCGGCGATGGGCAGAGGGCAGCCCCCTCCCCTCCCAGTCTGCCCAGCTTCCCCTGTCCACCGCCGCCACCGCGCCAGGTCCTCCGACAGCGTCCGCAGACCCCGCTTTGCCGGGGGAAACGCCGGCCTGCAGGAGAGGGTCTGGGGGTGGAATGGAGGACATGAGCATCTTGGGGAAGCTTGGTGAGAACTCGTCCTTGGTGGCCACTGTTGGCCCCAGCAGTGGCCAGGGGAACCACATGTGGACACTCCACTGCCAGACAAATTTTCTGCTCACAGAGTGGTGAAGTGGCACCAGTTTCATCCTCCGGAGCCAAGTCACTGACTCCATGGCTCCATTTTCATCCACGGCATGCTAGGAGGGAGCGTACTTGGGAACTTAACTTGGCTGTGACAAGGCCCTGGAAGGGTGACCTGGCAAATGGAAACAAGACCAAGAGGTCCCAGAGCTTTACACTGATTTCACGCACTGGACACTAACTTCCCAGGAAACCACGGACAGATTTCTCAGCAACCCCACACCCTGACCGCCCTCTTTAAAGTAAGCTGGCCCACTAAGGTGCTGTGGTGATCGAACTGTCAGGCACCAAATGCCTCTGCAGCAAGGACCAAGTGGGTGTAAGAGAGGGAGAATGGGTAAACTGAAGAGTTACACAAATTCAAAACTCAAAGCCACACACCTAAACGGTTCCAAAAAAATCCTTCCTTGGATTCAGGCACATCTATAATTATGTTTCCCCCATCCTGGACCACCTGTGCCAGGCCTTGGCCACTCTCCCCATTGCCAGCAAAGGCATGATGGATGGGGACTGTTCTTCGTCCCCCCGGCTGGGGCTAGGCAGGAGAAGACAGGCTCTGCTGTGTCACAAAACCTCACTCTTCCAGAAATGCCACCTCCTGCATCCTCCTGCCTGGGAGGAAATCTGGGCGGGAACAGGGAAAGAATGGCCAGGTGCCGGTTCTCGGGGAAGCAACTGGAAAACCGAGGAATCAGAGAAGGGAAAACCTGCTACATGACTTTTTCTTATTAGTCGACTTACAGAAAAAAAAAGTCAGGCACTGTCGAGCATGAAATCTTATTGGGACAATAGAGATGGAATTGCCACTGCTGACAGTAACGTTTACAAGGGCATCATGTGTCGATGCTGCACAGCATGAAACCAGCAGCCCCGTCTAGCTCTGTGAATTGTAACAAGAGACAAAATGTCCCATTTGGGACAGGTAAGAATTGTACCACCAAAAATAACCACTCAGGTGTAAAATCCACTACAGGCGGTGGGGAGGAAACGCAGAGGAGCCCCGTTGGCACGGCGGGAGGCTCCTGAGCTCTCTCCAGCTGCAGGAGCTAGCGAACACGGTCTCTGAGCCAGGGAGACGACTCGCTGGTTTATTTGTGGGCTTCCCTTCGGCCCCAGCAGAGGACAGGCGGAGCAGAGGGAGCAGGAACGCGTCCGTCCCCACACTGCCCGGCTCTGACCCCAGAGCAGCAGGCGTTGCTGAAGAGTTTCCAGTTGACACACGAGATATTGCACCCGCTGCCTGCCTTCAGGAACCCACTTTGAGACCTTCTATCAGGCCGTCAAGAAACCAGTACCGCAACTGAACAGTCGGAATTTTTTAAAGGCCTCCGCCACAAAATCTGTCCGACTCGAAGGAACCGTGCTCGGGGCAGTCAGGCAGCTGCAGCCCACCATACCCTATGACAACTGCTCGTTATGAGACCTTCCAAAGAACGACCTGATATGCAAATGGCCCAGAGACAGCAGCTACAGAAAATCATACTGCAAGGAAAGCGAAACCAGAAGGAATACCTTGACGACAAAGTCCAACAGTAATTGCTCAGAATTATAAGGGGGGAACCGAAGTGTGTTTAGTCCATACAAGATGTTCTGGTGTCTCCAGCTGAAATGTGCAGCCACCACGAAGCCTTCGATGTGTGCACTTGTGCACCATCTCATAGCTTCTGCCTTGGGGCTGCGCCTTCTCTTTCTCATGACTCACTGAAACGAGCAAAGAGGAGACGTATCCCCGCCATCAGAAGTGGTGGTGTGGGGGGGAAACCAGCTCACGCTCCCACAGGGCAACATGACAGCCCACCAGGCAAAACCCAGCGCCCCACCAGCTACTGCTGCAATGAGGCAAATCTAAGCTCTGCCATGTGAGATGGCCATCACTCAACCAAAGTGGTTTTTCCTGACGTCTCCTCACTGCAAGTTTGCTTTCTTCACTTTTTTGACTAAAAGTTGACGTGACTCGTGTAAAGCACCTGAAAGAAGCATCTTCCCTCAGTGATATGCCATTGTTCCCAGAAGAACAGCATCCGTACACCACTTGGCTTGCTCTGCTCGTCAGCACCTCCGAAGTCCTACAAGGGATATCTTTTCTCTGGCCCTGTGCCTGTTTGCAAGGTGCTGTGAGTATCACAATGACAGGCCTGCAGAAAGTTTCTGAACAAATTGCTGGCAACAGCTGCACCTCCTTACCCAGCCTGTGACCAAAGAAATTCAGAAAGCAGCAGATGCAGCCTTCAGATGTTTCCTTGCTTCGGCACCCTGGTACTCGGCTACAGGGAAGCTCTTTTATGAAGATGGAGCGTCCATGTGACCAGAAAGCCGTCGCGTTTCACTGATGTTAGTCCCTGACAGATTTCCAATATCCTGACCTCCACTGTAGACATCTCTTTTGCCACGCTACAAATCAGCCAGATCAGTGCCCAGCTGATAGGAGATTTTAACTGGATTTCCTTTCAACACAAGGCACCTCAGCTAAAGATCCTTAGTTTCTAACCTCCACCCGTAATGTGGAACTGCAGCAGCAAAGGAAAATCAGTCTCCTGCTAGAGCCATAACCTTAAAGTAATTGCTGTTAGTATACTTTGACTACAAATATCTCTCAGCAGATTCTCAAAGAAGATAAAACATGGGGAAACTCTGCACTCAAGTTTTCTCTGCATCTTCCAGAAGAAAAGATGTTTACTTTCAGAAGTCCAAGCACTTCTCTGAAGTCATGGGCATCATTACGTGGATGGCTGCTGCCCCAGAAGCGAGAACACAAAAAAAGGAGGAAGCAGCTGTGCAGGCATCTCCATGTACACGCCAGCTTCCACAGCTGAGGTTCACGAAGAAAACAGAGAAAGCAAAGGCGGTGGCTCTTAAACTGACTCCAAGCAGAAGCTTATGCAAAGTTGCTCCGGAGTTATCACTGGGGTGTGCCAGCGCCAGTGCTGTGCTCACTCCTGTCACGACAGGAGAGCTGGAGCGCAGGGAAACAAACCTCAGACCACCTGGGGCAGCTTCCCAGAGGCACAGACAGAAACAAAAGCCTAGCTGAATAGGAAGAGGGGAAACAAGCTGAAATTCATCTTCTTGGGGAAGTTCAGCAAAACACCAGTGGAAGACTTCATCTATCAGGCATATACACGTTATTGGGGCTAGTAGGGACACTGTATCTCTGGATTTTCCCAACTACATCTTCATTTTCCATCTGTAAAGTCTGCTCAAGCGAAAAAAAAAAAAAAAGGGGGGGGGGGGGAAATGCGGGATTCGGCTAGCTGTGCAGCACATCGGGATGTCCAGCCGTCGGCTAAGAGCTCCTGCTGAGTGCTGATGATGGCTGCTGCTGCTCTGCCGGGGCTGCTGGATGTCTGGGACCCCAGATTGCTGCTGGGCACGCAGAGGCTGCCCGTGCCTCGGGAGACGCAGGGCACGCACAAAGCCGGAGCGCTGGAGCGCTGGAGCGCTGTGCATGCCGGCTGCGCCGGAGCCACTGCACACACGCTGCAAAATAGATCTTCCCCTATTTCCACCTGCATTTCCATGGCAGAACAAGCCCTGCCCCAGGATTTTGTGGTCCGGCACGGCACACAGTGGGTAAACCGCTGTCCTTTTTAAGTACTACGGCTTGCTCCAAGCTGTGCTGTACCCTGGTCACTACGCCGTGGCAAATTTGGAAAGGTCCTCTTCTTGACTTAGGCACATCCAGACAATTTGGGACAGCCTGCAGCTATGAGTCCAGTACTTCTGCAAACTCAGTACGAGGAGCCATTCATGCAGTTAGCTAAAACCCATATGAAGTGCAAAATGCCGTCACCAAGTCTGCTGCAAATAAGCCCACAGCCTGTCTTGCATTTCCTGCCAATGTTTGTTTCATAATTGGATATATTTGTAAATAATGGGACTATTCTGCAAACGCTAGGAGAGGCCAAAATTGGCAGGATTCAGCCAATACTGCACAACCACCTCCAGCAATAAACAACCCTCAGTGCAAAGAGTACACGCAAAGGCCACAGCAGACGAAAACCGAACTGGAGAAAACCTCCAGTCTTAGGACACCTCCATTTTCTGCGTCTCACTGATTTTGCACTGCCTGCCTACCAGGAACTCCCAATTGGCAACAACAGCAACTACAGCTTAAAATATTAACTCTGGCTCTTCCCAAAGCAGCAACAGAAAAAATTGGTTTTCCACTACCATTCAGGATTCCAGGAGTTGGTCGTTTCAGCCAAGAAAATAATTTTGACCTCAAAATCCCAGTAAGCGCGACTCAAATCTTGCACCAGCTGCGACAGTAGCAGACTTCAGTCCTACACGATAACCCTGGTGCTAGCGCTGCACTGTGTGCAGCCACGGAGAAGGCAGCTAACCTGCCATTACCCGCAGGAAAATCCAGTTTACTATTCACCCAGGAAGAAGAGCAGACTTGGGAGGTGGGACGGAGACCCCAGCCGACCCATGCCCCCCTCCCACGGGTGGTCACCACGGCGTGTAGAGTGACCACGGGACGAGGCAGTGGGAAAGCCGTTACCGTGTCCAGGGGGCACAGAGGAAGCCTGACACAGAAATACGTGATACTTGGAGAGTTCCTGCTACCACGGAGGTGCCAAATCATTTACTTAATGCTTTGGCATCGGATCTGTCATGTGGGAATAGCCCCTGTGTCTCCCCAAGCACCGTCTGCAACTGGCCAAATCTCTCTCTTCCCAGAGTAAATGCAGGCTGAGCCAGCCGCAGGTCCCCAGAGCTCCCCTTACATGCCTGAAATTGAAGCATTTATTTTAACAGCGCGGATGTATTCTGACAGACCCAAGCGACGCGGAGCTACGCGCAGGGTAAAAAGGGGGCACGAAGCGCGTGACCCTCCTCTCACAGAAACACCTCGCTCGAGCGTGTCGTTTGAAAGAAAGCCACAAAAATAACCAGGTACACCAGCAAAAACCCAAACGGCAATCTTTTCTCTTCTTGGTTTTATTCTTCAGTCCTCTCAAAGATCACTACCACCATTTACGACATGGGAAGCTAATTGTGAATGTCTGTGAGTAATATAATATAGCCATTCTAAGGCAAAACTTTTATCACCTCTCTCTGTACGAATATGTAGGTGGTAGATACATTAGAGGTACGTACATATATGCTTTGTATAGATACATAGGTACATACACGCACTGTAACTGCACCTCAGTATTTCCTCCTCTCTGGATTCTACCAATTTCTCGATACAATCAGAATGATTCATCTTGCTCATGACCATTCTATTTTATTTGATATTGGCATTTATGACAAACATCCATCAAAATTGACAAGTCCCGCTTTTCCATGAAACTGCCTTTTTCTTTGGAAAATGCATTGCCACAAAAGAATCCTGGCCAGCCCCGTTCTGGCACCATCAGGACAATCTGACAAGACACCTACCCCTAAACTGGATTTTAGCTAAACCTATATGAAGAGGTTACTCCTTGAAAAGCATCTAGCACTCGACAGCTCCTGATGAGAACAGCTGGAGCTACAGCAGGGCTGTAAGGAGTAGTGGAAGTCTGGGCTTTTCATTAACATCGCTCTGGGAAAATCCTCGCTCCGACGAAGCCAGTGGCAAACCGGCAGGGCTTCACCCCGGAGCTGGAGGAGAGCTCTCTAGAAAATAGGAGCCCCGGGGACCGCATTAGGAGAAAAGTGACAAACACGCTTGACGTGCACACAAGACAGCCGGTCACCCGCTCGCTCGGAAAGGGCAGCCGCGCTGCCGGGGAGTTTTCCCGCATCGAGCTGCGCGCGCGTAAAACCGCCCACGGGCGAGCATCGCCGACGGCCCGGGCAGAACCAGCCCACCCCTCCGAAACCCCCCCAGGCACGAAGGCACGGGGACGGCTGCCCCTGGGGACGGCTGCCCACCGGCCACTGCTGTCCGCCCGGCCGTGCCCCATGTCCACGGGAACCCCAAAAAAGGTCACCTGGTGGCACCGGTACCCCAGAGCACAGGGATGCAGGCAGCCCCAGGCGCTGAGCACGCTCGCAGCTCCGGGTGTTACTGGGAAGCAGGCAGATGGCTAAGAGCATGGGATGCTCCGCTGCCCTGCGGAGCTGAAGGGGATTTGTCCCAGGAGGACCTCGGCCTGCAGGCTCCATCACCCGGCTGCGCAGGGGCTGGTCCTTCCCTCCCCAGAAACACCACCCCGCCTCAGCAGCGCTGGCGGGAACGCATCGCCCTCGCGTGCCGGAACAGCTCGGCCTGGGTGCTGAAACGGCTTTTTGTTTCATTTTCATGAATTTAGATGTGCAGAACGTTCTCAGAAGCCCAGACTACACCACCATTTTAACGCTGCCGTAGCTGAGAGCTGAACTGACCCACGTTTATTCTTTTTTCCCTAGAATTTCATGAGGAATGTCAAAATACTCTCTTTTTCTCTCAAAGAGAAATCCTGTGCCAACTGAGCTCCACTTGTTAATGGCCAGGATGACCGGCTCAGCACCAATAACCCCCACGGATGGAGGGTGGCTCTTGGGAACACCCAAGGGTTTTAGTCTCATGCCTTGGGGGAGTCAAACTCCTCCTTCGGACACCCACCACCATCCACGGGTGACACCGTCAGTGTCAAACGGCCAGCGTGGCCGGAGGCTGCTGCCACTTCAGCACATTCAGAATGCCTTGTGTAAGGTGCACAAAAGGTAAATGCAAAGAGTGAAACAAACAAAAGCCCCAGTCTTGTGGGAAATTATATCCGAGGACTCAGGAAAAAAGCTTTCAATGAAATTAAAAAAAGAAATTAAAACCTCCACCAAGCCATATATTGCATTGGATATAGCACAGATGAAGCCATCACTGCAATGTAACTAGGGAAGTCCGGAACAAACTCTAAAAGGATGATTTCAGTGTCCGTGTGGTGAGGGAAAACTGTCTCTTTCCAGGAGCTAATGAACCGACGGGACAAACAGCTCACCCCACTCTGCAACACCAGGAAAGGATTCCTGAACGCAAAGGACAACCTGCATCAGCAGGAGAAATTCAAATCAGTACTTGCTGACCCTGCAAAACCTCATTCACTTCAAAGTCTTCATCTCATTATAGTCACTGGAGTTATCCCCAGGAGTAAAGACAACTCCAGTGACTAAGCACTGCTGAAGTCGACCTAGAAATTATTAAAGTAAACTCCAGCACTTCCCTGGGATTCTGGAGGGGGGGGTTCCTTCTCTTTAACCTCCGCATGGACTTGGGTGACCCCACCTGTTTCACCTGACAGCCTGCACTACACAGAGTTTGGTTTCCGATTTTTTTTAATGCACTTTTACACCACCTCTTTCTGGCCATCGCTGACTGGGCAGCAGGGTCTCTGCCCGCTCCCCCCCGTGCTCCAGGCCGGCATCGCCCCTAAGCGCGGTACAGCCAGGAGGTACGGCCAGTCCACCTGGGTACCCCTTCCCCACTCATCACCACCCGGACTTACCGTTCAGCACTTCGGCATCATAATGTTCAAGTTTCTACTGGCAGGTGATTTTTTTTGTCTCTCCATAACCTCCTGCTTTTTTCCCCTCTCAGTCTGTCTGGTTTTGACTGCTTCCCTTGCCGCTCAGATCCCCAAAGGCTTCGGTCCTTTGCACGGTGCAGAAGACCCCGTGGAAGAGCTGGAGAGGACAATGTTGATCCCCACCACATACTGTCAGGCTCAGGTCCTTATCTGGGGTGAGAGGAGTTACGGGGACTTCTGTCAACACGAGACCTTGCCAGTGGCTTACTTCTGTGTGAACTCCATCACCTGGTAGCTGCAACACATACTTTCCTCCTGCTGATGCCCCGGAGCGTGGACAGGCAGTACAACATGTCTGTGGACTCCGTCACATCCCGCGCTCCCACGCCAGTGACCATCCAATGCCCTGAGGTTCCCATCAGCGCCGTGACCCCTCATCCAGCAAGTCTTCCCCAATGGGGATGTTCAAACCCCTCCAGGCCAAAAGTGCCTAAACACATTCATGTAACTCCAAGGAGTAAGTCTGTAGTGGGAGGAGATCCCAACCCCTACTCAGGAGAGGAGACAGCTTCTATACCGGAGCAGTATCTCACCAGCGGTGTCCCAAGATGAGCAAGACCCCAAGAGCACCCGCAAAGCCAGGACCCAGGTCCTCCACCAGCACCGGCTGCCAGGAAGAGGGGCCCACCAGTGGCCAGAGGAGTCCCACATTCCAGCCCTCAAAGACAGAAGAATGAACATCCTCCATTGCCAGGGAAGCTACAATGAGATCTACTTTGTGTTTATGAAGACTTGGAAAGCCGTGGCCGGTAAGGGGGGTTTACAGGCTCGCGACTAAACCCATGTCTGGCAGGGCTCTCCTTATAACCCTTTCAGGTCAGCTGCAGCCCGATGCAACAACTTTTACCATCCAGGGCTTCATCCCAGCCAGGACATCCCCGTGGCACGGTGCTCCGTGAGACGGTGGGAGCTCTCTGCTGGCAGGATGGATGGAGGGCACAGGCAGGACAGTAGGACCAAGAGGGCAGAACAGGCAGATGCTTGTCTCCACCGCAAAAAGGCAGAGCAGCAGCATGCTCCTGGACACGATTTGTGGGCCACATAAATACAGGGCAGGTTACGGGGCAGACCTCAGATAGGGACAGAGCCGTGGACGTTGCACCTGACCACACACAGCAGAGCTGGGTACCCGCTGGGGCTGTGATGCTCAACATCTAAAGAAGTGGAGCTAAACCAAAGGGGAGAAATACTTTACGAGCCCTCCCAGCAATCTCCTGGAGTAGGCGCTGCGGAAGCCGCGTTGTCCCTCAGCCACAAGAGGAGATGACAGAAGACTACGGCAGCACCCACTCAGTGCTGGGCTCCCTTTCGAGGCTGCTGACCATCAGCCGTGCAGCCTCCAAGGCACTTACGGCCACAGCCCTGCAAGTCTCTGCCTAGCTGTGAGTGTAGCTCCTCGTTTCTGTCCCGCTGGGAAAAGAGTTCACGGGCCTGCTACAGAGGAAAGACACCAAATGCAGAAATACTGTCTATTATTAGTCCTCGCTCATGTTTAGTCATGCTTGCGTTGCTTTTCCCGGTCTCTCTCCCCCCAGACGTGTCACTGACACAGCGAGCTCGTGTCCGCATTTGTCAGTGCAAAGCATTTCATCAGCCGTTCTCCAAGGCAGGCGTCTCCTGCAGCCACCGCAGTGCTGGCACCCTCGGAAATGTGTCCAGCGGCTTCAGTCGGCTGCGCAGGTCAGTGCTGCTCGGGTGCCCAGACATGCCTAACCTGGGGCATCCCTGCACGAAAATGTGGTGATGGGTGGTTTTACAAAGCGTTGGATCGCACCCACCCCCAGTTTCTTCGCATTCCCGCCAGCGTCCCTGCCCCTCTCGGAGGCTTATCCTCCCAGACAGAAGGCTGTGACCCAAGCACCTTTAAATATACCAAGTCTATGTTTAAAGACGAGGCATTTTTCAAAGAGTTCAGTTGAGAAAACAAAGCACAAGCACCTACATCATCACACCAGATGCTGACAGCAGTGTAGGGTTATGGTTGGTGAGAATGGAAACAAAACAACTCATATGAGTGAAGGTCTCCTGCTATGCTGGTTTCAATTCCCCAAATGTCTCTCCACTGCTGAGAAGACTCTATACCAGTGAATTTGAAATATGGTCTGTGCAGCTGTTCGGTGCAGGTATTTAGCTCTGCCAAACCTCTCCTGCAGCAAGAAGGGGTGGGTGGGTGGATAGCACACACTCGCATCCTGCACGCTGCTTTATCGAGGGTGTCCTCCTCAATTTGCTTCCGACGGCATTTCCTGGCGGGGGCCAGGGCTGAGCTGACAGTTTGCAGTAAGGCACTTGTTGCTGCATGTAGCCTTGTGCTCTAACCAGCTGCAACTACACAAGGGGAGAAAACAAGCCGACTGGTCTAGCACAGCCTGCGTCCCTGCAAGGAAATGCTCTGATCCTCTGTGCCACCACAGCCGCACCTGAGCTGAGCAGCAGCGTGATAACAGCCCTGCGACAGCCCCCGCGCTGGCAGACACTGGCTGAGGGGATGCCAGCTCGCACACACCAAAATCATGCCAGGGCCGTGCTAACCATAGCGGGACGGGCCAGCCAAAGTTTGTGCCTGTGCACCAGCAATCTCTAGTTTAGCAGCATAGATGTAGCGTCAGTGACACGACGTGCGCCCGGGACTTACGGAGCAACTACTATCTGCAAACAGATCTCAGCCTGGCTTGGCTGCTGCTCGTGTTCACACACTGCACCTCTTACCTGCCAGTATCAGAGATTTCTGCATGTTTCTGCGTCAGAAGTGAGGGCACAAGCGCGCTTCTGCACCAGTCAGCCCGTGGGTCTTGGACTGGGCTAAGGTGCTAAAAGCATGTAAATGTCCAGGAGTGCAGAATCAGGCGGCTGGCAGAAGACTCGCAACGAGGCACGTGGTTCCCCATCAAAATACGCAGCATTTGCTCCACGTAGGGAAATGGTTTGCATTTTGCATAAAGCAAGGAAGAGCCACGAGAACAGAGATTCACATCACTCTTCCAACCCCTGGCTTCATAAATCCACTGGGAGACGGTCCCCTCTCTCCGCGAGGGGACGGGAACCAAGCCTCTTCCCCTGGCCTGTGGACTGGCAAGCAGAGGGCTCTGCCCAGTGCTCCTCCACCAAGCTTGTCCCTCCGGCGGCCGGCATCGCCCCCCACATGATCCCCTGGCTCTGGGGACGTGAGCAGGCTTAGAAAGGAGCAGCAGACACGGCGTGCCTCTTACAGAGGCCAGGGCTCTCGTAGAAGCAGGAGTCCTGGGCTTTGCCTTGCTTTGACAGAGAGATGCTGCTCTGCTGCAGAGACAGCACCGGGTCACGAGGAGATCCCAGGCGAGAGCCACGTTCCCTGCCTCCGGCACACGGGCCCGCTGTGGGATGTCTTTCAGCTGGGATGCCACAAACATGCCAGAGCATCACTCTGTTGGGCTTAAGCTTTTCTGCCGGCTCTCCCGTAGCTGCAGAGCTCTGCAGCGCGCAGACGGAAACCAAGGCAGGGGGAAAGAGGAGTGAAGGGAGGAGGAGGGGTGGGCTCTGCCTTGCGATGCTTTGGCCTTTCCCCACCCCGTCCTTTCACAGGATCCTCAGATCCTCCTCCGGAGCACTCCCAGCCCAGCAGCCTCCCTCATCCCCAAAATGCACCCTGCACACCATCTCTGGCCCAGGCTCCTGTGAACATTGGTTGAACGTTGGTGAACACTGGGCCATCAACTCCTCTGAACGTGTCCTGTGAACAACCCCCTTGCCTGGGGGTGCAGCTCCCTTTTGCTCTCCTCTCACTGCTGGCCAAGCATTATTTAAGCCCACTCCGGAAAGCTTCGGTTTCCAGACAGGGGATGCTCAGCGCTTCCCAAAATGCAGACCCTGTTGCGTGTCCATTACGGGACCAGCACCAGCCACCCGACTAGCTGGAAGCCATGCAGTGAAACCAGTCCCTGCACCGCCGCCGGCCGTACGGGCTGGACGGATCATTCAACCGTCTCTGACTCGGGGTCTTGCTGCCCACCCTCGGCTTCCCTAAAACGCACCCCGTTCACTAGCAGGCGGCTCAGCAAGATCATTCCGCACATCTCTGCCACCCACCCGCGCCTCTACGGCTTCTTCCCAAGCCGGGGGGGGCCAGGTGAATGTGCAGCCACGGGACTCAAAGGAGGCAATCTGCAAGCAAAACAGCGAGACTGCCGCGGAGCAGCCTCTGCTGCTTGAGGCTGCGGCAGCTGACCGTATCTCTCTGCCTTGTTACGGAACAGCCTGCTTCTTGTGTCAGTCTCCAGTAGCATGTCCTTTAACTGCAAGTGAAAGCAACCGATCCCCCACCAAGGCACATCTGCTCCAAGTCCGTATTACAACAGGGAAAAAAAAATGACACCTTCAGCTATATAAACCAATAAAGACTGTCTGATTTGGTTTGCCCCTGTTGCTACCCAGCAAGCTCCCCACTGGGTTAAAGACTGGTGACATCTGCTAAAAAAAATGTCAAGAGTGAGGGGAACAAAACCGGGCAATGAATCACACCGAGCGCTCGATGCAGCTGGAAGCTGGAGGGTCGAGTCCACCCCACTTCGCTCCCCGGCCGAGGGGAGCCGGGACCACCGCACCAGCACTGCACAGCCTGTGGCTCCAGGAGACGTCGGCAAGGATGTACAGCAGCGGGCACGCACCTTCCAACAGAGAAACCTTCCTACTGAGAAACAGCGCGACAGGGCAGAAGACACGATGCGAGGGGCTGGCTATGGAGGTAGTGCCTCTCCGGCTCTCCGAAGTCGTGAAATGGTAAAGTTAACTCTGCCCCCTTGTGCATCTGCCTCATGATACAGGCCATAATTAGATGACAAGCTTCTCTTCTTCACATTAGAGGCTAGCATATCTGACCCACCTCCCCACTGCCTGCAGCGCGGAGCCTTGGGATGCCTCTGTGGGCACCTCGCGCCCACTGGAGCAGAAGGACCTTGTGCTGAGCAGGATGGGGAGGGGTTATGGATGTTCCTGGGGATCCCCTCAAACAAAGACATTGAAGTATCTGTTTACGCCTCTCCAAATCTGCAGCCCTGAGCCTATTATAAAAGCAGTTTAAATGGTCTGCTGAGGACAGCATTACTGTCCGGCTTACGAGCTCGAAAACCATGACTCATCCTGCCAAAACGATGGGGGTTGTTTTAGAAATCACGTGCTCTCTTCTAAATGTGGACTGGCAAAAGCCAGGGAGTTTCTCAGCTCTGCTTCTGATCCTTCCAAGGCAACATTTAATTCTTTTCTCTACAATTAAACCAGAGTGTTCTGTAATCACTGGCAACCAAGAACTGGTGCTTCAGGACAGGGCTGTGACAGAGCCGTGACAGAGCCGTGTGGTTTCAACACAGATGGCTTCTCTCCTGGCCTGCCTGATAAAATACAAAATTTCTTCTCTACCTGCTTTAAAGCATATATTTACCTATGCGCTTGAGGCCTTGATTTGGAAAAAAATATCAGATGTACGATGGCAGAGTAAACTAACAACAGCATGTTCAGCAAGTATCTGAGCATAGGGAGTTTTATACTCCCACCACCAGACCAGTCCCCAGGTGGCTGAAATTTGCCCCACAAACCTCTCTCGGTTTTCCCCCCGGTTTCAGTAAACCAAGCACTGCCCCACGACCTGACCGGGCAATTCCATCAGTGCACCTGCAGACACACGACCCTGTTTGCACAGCTCAGGCACCAGGCTGCTCACCCGATTTTAGACAGGTTTCCCCAGGGGTTCGGTTAATGCCACTAATGGCTTCTGCCCACCAACACCCCCCCCTCTCCAACCCTGTGGAGCCAGTTGGGGGGGGGGGGGACAATGGCAGGGGGGGGCACCCAGAGGAACCGGGATGCGGACCCGCACCTGCAGCACAGGAGCCGGGGACAATGGGTGCTCCACAGCAAGGGAGGATGGCATCGACCCCGCCAAGAGTAAACGAGACCCCCCCAGCCCACCGGTGCTGCCGCAGGGAGGGCAGTCACCCCTCCAGATGCCCTCCGCAGCCTCAGCCACGGCATCCTTGCCAAGGCTCTGGTGTCCCCTCCACTACTGCAAACGCGGCCGCAGTCTTGGCCTCAACTCCTCTCCGTAAGCTCTTGTTAAATGAAAGCCATGCTCTAGATTAAAGGCACTTTTATAGGACACCAAGGCGGAATTTGTCCTCTTTTCCCTTCCACTCTATCCCTGGCATCCTTCTCTTCTCCAAAGCACTGTTTTCATGACGAAAATGCCCAGGACACAGAATGCAACAGGACCATAAACCCTGCAGAGGAGCACCAGCAATATCCAACGCCAACCAGACCATGCTCATTTCCACCCCCCGGACCAACAAAGACCCCCAGTGCCAGGGGGGACCTGCAGAGACGCAGCACAGCAGACAGATCTGCCATTAATTTGCCATCTCTGTGGTTGGGGACACCTCTCCGACATTTTATATTTCATGTGGCCACAGAGTCAATGACACAATGGTGACTCTTCCCCTTTTCACTGGCAGGAGGGAAATGTTCCTTGGTTGGGAGGAGGGTCTGCTTAAAAACTGTGACACACCCCCCCATGCTTTCTGAAACACGCAGGCAAGCCCCTGTTCCCCAAAGAGGTCCTGCCTTTGGCCACCGGGTCACGCCGAAGGTCCCACCTGCCAAAACGGGACCAAACCCCACCGCGGCGGATGGTGATGGGGGACGTCCGCAGCTCCGTCACATCACAAGCACACAGCATCCACCTCGGCCGCATCCCACCCCTCCCAGCCCCGCATCACCGCACGTCCCCCCCGTCCCCCCCCCAAAACAGCTCCCACTACCTTCATCCCGCTTGCGCTTGTTGTTCTCGGTGCCGGGGGAGGCGATTCCCAGGATTCCGCTGATGGAGTAGGACGAACCGGCGGAGTCGGTGCTGACGGAGGACACCTGGGTCACAGACCCCGTGGAGGCTGCAAGGCAAGGCCAGGCGGTCAACACAACACGAGCACCAGCCCACCCAAAAGCCACCGGCCCCCGCGGCATGACCGAGGGTGGCCGGGGGCTCTGCTGGCCACCACGGCCCCTCCAGCTCGGGAACGACCCCCGATCAGCCCAGCCCAGCCCAGCGGCGTGCCACGGCAGCCCCGTGCAGATGCGGGAGCAGTGACAACGGTCGCCCCTCGCCCCCCGTCCCCCATCACAAGGGTCCGTGTCCACGCACTGCAGAACGTCGTCAGCAAGGCGGACGGGGCTGGCCGGGAGCGCAGCCGTGCCGAGAGCGGACCCTCCGCACGCAGGGTCCCCGGCGAGGTGCCGGGGGGCGGCCGTGCGTTCCTTCCCCTTCTCCGGGCTGATTTACGCACTCGGGAAAGCCGGCTGACCCTTTGGGTAAGTGTAATGAGCCGGGCGGTTAAGCGACCCTTGGCTGTGCCGGGAGCTCTTAGGAGCTCCGACAGGGAGACAGGCCGTGCGTCTCAAGGACTCCTGCTGCCCGGCGGAGGCGGAGGGACCGGAGCGGAGATAGCCAGTCCTCATAACAACCCGCAGGCAGCTCTCTCCCGTAACAACCTTGGGACGCCACAGTCCGCCCCTGACAGCCTTGGAGCATCTCGTATCTATGTTTTAAGTTATTCTCAGGCAGCCTCAGAGCCTTCCTTATCGGCCTGTGAAACGGTACCAGCGCAGCCGGGATTCCCACAATCTGTCGATGGCGAAAGTCAACCACCTCCCGAACCTGTAAACAGCAATACTGAGGCCCTTTGAGCGTTCTGGGACCGCAGCGGGCTGTGGCCAGCGTCTCCCTTTGAGTGGGATGCCCCTCAGAGCTCACAAACTTTCCCGTTTGCAAAAATCAGAGGTCTGTTGCCGAAAGCCGACACGACCTGGGCTGATTCTCTCTGCTCCTTGAGGCTCGACCCTTTGCCCGTGGAGAAAGGTGCCGAAGCATTCAATGTGAACCTTTTCACTGACCTCGAGGGGCATTTTCAACAGGTATACCTCTTTTACTCCCTTCTTTTACTCTCTTACATGTGTGTCACTTAGCGTCTTTATGCATGCACATGTACTAACCTGAATAGTCTATAACAAGCACATTATAGAAAGTATATCATAAGTTATTACTTCCAAATTTATACTTAAATTACTGTCATGAATTTTATTCAACTGTGAACGAATTTTAAGCTGCTATTATACTCATAATCCCTTTAGATATAAACCATTGCCCAAGCCTGGGACTAGGAGTCAATCCAGCCATACCTAGACTCCGACAGCAGTTTAGAAAGCCAGGGGTCTTCTCCGAACCTCGTGACTCAACGGGAGAGACTCCCTTACCCTTTTTACACTCCCGATCTCTGCACAAATTGCAAGAAATTAATTCTAACTTAATTTTTCTCTGCAATATTTCCTTCTACCCATTACTTTTTCGGTCTCTATATACATAACTTCAGTCTGATTCTGACTCAATTTTCCTGAGTCCATTTCATCCATGCACTAAGTAATGGAGTGAGCCTCGCCATTGAATTCTGTGAAGTCCCACTTTTATACGAAATCCTGCCAAATCATTTTTCTATCGCTAACACAACTCGAGGTGATGCTTTAAGTGATCCGAACCCCTCCCCTCTCTCTCTCCCACCCCCGTGGTGACAGGCTGCCAGCCTCCCAGCGCAGGAACCTCGTGGGAGCGGAGCAGCCTGCGCTCACTGCGCTGGGTTTGCTGCCTGCATCCTGCTGCCCCAACCCAACAGCCCCCAGCCAGTGAAGACCCCCAGACGGGGCGGGGGGGGGACGACCCAGGAACGGCCAGCTGCGGGCCACGCGGCTGAAAGGCCCTGAGCCTCCCCGAAAAACAGGAATTCAATCCACTTTTTGCTTTAACAGAGCCCTGAGAAAGGGTGCTGGCTGCGTCCAGCCGAGGGGGGGGTCATCCATCACGGCCGACGCAAGCCTGGAGACGTCGGCCGGGGCCGCAGGTGCTGTGTCTGCCTGACGCCGAGGCTGTAGGCAAGCGGGCAGAGGCGGCAGCACCGCCGCCTGCTCACAAGCCGAGCTCGCGCCGGCACGTCGCCGCGTCCCCGAAAGCACCGTGCAGCCCCTCCGAGCACTGGGGGGTCCCCTGCAGGGCCATGCTGAAGACCTCCCCCCAGCCACAGCCCACACGGAGCAAAGCTGTGTCGGGAATCCCTGCTGCCTCTATCAACCCCGAGCCCTGAGAAACGGAGATTTCTCTTCTCTGCCCTTGTTTTATTCAGGGAGAGACACCCCTTAAGCCGCCGCAGCAAAATGAGGGATGGTCTTCCTCCCCCGAGACTGTTTTGGCATTTCCCGGGGTGAAAGGCTCAGGACACGGGGCTGCAGCGTGATTTCTTTGACGAGCCAGAAGAGTTCATGCAACTCTGCACTCGCGCTCTGTGACTCACGGTGCCAGCCCACCCTTGGCAGGGGCTGGGGGGGCAGGTAGAATTTCCCCATTTCACAGGTAACAGCACAAAGGCAGAGAGGAACCAGGGCCCCCATCCCACCTCCCTTCTGCCTACGGAGCAAGGGCTTACCTGTGCCCCACAGAACAAGGACAAAAAGAGAGCAGCCCTGAGCCCGTCCATTCCTGCCATGGCATGGCAGAGCAGCCCCCCACCCCAAAAAGACACCATCAGCCTCGTGAAGGGCTGAGGATGCCTCACCAGCTGCGCCACCCCTCCCAGGGACCCCCTCTGCCAGCATCGCCTGCCTCGGAGCGCAGCATCACTCGTCTGTGGCTGAATTAAAGTTTTGGAAAGTTTTGCTACCTCTCCACTCAAGACTGCAAGTGCACAAAGAATTATGGAAGGGATGGTTGATAGATGAAAAAACCACATTCAAAACTACTTACTGACTAATGATGCAGAAAATGTTATGAATAAGTATCCCTTTCTTGATTTATTACTTTAATTATCTGACATTCTATAGACCCCCATTAGTGGGGGTTTTTTGGTTTAGATTTCAATTTTCTGTCTCATGGTGAAAGCTATTTATCATAATAATCAGTAAAATTCAAAACCTTTTAGCAGTATTTATAAAATTCATTTACTATGTTCAGCCCTTGGAGAATGACAAAGAAGGCGCATTAGCACGTGTGCTGAAGTGTTTTATGCAGAATTATCTGTCCATAAGAATGATTAAAAGTTCTTTAGAATATTTGTAATCTATTATGCTATTTTTTTTATATTAAAAAAAAAGTTTTCCTTACCTATGCTGTGACTGGAGGCTGGGACCTGCTGATTGGGTGGCTGCTGCACCTTCGTCCGTATGATCCTGTGTGTAGTTGAAAAGAAACGACTACTTAGCATTAAGCACGCAATTGCAGGGGGCATCAGACGCTATTTTTTCAGTTCAGGACACCTACATCAATACAAAAATGCCTTTCTGCATATTATCCCCTCGTCATCCACTGAAAGACTGCAGTTTGGCGGGTGGACCCAGGATCATGTTTTTGCCTCCAGCCCCTGCCATTAGCAACACTTGGGTGACTGACTCCTGCAGCTCCTCAAGATGCTGCAGAGTTTGGTGCTTTTGAGTACACAGTCCCCACCGCCCAGAAAATAAATATCCATTGCTATTCGGGCATCCGTTGGGCCCAGCACCACATCCTCAGGGAGCTGGACACTTCTGAGTCCAGACGTCCCAGCAGGCTGTGATCTGCACCCTTGGGTGCTCAGACACATTTGCGAGGCTGTCTCTAGACCGCCCTGGGTAGAGTGCTCGCACAGCTAAAGAACTTGACCACCTTGGAAAAGGAGCTGCTTAGCCAAATTAATCTTCAAACAAAAACGTGCTGGATTAAACGCTAATCTTAAAAGCTGCATAACTACATCGTCATCACTGGGGGCAGCCCCTGCTCCGATTTATAACGACGTCAATCAGGAAAAGCTCAAAGATGCAGAAAAACTAGAAGGCACGCGCGGCGTTGCAGGACAGAGGGCAGCTGCTAAGGCGGCCAGGGGAGGTGCTCCACCAAGCGCTCACCCGCCGATGCCGTGTGAAAAAAGGCAAGACCGGGTCTGAAACGCCTCTGGAGAGAACCCAGTCCTGCCACTGACCGCCGTGGAACCAGAGCGGGCTTGGAGGAGGCAGGCAGCTCACTCGCCGCCCGTCTCCCTGCCCGACGCGCTCTTCGCACAGCGGTAACGCCGCAGCAAGCGCTTCTCCTCCCCGCACCCAACGAACTCTTCCCCCCATTTCTGCCTGCTGGGAATTTGGAAGAGGGGGGAGGAGTGCGACGACGGAGCCGGCGGGGGGACGCCTTCACAGCAACGAAGGGCAGTTGCTGGCTTGGAAGTCACCCCGTGAGCTGGTACAGGAACCAGCGCCGGTGATGCCCGGCCCCGGCCCAGAAGAGGACACGCTGCCGTCCCCCTCCCCTCCCATCCCCCTGCGGAGTCGGATGGAGGTGGTGGGGGCTAGGTCTGTTACTAAGCCCGTTTTCAGCTGCCAGCCCCACAGCGAAGCTTTTGTGGGGCATTCGACATCGGTGCCTGGGTCCCCGGCAGCAAATTCCCCTGCCAAGGACCGGAGCAGCCAGCCTGGCACTGGGAGCTGTGCAAAAAGCTGGGGGGGGGGGCAACAGCTGAAGACCTGGGACCCTGGGCGAGCAAGAGTGGAAACAACCCCCTGCACAAGGCATCGTTGCTGTTGTGGCAAGGGAAGGGTGTCCGGGTCCTTCTGACACTTAAACGTCTTCATCTCTGGAGGGATGGAGGGCTGGAGCACTCCGAAGCAGCTGGGCAGCTCTCGGCTTATTTGAGCAAAACTAATCGCAATGATTAATTAAGCCTTAATCACACAGAGTTGCTCCTGCTGCGGAAGAGTGGCCTATTATTAATATTAATTAATGTTATTAATTAATAATAATAGTTATTATTCACTCACATACGGGGGCAGCGGCTCAAATTCATCTGCTAAAAGGCACCCCCGGCAGCGGGGCTGCGCTGAGCGCAGTCTGCCCCAGCCAGCGGCCCCCCAATGTTCTCCAAGAGTAGCCACAGCCCCCCCTGAAGGGACCAGTACAGTCCCAGGGGGATCCTCTCTCTCCACCGAGGAGGCTGGGATGGGGGGGAGCAGCGCGGTGGCTCCATCCTCCACCGTGCCGGAATGCCAACTGCTCGGCTTCGCCCTCCCTGCGGCAGGACGGGAACCACGCTGCGCCATTTCGGATGGGTTCGGGCCCCGCAGCGATGGGGCTGACACCCGATGTGCACCTCGGCAGGGAATAAGGGCATTGTGAGCTGGGGGTCTGCATCCGTGGTGTGTAACGTCCCTACCAGCAAAGCCTTGAAGTATACGCCTGATTTTAAATATGAGGATAAAGCCCAGAGACTGCAACGTGGAACTGGGAGGATTTAGCATTAGAGCCAAGTGTTTTGATGTGAATTCCAGGTTTCTCATCATGATAGTTTGGTCTGGGTTTTCAGGATGTTCTCCTGAAAACAATTCTCCGGGTAAAACAGCCTGACTCAAAAAGATTGCATGTGTTTTCAGAAAGGGATTTCACACTTTTAAGAGAAGGAAAAGATCTTGGCCACAGCCGCAAGCAGATGAGAAAGAATGAGATTTCTGGCCAAAAAACTTGGTGGCAGATCATGAAACTGGTTTCTGATGCAAAGGCAGTGAGCGTGTGGACAGTGCCAGTGTGGAAACACGCAAGGACGCAGCAAGAGGCAGAATATGGAAACTGGCTCAAAACTTGATGGGAAGCTACTTAATCTCTCTCTTTCTTACAGCAATGACTGCCTTTTTGGTAGTTTTTTTGGAGGATGTTGGAAGCCCTACTACACAAACACAGGGCTGCTCACAGCAGCAATGCTTCCGACATGGCAGGGCTCGAGCTGACTTTTACGGAAGCAGAGTTTTCCCTTAGTAACTTGAGGTCAGTCAGAGTGATCGTCTCCTTCAGTTTTCCTGGTGTCTACATAATTTCCCAAATCCTTTTCAAAACTGAAAATGCCATGTCTGTAGGGTTACTGAATACTGCTCTGGAGCCTCGGCGAGTCAGGAGCTCGCAGGCAGCAGCAAAGGCTGCGCATGAACTGGCCCATTTTTGCTCTTAAACACACAAACGTATGATTCAACGTTCAGTTCGGCAAGACAGAGACACCACTCTCCGCCAACGCTGGGGAAGCCACTCCGGCTACTCAAGCGGCAACTCCATGAATGCAAATCAGGTTGGGATAGCCAATAAAAGAATATTGCATCAATTTATTTCACGTCCATGGACACAGATGGGACTTTATAGCTAGCTGCCTTCAAAGAATTTGCATGCAATCGCACAAGTGAAAACCATCTCACCAGCATGGTGAGGTCGAAGCCTGGCACAGAGCATACCCCCGAGCGAAAACGAAAGGACTCTGCTTGCCAGGGGTGTAGGTGTGCATGAGGCTGTCCAAGCTCTCTGCCTTCCAAGTATTAATCCCTTATTATCAGTCTGGCAGGGCTGGAGACATAACAGAGTATTTCACTGGGTTTTTTCAACACTAGCTTTAAACATCCTTTGACTCGGAAGGAAGAGGGCAAGTACAGAAGGTGTAACTGAGATAGCAATAGGTTATTCTAGCACCAGACCCCTCTGCGAACCCAGTCCTGCCTGGCAAGGTCATGGCAAAACTCCCAAATGCGGGACTGAGGCTCCAAATAAGATTCTCCTGCGTTTTTACAAAAGCCATTCGAGGCCACTTAAGTGCGTCCCCGTAACAAGCAGACGGCTGAGGCACTCGAAAGCTACCCACCAAATTCCCCTGCTGATACTCACGCTGACAGTGGCGGGCAGCGGCCAGCACTGCTCCGGGCCAACTTCAGCAAGACCAAGCAGGCGTCAGGAGGACAGAAGCGGTACCTTAGACTCATCCCCCTTGGGTGTCCCCCCCCCCGAACCCCCACCCCGTCGAGCAGAACTGAGGCCTCATTCGAAGCAAACAGGCAGGACCATTACCAGCAAGGACTGCAATTCACAGATCGGGGAAAGGATGGGGAAGAAGCAAAGGCCAGCAGCAGAACCTGTCCGCTCGCAGAAAACGCTCATCGTCTGTGACGCTTTGGCCGACGAGGTGAGCCCACAGCTGCCCCCCAGCCCCACACGCATCGGGGAAACACATACAAGCTGCATTTCTTGCAAACAGCCCGAAACACCCAGTCCTACTAAGAAATGAGGACCCGGGCACAGTGCTTCTGAGGAGCATCCCTCCCCATGACCAGACATATCTTTTTACCTGTTAATTGAACTGACGCTGGGCACAGTGTCGTTGTCACACACGCGCTCAGCAAGGAGTCTATCCCTGATCTCCCAGGCAAACATGGTGGGATTTTGGCGTTTGTACTCTGCAATTTTTTCAACGACTTTGGGTGTGGCGACCTTTGGTTTTGATCCTCCAATCACTCCAGGCTTAATACTCCCAGTTTCGTAATACCTGGGACAACATCCAAAACAAAGCTTTAGTTATCACGAACGGACAGAGAACATGCTTTGAGATTTATAGAGAACATAATTTCAAGGTAACCAAACCCCAGCAAATCCTGAGATACATCTTCACTTTCACATACACATTTTCTGCCTATGTAGTGCTTTATCACCTAGTAGATTAACTTATAGTAATTGGAATTGGGCCTCGGGATACAATATATATTTTTCTGTAATAGCAAGACAAAAGAAACAATGCAAGATTAAAGGGCATGCCAGGATCCAAAATTAACTGAAAATGTGTGTTATTAATCAGCAGTACTGGCAATAATAGAAACAAATCACAGCAAAGACCACTTTTTGCAGTGGACTTTTTTGTAGTAAATTACTGTTTCTACAGAAATCCTCTGTCATTAATATCTATGGCTTGTTATCATTTCATAGTGAAATGAAGGCTAGGTATTGTATTTTACTTGCATCTCCAGAATAAATATGCTGGCATATCTTTTTACCATTTTATGGTTTTAATACACATATTACGGTTTTAACAGTTCAAGTATTTTGAAATGTATTCTTTTTAACATCATGTTTTCAGTAGTTTCAATCACGGATTTCAAGGAAAAGGGAGCTGCCCACACTCTGGAAGGGTCCAGCTGATCTGGGGTTTGGTTTCTGGGACCAGTCCTGTGGCCCTTCCTCAGGTACAGCATCTTTACCCACACCAGCAGCTCTGCTGATGCCACACCAGGAAAGGTGGAGGACTGGATCCCTAAACCGACAGAAATCTGCCAGACTTCCTCACATGTAAATCATACAAGAGCACCTGCTTTTGGTAGCATTGCAACGATAACGTCGCGGCTGAGACCCCCACAAGTCCCCCCTTTTAATAAACGAAGCCTTGAACGTGCTGCTAAGAGCAGAAGTCATATCTTATCCATTGAGGGCCAGAACGCAGACCAAGAATGAGATCCTGCTTCTCTGTGCTGTGCTGTCAGGGAGCGCAACACATGAGGCACTCTCCCGGCCACGCACTTCTTTGTACCTTGTGAATTTTCTCATGACCCGATGAAAAATAAACCCCGTGCCTACCTGCAATAACTGCCCCAGCTGCCCCGGCCCCAGCGCGTCCTTTCTGTACGGAGCAGACCTCGACTTGGTGAGCCTTTCAAGCAGACACCCACCGAGCTGCATGTTCTCAGCAGCTTAAAGTGTCCACTCAGTGCTCCATGCCCATATTCCTAGTAAGGAGCTCAGAAAGGACTCCCAAGTAAGAACATAAGGCTGCTTATTAATATATTTTCTCTGCAGCTACTTGACATTCACATTATATGAAAAAAAAAAAAAAAATAATTCCCCAATCTTTCCAGCGTGAGCAGAACACAAACAGGCTGCCCAGCCGAAGTCTGTCTCGCTGTAACGCGCAACCACGTTCATCAAATTTCTGCCAGGCTACTGGTTTTCAGTCTTTCTGGGAGAGCCCTGTGTGCAGGGCCTAAAATTCCTTTAAAGAAACTGACACCGCGTTGTTTGTACACATTTTCAGATATTCTGGATGCAGAGGCGGACACAGATCTACCAGTCTCCACAAGCCACTTCAGCAATATTAGTTAAGGGAAAGCATCAAATGTCAGCGATGGATTAACCCTCCCGGTGTCCCCAAAGGCAGCCTAGTAGCGAGCTTTAGGGCAGGGGGGGGAAAATTCAGCTCCTCCCGTCCTTCCTGAGAACGCGACAAAACGATGGCAAACGCGGACCACGAACCTACTAAAACTTTGCACCCCTGGCCCCAAAACCTCTGCTGCTGGCACCTCTCCTGCGAGGAGGGCGCGGAAGGAAGGCAGCCAACACCCCGAACGCTGCCAAACACCAAGTCTCCATTTCCTTAGTTCCAGTCAAAACGCCGGGATTTTACAAACGTGCCTTCATGTTTGGTTTTTTTTCGCCGTGACACGGTGCCGGCGGTCAGGACAGCCCCGCCGAGCGGAGCCTCAGCCACGGCTCTGCAGACGAGACGGCGTTTGACTCACGGCGGTAGGTAAAAGCCACGACGGCAAAAAAAACCCTCGCCGCCATGCTCACCCGGGGGGGGGGGACGAAGCCCTGGTACCCTCTCCCAAATCCTCTGACCGCCGCCTCGCCACCCGTCCCCACCGCCTCCAGCTCTGCAAACGTCAACGGGAAGACTTGCCTCACACAGGAGGTTGCAGGATCGGGCCCAGATCCTTTTCCCACGGGGGCAGCCGGGAGATCTCGCTGCGATGGTGGGGGGGGACACACACGGCTCTTGCCCAGCGATAGGGCTGCCACCTCCCTCCTCTTCGCCCTCGCGATGAAGCTGGGTGCAGCCAAAGGGCCTGCACAGGCATCCCTGACTCCCGTCTCCATTTTAATGGCAAGGACGGCTGCGCTCGGCTTCATTTTATGCACATCAGGTCCGGGCCTTTCGCTCCCAGCAAGTTGCCAATGCAGGTGGGGAGTGGGCACCCTTGTGGTACCCCCCTTTCCAAGGGGTGAGAGTTTCACTTGCACTGCAACTGCTGGTTCCCTGCCTCTGGATGTTTTTTTAAGTCTGTATCGAGGACTGGAAAATTCCAACCACGGAATTCCAAATGTAAGGATTTATCATAAGGACTCCCATTTTTTCACACACACGCGCGTACATGAAAAAAAAAAAAACACACGCACAGAGCTGCAATTACAGTGACATTTTACCCACTGTAATTACTAGTTATGAAAATAATGAGCTATGAAATTCCAATTTATTGTTGACAACTTTAATGGCAAAGCTCTGGAGCCTCACTCTTAGCTCTACAGTGCAAACATATCTAACGGTAAACCTATTCAAACTATCAAAAGCAAAACCACCGGGCATTTGCCTGGCAGGCAAACAAATCGCCCGTTCCTTAGCTGTGCGCTGGTCCTGATGGGAATTGGTGGCAACTCTGCTGTGGCAGAGAGCATCGCCAGCCGAACCGTGCCAGCCAGGCCGGGAGCAAGATCCTGCGCCGGCAGCAGACACAAGGCAATAACAGAGGGAAACAGGCCACGATGGGCCGGCAGGTCTCGGATAAAGCCCGTGGAAAGTTACCCTCCCTAAAACAGCGAAGGCACCGGTGCCCTCAAACCTACACCGGGAGGAACGCCTGTAGCTCGCAGGGGAATGCATCCCCCCGCAACGAAGGCGTGAGAGAAAAAAGCAGGGAGGCTGAGCGTAACTGGCAGGCTGGCTCTAAAAGCAGAGAGCGAGGGGCTGCGGAGATGCTGTTCGGCCAGTTAAGGCCAGTAAGAGGTAAGAGGGGCCTGTGGGGAAAAGAGAGCCAAGAGCTACGGGGCCAGGGGCCTGTGACTGTGCCAAGGCAGTCTGATTCCGAACACTTAAACGGCCACGGAGAGATCGTAAACGCTGCTAATCCAAGCAGATCCCCCCCCGCGTGATACGGTGAAAGAAATTGCCCTAACAGTCTTTGCAGCTGTGCTATGTCCCGGAAAGCAAATTGGCTAAGAATTGGAAAAGAAGATGATGGTAAAATCAAGAAAGTAAAATTCTAAACAGTGATGTTAACTGTGAAAGTTTAGCGAATAGTTCAGGAATTAACTTTTCCAGATGATCAAGAAAAACGCATTCTAACCAAAAAAATGTTTTCCTTAACAAAAGTTGCTCAAGTACCTCAGAATACCTGGGGTCCAAAACCATTTTAACACTCTAATTTACACAAATTATGTTGAAATTTGTTCACAAGATACAAAGAAGCGAGGATGGTATTTTTCACCTGAATCTATGTCAAATTTTAAAGTGAAAGCAGGATATTATGTGATTTTGAAGTTTAATTTCCTCTTGCCATAGCGGCTCAAGCAGCTCCAGCCTTAACAGAAGGGCTACTCCCAAAACAGCCAAAATTAAGATGGTTAATAGTTACTTATGGTATTCTGTGCTCTAATTTAAGAACGTATTCCTGCACAAGAGTAGAAAAAGACATCCAGTTCAACAGTGGGACAGACTGCAGTATAGCCTGTGTGAATGAACACACGGCAACGTTCATGCAATATGTAATTATACTATTGCTAAAAGAGAGTCACCTTCAGAAAGCAGAACAAGTAACTTCCACAACTTCTCATTTTTTTTGCATTTTACTGAAGATGACTCCCGGATTTCTCCACTTATTCAGAACAGACAGGTGCAGGATATATGCCCCTATATACAGCAAATACACCCCACACGGCATTTTGCGCTTTGCGTTAGAACCACCTATAAGAAACTGTGAAAGGGCAAACCAGACACACGAACAGTGGCACCGTTCTCCCACACCAGGCACATAAAACCGCAAGCGGTCAGGAAGCCCCTGTCCTCACTGGACCCATTTCCTGAGGTTTCTACTACTCTCCATCTGTTTGCAACCTCCAGTTCAGGGACCAGCACTGACACTTTTCTCCTGACGGACACAGAAGGATTCGTCGTCCCCCCCCCTTTACCTGCCAAGTATTTTGCTGACGCAGCCGTGGCTGACGCGGAGCTGCCGGGAGATGTCACACGGCCGGACCCCTTGGTGGGCGAGCTCCACGATCCTTTGGCGAACAACATCTGGGAGGGGGCGGCCGTTCACAAAAACACCCCCCAGCTGATTCACGCCTCCATGTCCTGAAACACACAGGGGAGGGGAAAAGAAGGGCAGGAGAAGAAGAGCCGTGTGAGAGTTTCGGACGTTTCTGCAGGGCAGACACCCCCCCCACACCCCAAACCCAGCGCTCTGGGGCGCTGGACATCGCCCCCCCAGCTTCGGTCCAGCCTCCGGCTGCTTTTCCCCGAGCGTCGCCGGACCCGAAGCGCGGAGGCGGCCGCTGCCGCAATGCCACTCGCCGGAGGGGAGGACCCTCCTGCCTGAAGGCAGATCGGGCCCCCTGTGGGAAAACGGCCACGGGAAACCACGCAGCCGTGTGTCCGGCTGTCCGGACTCGGGACACCTTCCTCCCGAAGCCAGCGGCCGCGTTTGCCTGGCTGCAAACTCCGGGAACAGGCCTGGTGCTGGCCCGTGGAGAAGTGGCTGCTCCTGAGCCTCTGGCTCGGAAGGCAGCTGGAAAGGAGGCTGGGCGATCGCTCAGCCTACACACTGTTTGTGTCTAAGCACAGAAGGAGATACCTGAAATGAAATACACGGGTTGTTTTGGTTTTGTTGGGTTTGTTTTTTTTTTTCCCAGATGCCTTGACTTAATCAAGAGGGGAAAAAAAAAAAAAAAAAGAGCCCAATTTCTGCTCTTGCAATTTACGGCAGCCTTGGCAGATATTATGATCCCACAAATGAAACATGAACACTCAGGCAAGCCCAGTATATTACTCCTTTTCGAGCAGATTTGCACTGTTCACCTTTAGCAAGGTGAATCATATATCTGGTGGGAAATGGGACCCACTTGGACACTTGGATGAACAGTAGTGAAACTGTGTAAAAAACATGAACGTGTAATAATCCCATGTAGCAAGCGAGGAACTATAATTAAGCCTCGTGTTGTTAATCATCCAAACTACTTGCATTACAGAGGAGCGGAGAAGCTGAAAACAAGCAATAGGGGCAGTACGGATGCCAATTCTGGAACAAAAATAATACGGAAAATCTCTCTATTTGCACAGGGCTTGAACAGTACTGAATAAGCTGACAAGCCAAGTGCCTCAGTGCTGTTTTTTTCTTAAAAAAAAAAAAAAAAAGATTACATAGAGCTGCTTTTATTTAAATCTAGTCATATCACCATTGACAAACTGCTGTCAAACTTTGCGAACACCTTCTAAAACCGTCAGGGCACACAACGAATCCCCACGAAACAGGCGATTGCTAAAGCCTGTGGCAGGCAGACAAGTGCCTGCTCTGCCTTCATCGCTGCGAGAGGCAGACCTCCGCCAGCGGCCGAGCTGGACCGGGGCCGGCGCGTCCCCCCCGCAGCCCCGCGGCGCGGGGAGCGGACCCCGGCCGTTGGGGCTGCCTCCGGCCGCCCCAGCACCAGGGACGCGCCGGGGCTGGGACCATGCAGCGGCCGGAGCGGGGACGACGCGATGGCGTCCGGGAGCGAAGCCCGCATCGCTGCGGCCAGCGAGACCTCGGGCTTCCCACCTGCCAGCGGCTGCGGTTGCGCGAAATCATGCACGGTGCGTTCAGTATGACCGGCAGGATGCGGCGGCGGTAGTTGGGGAAGGGGAGAGGGAAGGGGGGGGGGAGCAGGAAAAGGAAAGGGGAAGGGGAAGGGGAAGGGGAATGAGAAGAGGGAAAGGGGAAGGGGAAGGGGAAGGGGAAGGGGAAGGGGAAGGGGAAGGGGAAGGGGACGAGGGCAAGGGAACGGGGACGGGGACGGGGCGAGCGGAAGAGCAC
>JAVJGG010000074.1:1135808-1165413 GCA_035590195.1 Aviceda cuculoides | reverse complement strand
GGTGGGGGGGTGTTACTGTTTTGGGTTTTTTTTCTCTGCAGTACCATAGCCTCTTTTTCCCCTGACGCCTGTCATTTTAAATTAAAAAGATGCGAGATCTAGTGGCGATCCTGGCCCAGTGTGTTCCCAGAGATAAAAGTGAACTCTGCGATGGGTATGCTAAGTAGACTGAAGTAATTTAAAAGGTGTTAGATGGGCAGCCCTGTACAGCGGAGAGCACTTGGGTAGCATCATCAGCGATCTTTGGAGAGCAGTCCATGGGAAGCCACCAGGAAATGAGGCTTGAAAGATGACAGCATGGAGAAGAGGCATCCCCTCGGCAGCGGAGTTTGCTTGGGCAGTCCACGCATGGAAGAGGTGCTGTGGTGTCCCCCCCTCCGGATGACAATCTACCAACTGGAGATTAATGGGGAGAGATGTTGACAGCCTTGTCAGCACTCCATTTCCCAGTCTGGTCAGTCCAGCGAGGGAGGCAGAGCCGAGGCGGCGCAGCTGGCAAACCCGGTGGGTTTTATTTTCAAGAGCCTGAGAGGAGGGCAGGAAATGCTGAGAGACTTCTCTTTTTTAGTCAATATGCATTATGACTTTTGCTGTCCCCTCACCTACCACCAACCGCTGTCTCAGAAGTGCTACTGGTCATACTGGGCAGCAAGCAGCGCGCCGGGGGCTCCTTGTCGGGTGTATTCAGCAGAGAGATCTGCTGCTGTGCTGCAGCAGGGAGCACCACGGCAGGGTGACATGCTTTTCTGGAAGAGCCGCCTGTAGCTCCACTGTCCCGCACCCTGAGGACTGCTCCTCGCCACCCCTTTCTGTGCCTCCGGGACGTTTTTTCTACAGTCCATAGCCACACAGTCACCAGGGCCTGCGTTTTCAGAGAGAAATTTGTGTCGAAGCGGAGGACCAACCTACTTTATCGAGGCAATTGACAGCCTAAATCTGTTTTATCAGCCTGGTGTGGAAGGGTTCAGGGCCAGAGTGAACGCCTCAGTCCCCTCCCTCAGTCACTTTCACTGATCTCGAGTGTGGTTATTTTGATAGTTAAAAAGACATGGTTTTAAAAGTCAACTTTGCAGAACTTTCTGCCTGGTGACATGCTTACATGCACAGCTGAAAATGAGCCAGCATCCGAGGGAGGCCAAGCCACACCAGATGCTGGCTTCTACCTCTTCCTGAGAGCTCTGCGAGAAACCCCACCGTATCCTCTGAGATTTCTGCAGTGACATGGTAGAGCGAGGGCCTGCCCTCCTGGGAGCACAGCACGGCTGGGCTGCGGAGCTCGGGCTTCCCTGGCCCCCTGCACGAGAGCTCCTCCTTCAAAACCGGCAGAAGAACGTAACACAGGGGGCCACCAGCCTGCACGGCATCCCGGCAGGCTCTTCGGGAAGGCAGAGTGCTCTTTTGGGATGCAGCAGCACAGGTGGGATGAGCGCTGCTTTTGGGAGCGGAGCGCGGAGCGGGGGAAACAGGGGCCCCCAAGGCTGTGGTGTCTGGGGGTGCAGAGCAGCCCCTGCCTTGCCAGGGGAGCCGCAGCCATGAAGGTGGGAGAAGGGGAAAGTTGCCAAGCCCTTTGCCACACGGGAGACCTAGGGAGGTGCAGTGGCGTTCCTGGGGACCGCACGGGTCTGGGCAGAGCACAGAGCAGGCATCAGATCTTTGCAGCTGGAGCTCAGGGGCATCGTGAAAAAGCGCCCTCGACGTCCACCCTTCGCCACGCGCTTGGACTTTAGCAGTGCCCCTGGGGGCCTGGCAAACGAGACGCCCCGAGGGACAGGTTGTAACCCAACTTCTGCGCTAAGCAGAGGGGAGAAGCTTGCTGCGGGGCTGCCATTTTTGCGTGGAGGAGCAGCTTGCTCAGTTACAAGGCCTGCGTCCCTCTCTCTGCATGCATCCTCCCATGGGTATTTTGAAAAGAGGGGCCCATTCTGGCTACGCTGCAAAGTAAAGAAACCAAGAACGAGGAATTTTTAGTGAGAGCTCTGGCTGGAAGCGATCGACTCTACTGTACAATGCTTGCTTTTGCAGTCTCTCTCTCGAGAAAGCCAAGAACAAAAATTGCAACCCAAGTCCATCCTGTGCTGTAACTTTTGTGTCTGCTGCTATTAAAATGTTGAAAAAGGTCAAATTGATTCCTTTGCTTTGAGAGTCGCTGGGAGAAGAGCTAGATTGGAAGATAGGAAGTTAAATCACTGAATAGTCTGCTTCCAACAATTGCCAGTGAAGAGGAAAATACAACTGATTAAGTGAGCCCTTTGCTAGACACAGAGGTGTCCAGAAAATGCAAGAAGAAGACAGGAGGTTAAGAAATCTAAGGCTTTCTTGAGGCTCAAAAGGAGTCATAACCAGGGTATTAACTGTTACCTTTCCTAAATTAGGTTTCATGTTAATAACTCGATTCTTCCCTATTGATTGAAAAAAAGCATGGTGGGTCACAGCCTCCAAACACATAATTAATCAAATAAATGCCAAAGATCAGACACTGGGCAGCATTCAGAGTCCAGCTCTGTCCTTATTCTCTCTAGATCAGATGTTTAATACCTACAGGAACACGGTACAATACTCTCCTGCTCCTCCTTGGCTAACTGGTTGATCACCAGGTAAATACGTCTCTTGGTCGACATGCTGCCACGTACGTAAATAGATGCCCCTGTAAATCCCAGCTGCCGAAAGATTTTTCAACTTAATGTATTTTGCTTCTAAAGAGATTTCAAATTTTCCCTCAAATATTTATTAGATACATCATACCATGTGCTTTAGGTGGGTATTTTAACCACCACCCTTCAATGGCTTGCAGAAAGGTTTCCTTCCATAGTTTTACGAACCATGCCAGTACATGCAAGAACATTTAAATAGGCATTTTATCATCCTAATCACCAGTGCCTTTTTGCAGCAAGGGCTATATATTCACAGCAGATATTCAGAGGAGCAGTGCACTAGCACGGATGAAAGTGTTTTTACATTTTCAAGCCCCAGGCCATGCTGTTAGAACCCAGGAAGCTTTTCATTCACAGCACCCCTGGCTAAAATCCTGGTTAGAGACAGGGGCTGGGGAGGGTTTGGGCAGAGGAAGGTGGGATGCAATCCTGGGCTGCTGGACTCATCTCTTAAATGGGTACTGCAGCTAGGACCTGGGGCAATCAAAGGACTTGCCCGCAGCCATTTGCCTGGAAGATAGGAAGTTAAATCACTGAATAGTCTGCTTCGGAGCACCACCAGGAGCATCTCGGATGTTCCCCCCATTACTGTGGACAAGCAGTTGTCTTTTTGACAGGAGAGGATGAAGCTCTCTGGTTGTTGTTTTTTTTTTCTACCTCTTTTCATATGTGCACCCAAAACCATTTCCCGAGGTCCCTACATGCCAGAGTAAGCTTGCTCGCAGTAGGTCTGCCTTTCACAGTCGTGGCCGTGCGGGTCCAGGAACCAGCTGCAGCCAAAAAGCCAGGCCCTGCACCCTTCTCTCTCCCTCCCCTCTGCACTGTAGCTGTTTCTGGGGAGCGGAACTGTCAGAAAACAAATAATTTCTAACCACCCCGGAGCGGCTGTCCTGGGCAATAACTCCCTTAACCGTCCCACGCTGCACCGCACGAACACAAATATTGCTGGACAGGGATGGGGCCCGTGGAAGCTGGTGCTGGGCTGCCTGTTGGCAGCGTCGCGTCGCGCAGGGCTGCAGGAGAGCAGCTCGCGGGGGCAGCACCTGCAGCCAGGTTTGCTCGGACGCCAAGAAGGAGCGAAGGACGACGGCTGGGCCCGCGTGGAGGCTGCGTGTTCCGGCCGCGACGCTCGGAAAGGTAATTACATCCCTTGCCGGCTCCGCTCTCTTTCCGTTCTTTTGCTGCTCAGGGTTTCCATCACCACATCCTCCCAGAATCCAGCTGCAACGGTGTCTGACAAACTGGAAACGCCCGTACCAGGGCGGTGGGACGGGCCCTGCTAATTGCACCTTCGTCAAGGCGACTCCACAGCAGTTGGCCAGCCAAGTGCCAGCCTGCCAACCTCTCTCTCACCGCAGCGCTACCTCCGCTCAGCACGGACATTTTTCCAGGGACCATTTATTTCGTTTTGCCTTCTGCCACGATATGCACAGACTGGGTCAGCCACCCCCTCCTCCCCGTTCATGTCCGGCTGTCTCTGCTCTCCCACCTCTGTCGAGAGTGCTGCTGCTCACCCTCTGGGCTGGGCTGCTGTACGACACGGCGCTCTGCGGTACTGCTCTGCCTAACAGCAGACTGAGAAAAAAAGTCCGTTGCCCACTGAGGAAAAAAAAAATTTAAAAAAAAAAAAAAAAAGGAAAGTTTCATCGCATTTGCTATCTGTATTTTACCAGTTATTTTACTGCAGAAGGTCAGGAAGGTTTCTTGCCTTTTCATTTCAAGAATCAACTCCTCCCCTTTTGCTCTCGCTGTGTGTCTCTCGCCTGCACCCAAGCCATTAGCCTCGTAGCCTCAGCTTGCTCACTGGCATAAAATGAGACAAAGCACCTCTTTCCCCTGGAAGTCCTCTCGGGCAGTGTTTCAAACTGCCTGGCTTTGAAAAACCCCCAAAGAGGCAGAAGCAGCCTCCAGCTGCAGTCCTGTGCAACGTTGTCCTGGTTTTGGCTGGAATAGAGTTAATTTTATTTCTGGCAGCTGGTACAGTGCTATGTTTTGGGTTTAGGATGAGAAGAATGTTGATAACACCCTGATGTTTTCAGTTGTTGCTAAGTAATGTTTAGTCTAAAGTCAGGGATTTTTCAGCTTCTGACGCCCAGCCAGCAAGAAGGCTGGAGGGGCACAAGGAGTTGGGAGGGGACACAGCCAGAACAGCTGAGCCAAACTGGCCAAAGGGATATTCCATACCATGTGACGTCACGCCCAGTATACAGACTGGGGGGAGCTGGCCGGCGGGGGGGTGTGTGCAGGTCGCTGCTTGGGAGCTGACTGGGCATCGGTCGGCGAGTGGTGAGCAGTTGCATTGTGCATCACTTGTTTTGTATATTCCAATTCTCTATTATTATTGTTGCCATCTTATTACTGTTATTATTATCATTATTATTGTCTTCCTTTCTGTTCTATTAAACTGTTCTTATCTCAGCCCATGAGTTTTACGTTTTTTTTCCCGATTCTCTCCCCCATCCCACTGGGGGCGGGGGAAGTGAGTGAGCTGCCTGGTGCTCAGTTGCTGGCTGGGGTTAAACGGCGGCAGGGGTGAGCAAACCCTGCTCGGCCCCAGGCACCGCTCATCCTTTCACCTCTGCTCTTGGCAAAGCTGGGCACTTCACCCCTCCCTCAGCGTGGAAAGTCACTGCTCCCTAACGCCATGCACACGGACACGCGAGCTTGGGTGGAATCCATCCCATGGAAGCGTTGCGAAAGGATGGTCCGTGCGGGATGCGAGTAACTTGTACTGGTTCAGCTATATACAGCGAGATGTTGGGGGTGTTTTCAGTCCTCGGGTTCCTTTGAGAATAATTACCGCACACGATTGTTTTTTTCCTCTCCTTAGGTATTTTTGGTGTAATTTCTTTTTCTTTATTTGCATTCACTCTAATTCTGCAGGGCGGGGGCTGTGTCTAGAGCAGATGACAGAGAGCTCTGCTCTTTATCATCACGTGGCGAATTGTAGTTAACTGGAGGCTTTAAGAACAATACAGAAATCTATTTCATTAACTCCAGATACTGCTTACCTCCAATTATACAGCTGTATGAAAATTACTAAGTGTGAAATATAAAAAGGTTGTCTTGTAATTGAAACCTTTTTTTTAGTTAAATTTTGAAATCAATAAGAAGAAAATTAAAAAAGAGCGGTTCGGTAACACTTGCGCTGTTTGCTCAATATATAGCTATAACCACCATGAAAAGCCATTTACCTTGTGATATGTTCTGCGGGAAGGAAAACTGAAGAATTTCCCTGCTTCCTTGCTTTAAAATACGGTATTTCAGTTATGCACGAGATGAGGCAACACGTGTGAGTAGAAACACAGGATGCACCACCAAAAGGCCAAAACCCCGGTGATCACAGCTGGTGGGCAGGGCTCCTCCGCCATCTCACCGGCAAAAACCATGGTGCAAAGAGGCTTCGCCCATACCTTCATGCAGCAGACCCTCAGCGCCGGCCTGGCCGCGCCAGGGGAAGAGCCCCCTGCCCCATCGGGAAGGGACCGCGGGGCCGGCCATGGGCAGGCTCCTTCTGGAACCCCAGGAGGCAGGAGCAGCTCTGCTCTGCCCGCACGGTGCTCCCCGGGGGCCGCTGTGTAATTGCCTGCTCAGCAGCTCGAATGGGAAGAAAAGGCTCATTTTCCACTCACATCTAGCCTCTGTCTTTCCTCGGGTCGGAGATCCTAGCAGACGATTTGGTGGAGCTGTGGCTCCAGGGATGAAATGGTGCCTGATCAATGCCCGGCTGAGCCCAGGCCTGTGGGTTTGGGGGACAACCCTCCTGCTCGCACGGGGTGTGCTTCTGCCACCGAGGCTCGTGGCAGCCTCCAGCACAACGGGGATCGTAAAGACGAACCCTCGTATCTAGCATCACTAAAGCGGAACAAAACATTCTTGAGGGGGATTTCCTCACTGCTTTTACAGCTCTGCTCTGATATTTACTTCGCTCATTAATGCTGCTATTTTAGTTTTGCCTCTATTTCTTGCCCTGTAGGGCATATATTTTGAGTATAGCAACCAATTTCAGGGGAGTTTTTCAGAAGTTTTGCAGCAAGGCGCGTGGGACATTGTTAACCCCTTGCTTGCTGGGGGCACGGTGCCAGCTGCCCAGGTGGGAGACCTCTCCGGAAACTCAAAGTGCGACAAAGATCTTGCTCTTTGGCAGGGCTGCCTTTCTCTGTTCCCCTCCCTAGCTTTAGGAGTCAAAGAAACCATGCTGGCCCATAGTCCAACCTCACCCACAGCACAAGACAGGTGGAACGTGTCACCACCGTGAAGGAAGATGCCACCAGCTCTTTTGGTGGCTGTCATGATCTGGTCGGGAGGGTTGTAAACCCAGCTTTGGGTTTACGCTTTGCAGCTTGGCGTGGGTGATCAGCAGGTAGCTCCCCATCTTTCTCTCTCACCGTCTGGCCCAGCAGAGAGGACAATATCTGAGGTACACCAGTGGCACGCTTTAAAGGAAAGTCTGCCCAAGCCTGAGCAGGGAAGTGTAGTGGTGCTGGATGGACGGTGAGGGAAATCTACACAGAAAAGTAAGGACTCAGTCTGAAAAATAGAAAGGCTCTGGCATGGAAGACAGAGGGTGTATGTGCCCCTAGCCTGGATGTGCATCTGGGTTGGAGGGCAGGGCTCAGTGTGTCCTAAGAGCTGCCACATCTACGTGATTAGGGCAAAAAGACACCAGCGTGAATCTGGGTGATGTGCAAGGCAAAGAGCTGTGGAAACTTGCAGCTGCTGTTATCTCACTCTTTTGTTGCAAATTTTGCCATATTTTTTGCTAAAAGTTCCACCACTTGGGTTCATGTGAAACTCACCAGGCTGTCAGCTCTCTTTTGGAAAAAGCAACAGACTTAGCATCTGCAGGACTGCAGAGGAGAAGCTACAAGAGGCAGCTCCTGAGCATGCAAAGCTAAAAGCAAATAAGAAGGCTCCATGTTAAAAGAAGAAAACTTATTTTGCTAACTACATTACAACTCTGTGGCTGGTGACCTGACAGTTTTGACCGCTGAGGGTTGTCTGTACCACCTTACCCACAGCAGTGGCACTCAATGCACAGCAAATGTTTTGATGACTACCATGACTAGAGACTTCAGGAGGGAGCACGGGCATCCTAGAGGAGAGAGCGAGCCCATCCCGTCCGTGCCTGTCCTCTTCACCACTCAGCCAAGAGGCTGGTAGTCCCAGCACCATTAGGAGGAGAAGACATTTCACCCACCCCAACCATTCTCATTGCCTCACCAGCAAGGGAACTACTTGCTCCAGACAGACAGAATATGAACAGGACAGCTTCCCCCCCTGACCCCAACTCCTCCTCAAACCCACACTCACTAACTAGCAAATATTATTACTACCACAGCAACTAGAGGTCTCGACCACAGCCTGGCTCCCCAGTACACCAGCAGCTATGCCATCTTCACCACTAAAGACACCTTACACAAGTGCTCCTTTTCCTACCGCTAGTAGTATTGGGGTTTTTTTCTAAAAAAAGAATACCACTTGTGGGCCCTCCATCTACATCCACGTGTTTTTAAGAAGCAGTCATGGTGAGACAGCAGACCTGAAATGCAGATCCTCGTCCTGTCTACATAAGCCACCTGGATCTCATGCTAGTTAATTATATCAACATAGCGAATCCTACCTTGCAGCTGGATGAAATTCAATCTTACAACTTCATTTGCTCTGGTTCAATACCGGCCTTTTAAAATACAAAAGTCTAACTGCAAACTACAGTCTTTAATCCAACCTTCAGATCATGGGCCTGAAATTTTAAAACCACACAGAAGAAGGGCTTTTCTACTTGCTGTATTTGCTATCTGAATATTGCAAATGATTTTAAAAACAGAGTTGTACATGTATATCAGATATCATTTGAAGTAATGAGTGTATTTTTCTAATCTTCCCAATGCCAACCTAACAACCCATTTCCAATATCATGCATAATAATTAATTTGTTTTCTGTACAGTAATAAGATTAACAACTTCACATTTACACGGGGTACTGAGTTATGATCAAATAAAATATGTTCTAATGAGAAAAATTGGAAGTGGCAGCAAATCAATGTTCCACTCAGCAATCCAGGTTTATGTGTGTTTGTCTATCTTTTCTGCATGTATTTTTGTCAAGATTCCACTGTAAACAAGATAATTTCTTTCATGTTGGGTTAGCCTGGGTAAATATGTTTAATGAACAACAAATACATCGTAAACATTGAAATAAATCTAAATACCTCAGAAAATATCCTGGAAACTATAGGGTGCTTCAACAGATACGGTATACTAAATATGAGGCTACACTGCATGAACTCACCACACAGGGAAAGCTAACGTCAGGCACAGCATGATTTCAAAATAGTTCTTAAATGCCTTATTTTAAAAGATCCACCTCTATAAAATGCATATACCAAAGAAGCTTCTTTTTGTCAATAGGCCTGGAAATTTTGCCTTTTTTAAAGTAAAACACTAGCAGAAAGCAATGAATTCTAACTAAGCAAGACAAAGATCAGAGAGATTTCTAGTTCTTTCTAGAAGTCGATACTCATAGAAGAGCCAGTGCTAAAATACGCTGCAGTGACTGTGAACCTAAACCTCCAGGACTGATCCTAATCATCCTTTTTCTAGGGCTCCCACTCAAGCCCACGCCTCTCAGGCAGTGCAGTAACAAGGTGACCAATCTATTTCTGCAAAATATGTGAATGAATAATTTCACTTGAGCATTTATGTAACAACACTTAGGGCATCCATCTGCCTTCCCACTAATAGGGAACTTGATACCAAAGGAGCAGCGGGTCTCCACCACTTTTTTATGGTCTAGGAAGCCATGCACTGCCCGTTGCGACACGGTTCAGGAGAAGCTTGTAAATCTCATGAACACAAATGAAGCCCTCTATTACTAGGCAAAGCCCCTACATCTTCCCGGGGCAGGACGCTTACAGAGAGTGAAGACACTTTATTCAACACCACCACAGCAGAGCATGTTTCCACACCGCCGGCACGGAGATAATTGCTAGCATCTCATCATCCCAGGCAGGACCCGCTCAGAAAGGGGAGCCGGGGGGTCCTGGTCAGGAAGTTTCTCTGATCGCATCTCCACCGAGCTGCAAGGGGAGGTGTTCTCCCAGCCGGTGGCAGGGATTTTGTACGTTATCCTTTAGGTCCTGCGTGCTACAAACGCACCCCTCTCTCCTCCCTGATTCTCACGCCCGATTTGCAGCCTCTCCTCCCTCCCACACCCCGAGTGCGGCTGCAGCGCCGTCCCGGAGGTGGGCGATTCGTGCCGGGCGCAGGAGAGCCCCTGCCCAGAGGCAGACCACCGGTCCACCCGGGAAACCATGGATGCTCGATGTGGCTGCAGCTGAAACGGTGGGAGGAGAATAGAGAGGACTGACGCCCGCGGGTGTCATGGGCCACCCAGCCATCAAGATCCAAACCCCTGGGTCCTGTAGGTAGGACGGGTCCTGCACAGGAGGGACTGAATCCACCATCGTGTGCTCAATCAGCACCAATTGCATCTTCCACCACCCTGGGAACGTCCCTGCAGCCATGGGGCTGCGCAGGTCCCTACACCCAGGCGGGTCTGTCCCCTGCGCTGACGGTGGCTCTCCAGCTCCTCGCACTGGAGACACCTTTCCTTTCATTCTATTATTCCTGGGGCCGTGTTGATATTTGACGAACACATTTTTGCCAAAGCTCTCCGTGCACTAACCTGTGGACCAGATCTAGTAGGGGAGGTGGGCAGGAGGTCCAGTGAATGATCCCAGACCCAGGGAGGTCTCTGCCACCCTGATGTCCAGCACATGGGAGGCAGAGGTAGGAGTTCCCTCTCCCATCATCTCCCATGGGTCAGGAACCACCACCATCCAGCTGTCATGAATTCTGGCAGCTGCATGGGTGCTGTAGGGAATCTGCAAGGAGCATCACAGCAAAGCAGACCAAAGCCACTTGCTACCAGAAACGTCTCCTGGCCTTGCTGAACGGGTGAGCAGGGTAACGGGATATGAACATCTGGGTCAAATTTCCAGAACAAACCTTCTGCAGCACACCATCCCGCCTTGGCCATGGTCTTGGGCAGCTGGGTGAGCCAAAAGGGAAGGGACACAGCACCTAGGCAAAATTCTGGGTCACAGCCTGCGTGTCCCCTTTGAACATCTGCTTTATCGTGGGCAACAGCGCTCAGAGTCCCCGTGTCTGCTTCCCTCCTGCCATCCGTGGAAAGCCTCTGGCTCATTGCCGAGAAATGCCATGTGGCTGCAGGACCTGCCGAGGATGAAGCACGGCCAGACCCCGTGCCGGCATGACAGGGCAGAGTCCGAGGGTGGCTACAGCTTGCCACAGGGGCCAGCCCAAGCATGGCCAGAAGGCTCCGAGACCAGTCTGGCCCCAACTGCTGGCTGGAGAATGGTGAAAACGAAGCAGTTATTAATAGCTTGTTTGTATATTTTCTGGTATACACACACGTTTCCTTGCCTAATTATAGCTGATTCAAGCTTCACTGCCTAACTGAGCACGGCCGTCACTTTCCATAAGACCTTCAGTTGCTTACACCTTCACACCAGATTTTAAGAGTTTGGGCTGAAATTTTCCACACCGTGTATATGACTCAGACCATGATTTGGGTTTTTTGTGGTGGTGGGTGGTGTTTGTTTCTGTGTTTGTTTTCTGAAAACACTTTGATAAAAAGTAATTTTTTCTCAAGAATGTAGCAATCATTGCTGTATTCCTACCACAATTTTTTTTTCAGAGCACCACTTTGACCAGTTTTTACCACAAGAACATCACACTTTTGTGGTAGGGGACTCCTCAGGGTTACACATCTACTTTTCCCTGTGGAAAGCCATACATGTTTGGGGATACAGTGAACTGATGGTTTGTATACGATCAGCAGAGATTAGGCAACTGGCTGCTCAAACACCCACATTTCCACCTACATTGAGCAGCATCTTGTCTTCCTGCCAATTCCTTCCTCTCCTTGGCCCAGCCAGGTCCTAAAGTTTGGTTGATGGTTTGGCTGATGAAACCCAGTTGGTTTCATAAGGTCAATGAATAGTCTGTTTCAGGTTGGTCTGAACAGGGCATCCTGGAAAAGCCTTCCCCTTTGGCCTCATCTTTGGCCTCCCAGGGAAAGAAGGGAGGTTCAGCAGGTCACTCAAGAATTTGGGTCCTTTCCTAAACACCACTACTTGACATCAGGACTGTCGTATTCTGTACACACAGTGTAGCCTGTCTGCCCACTGACGAGCAGCCAGTCTGTCCCTCCAACACAGGAAAGACATGCCTAGGAGGTATTCGGTGACATTTCTTGCCTACTAAATGCAGGGGATTCAACTAAACAGACCCACTATTTGCTTCCTCTAACTGCTCCTGGAATTCTAGAATGAGAATAATTTATGTTGGAAAAGACCTTTAAGAACATCAACCTGAGACACTTTGCTCCAGCACTGCCATATGAAACCCTTCCACTTCTGCTATTCTAGACCACCCTGCTCCTAGCGGCACGCAATACTTGGACAGGCTTGGTAGCCCTAAGAGATCAGCAATTGTATCTGACCACATTGCCGAAATAAGTAGCAGCTCAACAGGATGCTCGACAGGATGTTGAGCTAGTTACCTACTACTTACTTCAGCAATGGAATTAGCTAAAATTGCAACGTTTAAAATAGTGCCACATACACCACCGTGACCGTGATGTTCTTGTGCTGGCAGACGTCTTCACCACCCCTCTTCCCACCAGGTCGGGGGGTGGCTGCAGCCCTGTGCCTCCTGATACCTCCCGCCAGAGCAGCAGCCATGGCACCCCAGGGCTTCCCATTGCCCTGCCGCGGAGCAGAGAGTTTTGCCTCCCCAGCCACACGCTGCCCTGAGCAACTGCCTGCTTTGCCTAGGCTTAATATGTCCCATTCGCCTCCACAGGAGATACGGTGTTTTGCTCCCGCAGCGTCCCTGGGGATGCGCCTCTATAGTCTCCACGGCAGAGAGCGAACACCCCGAGGTGGCCACGACCGGACCTCTGCGCAGAGCTGCTCTCAACATGGATGCTTCACCACCACAGAAAGCTTCTCCGTGACCAGCAGACGCGCTTGCATGCCAGCTTTTCATGTTCATAATTGGCACAGACACCGTGAATCCAGGGATCTTCAGTCATGGACACTGAAGACTATGCCCAAGTACTGGAGTTTGGAAATGCCGCCGGGGAGGGGGGTGACCCTGCGGCCGTGCTCGTCCCTCCTTGCAGCTGTGTGGGGACAGGCAGGATCTCTCCGGGAAGGCCATCTCTGTAGCCTAAGGCAGGAGGAGTGAAGCAGGGCTAAGGCCGACTGGACACTCTTAACGACACAATTCCTGCTCCGTTTGTCCTCCTGAAATGAAAAGTGAAGGAAGAGGCAGCGGGCTGTGAGGTGGCCTCGTAGTTAAAGTTGCTGCATCTGCTGGCTCCGTCACCGCCTCAGCTGTGGCATTTGTACGCGGCGCTGCTCAGACTACTTTGGGCTCGTTTTGCCTCCACACTGGCCTCGCTGGCCGCGCTACCCCGATTTGCTGTACACCTCGTGCGAGACACCTGGGGTCTGGCCCCGTCAACAGCCAGCTGCTCCTGAACGCTATTCAAATCAGACTTCGCTTCGCAAATGCCCGAGGGAACAATAGCTGAGCTCTGCAGGGTGCGGCAGGGGACATCCCCTGGGATGGCTCCTCCGCCTGTAGACCCCGCGCACGGGGAAAGCAGATCTGCAAGTCTGCGGAGCACGCGGCCTGGGGATGCTGACCCCAAAAACTCCTGCGACTCTGGCTAGTGCCGGTCTGCCCCTCTGAGACCTGCGCAGCGTGGTCCGAGGGTTTCCCCCCCGGGTCCTGGTGAGTCCACGCTGCAGCAGTTCACGTGCTGTGCTGCACTGGGGCCAGTCTGGTTTGCCCAGGTGGCTCTGCATGAGCTGCTGTTCCACCTTTGGCTGCAGGGCAGCCAGAGCACCCTGGGGTGTTAAGTATTGAGCGTCTGCAGGAACGGGCTTGGGAGTGAGGAGAACCTGAGAGCTAGCTCTGCCTTCCCTAACTCCCAGAATCATCCCTTCTGGTCTGCTCATTTCTCAGAGGGACATGAGCGGTTTTCTGGTGGGATCTTCTTCCCATGAGCAAGCACCATGAAGGCCACCAAGAAGAAACACGGTGGGAGCAGGTTCTGGAGTTGCATGGAGTAGGACGTGTGTCTTCCCTCCCCAGGTGCTGCCTGATGAGGTCCAGCTGTTCCGGAGGCCCCCCAACTCGGAACATCACCACCCCTCTCTTTACTGCCATCTCCATGCAGAGACTGCAGTATCCACTGAGGGGTGGGAAGGCTGGTATGTGGTCCATCCTTTCGCAGCTGCACCTCCTGGCTTAGCCAGGGACCAGCACCAAAGGGGGGGCCGATGTGGGATACAGAAAACAGGAGAGGGGTTCACCTTGCTGCAGAAGCAGCTATGGGGTAAGCTGGAGAATTCGCTGGGTTTGACTGGAAATCCTGGTGCACAGGAGGAAAGTAAACCAGACTACAAGAAGTAAACCTCCACCTGCGCAAGAGGGTGAGGACTTGTTCGAGCAAGTGGATTGATGGTGTTTCTCCCAGTTTTGTGACAGAGCAGGTAAAATCTGCGCTGCTGCTGTTCCCGGAGAGGGAGCGAGGTGAACAGTCACCAGTCTCTGGTGGAGAGGCAGAGAGACTGCTTGGTAAACTGCGTGAAAGCTCGTGGCGCAGCTGGAGTGACCCCGGGGTGGGCAGCGCAGACCCCCCTCCGGGTGGGTGGGCTCCTGCCTGTGAGGACACGGAGTGGGGGGGAAGAGGGGAGAACGGGGTGGAGGGGGCTCCCGTGGTGACACTGCGCTGACACGTCAGGTACTGGGAGGAGAGCCCACTGGCTCTGTGCTGCCTTGGCGGGTCCCATCCTGCCCTCCTCTGCTCAGCCCAGACAGGGATCAAGGGAAGGGGTGCAGAGAGAAGCCACAAGAAGTGAAAGGACTGGAAACCTCACGGGCCCAGGCTGCATGGGCTATTTCAGTTATCAAGGAGATTGTGAGCACTATCTGTAAGCGCCTTCTTGAGAAGAAGAAATTTGACAGAGGGGGCTATTCGGTGCAGCAGCCAAACTTAGAGCATGACCCGGCATCTGGAGCGGATGCCAGATAAACCCAGACTGGAAATAAGGTGTACAGTTTTGAACCGAAGGCGCAATTCACCGCCACAGTGATTTACTGAGTAGCACCGGAAAACTTTAAAGGAAGACTGATTTTGTTGTGTGTTACATTTTTCCCCAAATGGGGTGCTATCATGGTTTAACCCCAGCCAGCAACAAAGCCCCACACAGCCGCTCACTCACCTCCCTCACAGTGCGATGGGGGAGAGAGTCAGAAGGGTAAAAGCGAGAAAACTCATGAGTTGAGACAAAGACAGTTTAATAGGGAAAGCAAAAGCCATGTGCAGAAGCAAAGCAAAACAAGGAATTAATTCACCCCTTCCCATGGGCAGGCAGGTGTTCAGCCATCTCCAGGAAAGCAGGGCTCCATCACGCCTAATGGTGACTTGGGAAGACAAACACCCTAGCTCCAAATGTCCCCCTTCCTTCTTTCCCCAGTTTTATATGCTGAGCATGATGTCCTATGGTCTGGAATATCCCTTGGGTCAGTTGGGCTCAGCTGTCCTGGCTGTGTCCCCTTCCAGCTCCTTGTGCCCCCCCAGCCTGCTCGCTGGTGGGGTGGGGTGAGAAGAAGAACAGCCCTTGGCTCTGCGTGAGCACTGCTCAGCAGTAACCAAAACATGCCTGTCTTATCAACACTGTTTTCAGCACAAACCCGAAATAGCCTCATACTAGCTACTGTGAAGAAAATTAACCCCATCTCAGGCAAAACCAGCACAGGTGTTTTCATCAATCGCTATGGGAGCTACCAGGAAATCGTTTAGGGGCGCTGCATGGTCTGCATTGTCTGGGCCATACCTCCTGCTCATGAGGATTCTTCCCACATTTTTAAATACCCAAGTGTCTATTATGATCCCCCAGAAACAGAAGGCAGCATTTCAGGTCAATGCTAAGTCAGCCAGGAGCAGACATCTGTTCTGTGGGGCAGCATCCGAGCAGCAGCCTCTTCCCTCGCTGAAGGCTGCGGTCCCAGCTCTTGCCGGGTTTTCCGTGCTTGTCTCCCCTCATCTCACAGCAGGGAGGCACACTTCAGAGAGCTCCTGGAAGTTCTGTTCCCACAGGCATTAAAAATATCATCGGCCTAGACAGAAAGACTCTCAGGAAAAGCAGTGTTAGGTGAGACCAAGGTCTTGGTGGTAAAATAACCAGCCGGGAATATTATAGTGCTGCCTTTGTGAATGAGGGTATTTATCAGCCTATCAACCTGAGCTAAAGTCATTGCTCCTTCTAATCACCTTTCCCTCAAACCCTCCTGGTAGAGGGAGAGACATGGACCATGTCTTCACTGGCACAGACTGACTCTGCTCCAGATCCATGCTAATACTCTTGTTTACATATGGCCTGAAACACACTTAATGCTAACAAGTAAATAAAAGCCCGCAGTTCGATTTACTACGCAATTACACTTGCAAAATAAGAAGGAAAAATAAGCCTGTATTAAGCATTGATACACACATTTTTTTCAAGCACAAGTGACATGTGACAATGTGGATTTGCCCTCTGAGATGTCAGAGTTTAATGAAGTAGGAGAAATCCTGCAGAGAGTAGCACAGGACTTAGATTTCTCCTGATGAGGATTAACTTCATACCCCTGTTTGGGAAAACAAACATTTTCTTTGCTACATGGAGGTTGCCCACTAGCTCGGGATAGCCTTTTACAGTCACTGCACAGATTACTTTCTCTTCTGCTGGCCTGCTGCTGATGACATGTTCGTATCTGAATGTACAATCCCATTGGTAACAAGGCCCCGAGGTCCTTGCAATGATACCCCGCTTCATGCAGAAGGTCCAGCGTGTCTTTTTTTCTCAGGCGAAACAATTCACGCTCACGTTTACATCTTTTTCTGGACCTAGTGAAGAAGATCTGCAGCATTGCGGAGTGCACTGGAGGGGAACCTGTGGTTATACAGTAGCTCACTGTAACTCATGCTTATAGCGAAAGGCCGTCTTACCCATTGCTTCCTGGACCAAACGTGCAAGACGGTGATCTTGCCGCAGCCTCGGAGCATAGCTTAAGCATTGCCGAAACTACTTGGCTTTGGTTCATTTCCCAAAAGAGACTCATTCAGATATTTCACATCAGACAGGCTTCAGCAATGGAGTGGAGGTACTGCACGCAGATTCTTCTCCGCTGCTCCCAACAGTTCCGATGGCAGGTTCCACCAGAGGGACCCCATCTGCTCAAAGGACTTGGTGGCTGGATGGAGTCTGGTGCACTCCATGGACCTGACAGTGGTTATCTGGCCAAAGTCCCAGCTGCTGCATTTCCCAGCCAGACTGATGTTCAGGCAGGGAGCTGGTAGGAAGAGAAACACATTTGCCCGGCGGGGGAGAAGGTGGCTTTCCTGGGGCAACTCCTCTTCAGCCTTCCATGAGGCTTCCCTTGGAAGTCCCTTCTCAACCCTCAACTTCAGAGCCTCCTTACGGAAAAAGAAAAATGGCCTGTCACCTTCAAAATAAACAGGTGAACTGTGGCAGGTGGTATACACCCGGGAGGTGTGAACATTTCGGACTGAAGGTACTTGTCCGTCTGCACAAAAAGACAACAGCAGGCTTTCCACTGGCTGTGACAGATTTTGGATGGGGGCTGCAGGCGCTCTCAGAGCCCATCAACGAGGGCTTCCGTGCTGACCATGCAGCAGGCCCTCGCAGCAGCTGCACACCCTGTCATCAGCCACCGGGTTGCAAAGGTGGGAGTTTAAGAGCGTAACAAATGGCCACTTCATAAAGCAGTCCCGAAACTCTTAGCGTTGCGTTGTGTCTGTGGCTTGAATCGCCCTTTCTGAATTTGCTCCTGAGCCGTCTCCAGGAGTAAGTTCTGTGCTGATTACCAAGCCCAAGTGCCATCATATTTATTCATACCAGTGAATTTTTAGCAAGAATGTAATCAATTAGCAATTTCTCCAATAGCTAATGGAACTAACGAAGCCTACAACTTTTTTCCCTATATCCCTATCTGTCTCATTCACCACAATAAACCCAGTTTCCTTCACCACATCTCCTCTGGCTTTCCGTGCAACTTCCTTTCCACTCCCATGTCCCCAGCATTTACCATTTCACAGCTCCTGTTTCCCCAGCATCCTTCGACAGGACTCCCAACCCATCCTCACCCCCTCTAACTAGCACTCATCAAGAGGCAGTTTGTGGTCTGGCTGGTCCTAGACCGTGTCCAAGCCAGGAGGCCACACAGACCCTTGCTGAGCCCATTCTGGAGCCCCATGACCAGTGAGGATACTAGTCTGCCCCTCTCTTCTCCACATAGATGTTCTTTTTCATGAAAACCCAGTGAGTTCAATTCCTCTCCAGTTCCTCACCGCTCTGGTGTCTTTGACCAGAGCTGGTGGCCTCTACAGCACAAGCTTGTGGGAGGGTGGAGAGCAAATGGACAGGAAAGGAGGGTGGACAGGAAAGAGGAGCAAGCAATGACTGATGACACAGTTGCATAACTAATTGTTTAGGCGAATCCAGCTAAAAATAGTCCATGGGTTGTTTTCCGATATACGTGGAGAGAAGTCAGGCCTTTGGCCTCCCTCATGATTTCACTGTAAACGGGAATCCTGGCGGACCAGGTGTGCTCCTCCTATAACCCTCTGGATGGTCATGGACTCCTGACATATATCGAAGCACGGTGAGCAGCAGCTGCAGGACGTATCTCTGCAGAACCTTAAGAGCTCTTTGGACAAACACTAAGAACTCCAGCAGGAAGGTCTGTCATGCAAGAGCTGAACATCCTCTTGCTCTAACCTTCTGCCTACCAGAGAACAGGGTCATAGGACAATTCAGGCTGGAAGGGACCTCAGGAACTCTCTAGTCCAACCCTCTGCTTACAGCAGGGTCAGCTATGAGACCAAACCAGGATGCTCTGGGCTTTACCCAGCCTGGTCTTGGAAGCTCCCGTTGATGGAGACTGCACATGCTCTTGTATCATTTTGCACCAATATTGGCTTCTGTTACAGCACGGGTTCCTGAGATGGGGGCTGACAGCAGAGGGTGGAGCTGCTGATTTGCCTCCAACAAGGTGACTTTCAAGAGCTCCTCTTCTTCATGTATTTGTGATCAAGCCAACCCAATCAAGCAATTTGGAGTCCTAGGTGGATCCTTAGTCATGCTCTTCCTCTTCTTTCTCCATGTATGTTATGCCTAGGCATATTAATCCTCCCGTAGGGGTCTGCCATTCTTACATAGTAATTAACGTAGAATAACAAACTTGTAAACTCTGAGCAGATTTGATTTGGAACATGTTGATATATTTGGCACCAGAAACTGGGTCACTGATTATATTCCCTGTGTGCATCTGGTACTTGTTCACTTTCTGCTACCATGCCAGGAACACAGGTGCTAAAAATTGAACACTGTTGCTCTGGATTTATGAGTCTATACTGCACTCAGTCCACAGTATCTTAAACTTAGCTTTCAACTTTTGATAGTGCTATCAGGCAGAATTATTACTTTTTAAGGTTGTGCCTTTTCCCTATATCCCCCCAAAAGGAAAGAAATCTTCCAAACAGATCCATGCATAGGCAGAGAACGAAATAGGGAATTTAATCATAATGCTTGTGCATGGCTTTCAGACTGACATCTGTACATTAAGAATATGTAAAAATACCAATTTCATGCTCTGACAAGTTATTCTGCATTGATGGGGGATAATGGGGATAATGCCATGGGAATGCCAAATGTCAAAGCATTACATAATGCAAAGCATTCACACACTGTCTCCTGGGCCATCACTGGTGGTTCCTTAAGGGAAATTTTGCAGAAAGAGGAGAGAAACAGAGACTGGGAGCTGCCAAAAGAAAATGGAAATCATGAAGTCAGAGTTTAAAACTATTGGCAGTGCAGCATCAAGGCTTTGAGCACAGAGTCTTTTCTGGCTCTGAATTGTCCCTTCACTTCTGTCAGAAGAGGAAATTCGCATGTGTTCATCTCAGAAGCTCTAGATAAGGCCAAAACGGTTTTCCATGGAGGATCCGCACATTCTTCCCTCCACCACGTTCTTTTAAATAACCTGTTTTTGAAAATCGTGGATGTCCAGAAGGACAACCTCTTCCCTTAAGCCCAGGTCCCTCGAAGCAGGGGGCAGCAGCAGAAATGCTGTTCTCTAGCAGGGGGCTATCACCTGAGGGGCCCCAGGGGCGAGGGGAGTGCATGGACAGCTATCTCCTCACTTGCTTGGTCCACGTCCCCTCCACTGAGACAGCAGACCAAGTGAAAGAGCCAGGCAAGGGAGTAGGATCTGCCTTGCTCCGAGGGCACTGCCAGGTGCAGCCAGCACAGCCCACCCCATGCCATGCCAGGACACCTGAGCACCAACCCTGCAGGCAAGAGGGAAAACAGCGGCATCGCTTTTTCGCAGGTCCTGCCTGAGCTATGGTGTCTGGCAGCTGGCAGGGGCTCTGCGGTGCAGGCAGTGCTGCCCATACCGAGCAAACTGGGGTCTCGTGTCTGTCCCTTCAGCTCTTCATTGGAGGAGGCATGTTGGGTTTTTTTGCCCTGGAAATGCTAAGGATTCTTGCTTGCTGGAATTGGGAGACAGGCAGAACACCGCTGCAATCTTTTAGTGAGAATATTAGGATGACCGAGGAAAGGAAATACTTTCTCCGACAAGGGTCAATATGTTGTGAAAGCCGTTCCATCCTCCAGAAACCAATCCCCACCCAACTGCACTGCAGGACAGTCACCAGCAGCGCTTGGATTCGGAGCCTGGACATTTATCCGCTCTGCCGGAGATGGCAGGTGGGCATGAAGGACACGCTTTGGTGATGCCAGTGCGCAGCATCCCTTGATGCCTAACCTGTGTCCCATCACCCTCCACAGATAAACCACACTGCTACCCCTACACAGGTCTGTCTTTCCCCTCTTTTCTCCGTCTCCCTCTGCTTCCCATCCACTGCTGCTCTTGCCCAGGTTCCTAGCTGCTGGTGGCCCTGGCCCTCAACCCCATTTCACTTTGGCTTCTCCCTGTTGTCAGCCCTTGTGGCTTCCCTCCCCTCCCTCAGCCCGTGCCCCCCACTCCCCACATTCTCTTCTGGTCCTCCACTGACTAGCACAGCTGAAACTGTAATTAACAGGCTATGAAGCACTGTAGAGCTAGCTCTAAGGAGCTAAATAATTACACTCCCTCCCCTCTCCCGCTGCTCCTCGGTTTGAGGCGGCAAAGCAGAGCACTGGGAAGAGGAGGAGCAGATCAGGTGGGGAGGGTGTGGGAATTTAATTAACTTCTGAAGTGCTCCTGTCCCTGCTGCACTCGGCTGAGGATGATGATGGGCTGCAGCTCTGGAGGTTGCACAGGTCCAAATGCAGTGTGGTGATAAATGTCCCCGTGGTCTGCACCGAGATCCAGTGTCACTACGAGCCATGTGTAGCTTCCTCACCATTACAAAGGTCTCCTAAGTGGCACCCCACCAGGGCAGCCACTGAGTACCCTGAGGTCTGCCAGGGTCCAGCACCTACAATTTTCATGCCATTTCCGTGCAAAGTCTTTTGAAAGTGCCATTGCCGTGACCTGGGCAATGCAGCTTTCTGATGCTGAAACAGGAGGCAAGACGGGAAAACGGCAACTGCAATGGCAGACGTCTGCCACCTCTTCCCTCTCCTGGCTTAGCTGTTCTTCTCCCTGGTTTCCCGCCTCTGCCCTGCCTCTCCTGCCTCCTTGCCCAGCGATTCCTGAACCGTTTCAGCCCCCCTGCAGCTGTAACCCATCAGGTTCTGTGCGAGGCCGGTGCAGACGGCGCTGCCTGCTCCTGCCTGGCACAGTGGGGCAGGTCCACCTTTGAACTTCAAGGAGGAGGAGCGGTTCGTCACCGCAAAGTTTACGTATTTTACGGGATTGGGACAGACAAAAATGGAGTTCACAGGCCCAGACACCCGACACGAAAAATACCGTCAGTTGCAGTTGCTGGATGAAAACAGCATGATTGTCAGGAAACAGCCTACGCTGGGTCAGAGACAACTTCCCTTAGCACAGGTAGTCAGAAAAAAGTACAACGCATCTCATTCAACTAGTCCAGGTAAAAATAACATTTGACAAGATTTTCAAAACTAAGCTCTTAAAAATGAGGAGATGATCGGCTGTGCACATTTAATTGACCTCCTTGCACACCTGCATTCTTCACTCACATTCTCACATTGTTCCAGACTGGAAGAAACATCAGACAAAGTTTCCAACGTGGCCAAGACTCCTGCGACTTTCTTCAGCGATGCTCTTGGACAGGGCAGCTCCTTCCAGCTGTTAATTCTCAAAGGAATGCCAGGTGAAGCAGCAGCTCTGGGAGGCCATTTCACCCCACAGGGCTGCTGTCTAGCAAAGTTACAAGCAACAGAAACCAGCATCCTGACATGGACCCCTTACTAACGAGTAACACTGTCCAGGCTAAATCTGGATTCCTTCCTGCCGTTTCCTACAGCACTCACAAACAGGCTTTTAAAAGAAGCAATGGAAAATCAGAGTTTCTCTTGCCCAGGGTCCTTTCTGACAGCTGTCCCCTCCAGGGGCAGAGCCCTCCAGGCTTCCCTGGTGCTCGGAGGAGAGCGGAGGCTGAAGATGTCTCTGGTGAGCCAGCAGCCAGGCTTGCACAAAGGCTACGAATAATGCTGCACATTCTTGGGTGCCACCTACTGGCATTTGGACTGCAAATTGCCACTTTACATCTCGGGAAAATCTTCCTCTTTCTTCCCTTTTCTTTTTTGAGGACATAAAGGTTGTGGTGGAAGAAGGACGGTCTCCACCAGACTCTTGCAGTCTGGAGGACTCAAGGGGACCCAGGCTGTCCCCAGGCAGCTGGAGATGCTGCAAACTCTCTCCCTCTGCAGCCAGCACAGATTTCCCCAGAGACTGTGGCATGCCTGTTTCTTCCTGCTGGGTTTGTGCAGCCATTTGACCCCCATCCGAAGGGCTGGCAAGTGGGGAGGGGAAGGCCACTAAAGGGTTGCAGGGATCCTTTCCCTGCACGGACAGTGACTTATGGCGGCGGGGGGACTGGGCAAATCACAGCGGGAAGATGCTACTGTGGCAGCCAAAAACACCATCCCCCCCATTCCTGCAGGGGAACCTGCTGGCTGGAGTTCATCGTGGAGGATGCCCGTGCTGTGCTGCAGGTACGGGCTGGACAGCCGGGACTGCGCTGCACTGCCCTTGCAAACGACGCCTTGAGCAGCCAGCTACAGCAGACGGTTTCAGGTAAGAAGGAGACAGGGTTGTTTTCAATCCTACTGCTGCCTGCAGCCTTGCAGCCCCGTTCTGGGCTGCAGGAAGATGCCTCCTTCCACTTTGAACAGTTTGGAAAGCTGCAAGCTGTGGAGGAAAAGGGGACTTTCTCCAGGGAGGGAGTGCAGCCCCGCAAGCTGAGCTGAACACGACCACGGATGTCTCAGAGCACCAGCAATGGGGTGGAAAGGGGGTGACAACCCCTTGTCTCCTGGCCACATATGAGCACCAGAACCTGAATCTCTGCGCTGAGGTCCTCTCCTCTCCTGAGTGGGTCACTGGCACGCCAAAGACAGGCTGTTCAGGGGAGGAGGTGAACAGTTTGGATGGGGTTCAGGTGCATAGCAGGTGGAGTTTATCACTCCTCTTGAGAAACGGCACTCAGAAGCAAAGGCAGCAGGAGCACTCAGTTTGCCTGAGAGATAAAGGGCACAAGGGTGAAAACGCTGGTGCCTGAGGATCACACTTAAGTCCCACTGCATTGAATACAGGCAACTCTGCTTCTCTGCAGCAGCAAAGTACCCTGCAGCACACCTAAAATGGAGCTGTGCCACTTCCCCACCTAGGAAGGATGCACGTGGACAGTAAAAGCTCTGGCGAGGGCTGTTTCTGCAAGGAGACAAACAAGATGAAGGCAAACATGTGGCCTTGCTTTTCCTATGCCGTACGACATTCAGAAATTCACTGCCACACTTAAACCACCATGCTTCAGTGCTCTCCTAAAGCAGTGACTGCTTTCAAGTTGAGCTCTGTAAAAGCCATTCTGGATCCTGACGACCTCATCTGCACACAGAACTGGCTGGACTACAGAAGCTGCGCTGGAAGACCTGGAGAAGACACTAACTCCCAATGTGTGAGCCTAATAGTGAATGCTGTTGGCATGCATTTGGTGGAAGAGTTTCTGCTGGTCTGTTTGTACCCACCTACACCAATGCAAGCCAGAGCAATACAAACCATATTAAGACCTACCTTCAAGTGTCCATTACAAGGTAGTCCTATACATACGGCCCAGACTGGGCTCGTGAAGTGACAGCATGGAGGAAAACTGGTCACTGGCAGGTTGAAGAGGCTGCTGTCAGCTCCCTGGGTCCCCAGGGCAGCAACGGCCCCAGGGTGCTGCGGGAAAGCACGAGTCCGTGGGGACAGGCGACCGTGCGCAGGATGCATCAGAGGTGGTTGCTGCACTTTCCGCAATGACGCCACCAAAAAGAAACTTCCTTTCAAGGTCAAATTTGGCAAGAATGAGTTCTTGCAAGCGCAGAACACCACTGTAGTCAGTGCTAAACCCAAATCCTCTAATCTTTCTGCTGCTTATTCTAGAAATAGGGAATTTTGTTTCCTGGAAACACTCTTGAGGAAAAGGTACCTGACCTGAGGTCTTTCTCCAAATATGTCTTTACACCATTTCAGTAGCTGCCCCAGTGGGGGCTGACAGGGTAGGACCTGGTGGCCAGTGCCCACCCCACCACACCAGCCAAGAGCAGGGCAGCCGGGGCGGGGGGGGGCACTGGGGCAGCCCCAGCCCTGGGCATCGGGCACCTCCATGGGGACAGGGACAGGGCAAGGCTGGGCTGGGATGCCAGCCTGCAGGTAAGGGTCAGGATCAGGCCTGGTGAGGGGAACTGGAGTCAGACACAGGCCTGGGTCAATACAGCCCATCGGTGTCCACAGGGCCCTGACAGTTGTATAACATTTTGCAATTTCATCTCATCCTTTAATCATATTAACAACATATGTTTTACAACAACTAATTATCTGATACCATTGAGAAGGTTTTGTAATATCCGGAGGCAGTAAAAACGTTTGTTTTGAAATGTATCATGATTAGATCAGAGAAAAGTACCTGTTGCAAGTATCAGGTGTCACGGCTGTGTTCCCGACTCTTGCCAGGGTCTGCTTGGTTTCTGCTAGAATATAAAACCTTCATACTTGTGGGTTGGTTTTTGTTCACTTCTTTCTTGACCCAAAGCCTGGAGGATCAGAGAATCAGATCATTTTGCCCTTCAAGAGGCACTTTTGAAGCCAACACGTACATGCCTGTGCTAACGCTCCCAGAGGCAAAATGCAGGTTGTAATTACATGCCAGTAATGTCGAAAATAGAGTACTAGCACTGCATTAAGGAAACCCCTGCAGTCTGAAAGGCCTGCAAAAGATGAAATGAAAAATGAAAGCTCTGGGCTCAGCGGACGCACCAGCGCGCACGTGTCTGTCTGCACAGGCAAGCCACCCTGGGGGGGTCAGCAGCGCTGCTGGCCCCAAGGGAGCTGTGCAGGTGCCCATCCCGGGGCAGGACGGAGGAGCTGCTCCACAGCTGCAGGGTGACTGGGCACAGGACCGTTCCCACAGTGTCAGATCCAGCTGAAGTCTCCCACAGCTCCCTGCATCCGCTCACTCGTTCCCGCTCACCTCTCCTGCTTCTCGGATGCCCTCCATGACTCCCCACTGCTACCTGCCATAGCTCATCAGGCTTGTTACGCTCACGAAAGCAGAAGTACGCTCTGCCGACTCTAATATGAGCTTGTTTGGCAATATTAAATGGGACATCTAACTGTTTTCCTGAATGAGGGGCTCTCTACGCTGCGTGCACATCTTTGTACGGAGGTCTTAGAGCTGGCCAGAGGAGCCGGACCCTGGGTTGCAGGGGCCACGTGTGGTGGCCAAACGTAAAGCTGTGCCAGCCAGCAAGTAGGACAGGAGGCTTGGGATCCCGGTGTCAGAGAGGCGGCATCTGGAGAGACCGGACCATCTGAGAGCTCAGGAATGAGAGACAGCGAGGCTGGACCTGCTCGGTGCAGACGTGTCCGTGCACGGCAGCCGGGGACACTGGGGCAGCCACAGTGGGCAGGCTGGCTAAGACCAGCTCCTGACAGGACCTGCGTGGGGTGGGTATACACATATATGTACCTGCACACACGCACATATGCATACGTTTTCCATGTTTTTCCATACGTGCATGTTTTCCACCAACGGACCTGCCTCTTGAGCAGCCAGAGAGGGGAACCAGACGAGGCCACTGGTGCTGCTTGTGCCTGCACCAGTGTGCTACGGTTCCTGTCCCCGCTGACCTGCGTGGCCGGCTGCGTGCACGCGTCTATGTCTATGTGCTGTGCACGTGTGCGTTCCCTCGTGCGCCCACTGGAAAAAGTGCTCAGCCCCGCTCCTGGCTGGTCCTGGGGTCACGGCGCAGCAGCAGCCTCTCCTCTGCTGGGCTGAAGGATTCGGCAGCCCCCGGCACAGAGGAATCCCTGGCACCCGGCGCCAGGGTCTCTGCCGAGGGTCTGGAAGGAGCAGCCACCCGGGGCAACAGCCGCCTGGTCCTGTGCAGTCGGACAGCCTTCAGACAAGCAAGATGAGCACTGCTGCCCCTGAACGCACGTACTGGTACATGTACGAGGGATTTGGGAGATCGCTGTGATGAGTGCGTTCGGAAGAATGATAAATCAGGCCAGTTTGAGCTTCAAAACAAGACTGATGTTCGTTAGGAGCACACACTCATTAACACCACCCTTCGTGCCTACAGCTTGCGCTAAATTACTACATATTCAAGGCAGTCAGTCTTCCACGGTCTCGTCCCACATTTGCCAGGAGCGCAGCAGGCAGCGGGGCTGGTGCTGGCTGTCGGCGCTGCCGGCCACGCTGCTTGCCAGCCCCGCTGGCAGAGGCAGACGTGAGCAGGCTCTTCCCAGTGGTGAGCTGGGAGCCAAGCTGGGCGTCTTCCCCCTCCCAGCAGCGCGGGACCGTGTCTGTGCACAGACTGTGGACGGTGGGTGCTGCAGGGTGCCGGCAGGCAGAGGGGCTGCTTCCACAGGCCACGCGGCTGCTTGACCTGTTTCTTCCCCCACTTGACTGTTGCCTCTTCCCTGAAGCCAGAGCAGGCTTTTCCCAGCTCTCGAGGTTGCGCTTTTCCAACGACTGGTAACAGACCACTGGTGAGTTGTCCCTGCTGGTCTCCGGCGTCTCCGCTTCCAACCTGTGCCTGTATCTTCAAAGGCCTTTGCTGTCATCACACTCCTCATCCTGGAGGAGATGCCTGCTAGGAAGTTCTGCTCCACACAGCTCGGTCTGACAGCGTGAGCCGGGCCGGGGACAGTGAGCAAAAACCAATCCCCTCCTGCATTGCACCAAGTGAAGAAGAGCAGTTCTTGCTAAAACCACTGAGATTTCCATGGAAGTAATTTAACCAAAAGCTGTAAGCAGAGAATTACTCATCATCATGACAGAATATTTGAAATCTAAATTTGCACTTTTCTACAGAGGTTTGCTTTCCAGAGAAAAAGATAAAGTCCACAGTGCATTAAAGACTTAGCTGTTGTCTAAGTGAAAACTGCTTGCTCTTCCTATCCATCTTGAGTACTTGAGCAAGAAATCAAAACACAATAAAAAGAAAGCATGTTAAGCTTTCCAGCACACTCCAGCTGAGTACCAGGGTGTCACTGAGAATTTCTATCAATCCTTTGGATTTTGTTTCTGAAATGTGCTTTTACATGGAGGGAACTTTTACCTCAGATGTTGACTTTAGCTCCTTTAAAAGCTTCTATTTGCATTCATTTTTACTCATCTTTAGTACGCAGCATAGGAAAATCTTTCAACTGCTGCCATCAGAGCAGCAGGTAAAGCACGCCACTGTAGCAATTCAGCTTATGGAATGTTTATTTTTATGAAACTGTGATACCCAAAACCATTTACAGATGAAAAGTATGAAGTGGGGTTTAACTGAACGTTCCCATGTCAGGCACATCCTCATACAATTGCATATTCTTGAAAACCTGCAATGCTTGTTGCGTACCTCCAGGGTGGAAGTTCATTCTAAAATTCAAAGACAGCAAAACAAAGAAACATGACCCCTTGCTTTCCTTGCCCGATCAGAGTAATGACGAGGAAAACACCTGTATTAGCAAGTCAGGGAAGAGGCAGCTGTTTTGCACCAGGAGGTGCTGGCTCATTACAGTCCCAATAAGGAAGGCACGAAGACTTTGTGAAGTATCACCGAAAATGCCAATTATTAGAGCTAACACCATAAAGAGAGGATAACATAGATAATTTTGGGTCCCTTTAGATGCTGGCACCCACAAGCTGTGCAGAACGAGCACGCAGTGCAGCACAGCCGGCAGGTCCCGTCCGCGACAAGGGTACCCCACTTTGGTCGTTTGAGCTGTTACAGGATTTTCTTAGAAGAAAAGAGCCCTATTCATCATTTGTACTATCAGACAGAAAGGAGTTTCGCACGGGAACTCCTTGCTGCACTCTTGGATGAAAGCAAGGCCAGGTGGGTGGTGTAATTGCTGGGACCACATAGGAGCTGCCTGCAGGCTCCTCCGCTGCCATCAGCAGCCAAGGGAACGTGCCCGGCACCGCACAGCCCAAGGGCCCGGCAGCACGGCACAGCGCAGGCCAGCTCAGGTTAACCACCACCGGGCTCGAGCAGCTCTGTCGAATTCATTGCTGACCCGGAGTGTCCCTTCTCCTCTGAACTGCCCTTGAGACACGACATGCCAAATCCTTCGCCTTCTCCAAAGGAGCCACTGCTTGAGACTGAAAGAGCTGGTTAAACTGTTTAAATCTGGCAGGTAGGTTGGACAGGAGGCTCAAATTTTCCAGGGCGTCCATCAAAGCCCACAACTTGGTCGCTCCCAGTCTCAGTCCTGTCCTCGGCAATCCCCAGCAGGTTGGCAGTTCGCGGTTACGTCCAAGCCCAACCCAACCCCCTCTGAGGGCAATTAGGCCTCGGAGTTGCTCAGGCTCTTTGCACCCAAGTGACCGCTTCTTTCTCAGCCAGCTTTTCCCCCAGGCAGCCCTGCCCGAGTGCAATCCCTTTCCTTGGCTGGTCTGCAACGATACCACATCATCAAAGATACCACATCATCTTCTTCATCAACTCATCGCGGTGCACCTGGCACGGCGCAGGCACACCAAGGTGTGCGAGGGCTTCGCTCCCGCTCGTGACGGAGCCGCGGTCCACGCGCTCCCGTTCAGGGAGCAGAAATGAAGGCGGCAAAAGCAGACAGCTCTGGCACCGGCGTGGCGGTGGGGAAGAGAGTTTGACCGGGGGTTTGTTTCCTAGCGGGACGCTGCAAGAAGCGAGGCGTGCTGCGTTGCTTGTCTCACCCGCGGTATTCCTCCCTTACCCTCGCTTTTCGGGGTTTTTTTGTCCATCACCGGGGCTTCCTGCAGGCCTGAAAGAGAGAGACCGAAACTCAGACACAAGGGATGCAGCAGAAACCCCTCCCAACGCCTTGGGTAGAGTGATGCACCCAACTCACAGTAATTTCCCCGTACCGCCGTCAGCCGGCACCGGAGCCCCCCTCCCTTCCCCTTCCTCTTCCCCTTCCCCTTCCCCTTCCCCCTCCCCGTCCCCTTCCCCTTCCCCTTCCCGCGGCTGCGGTCCGCACCAGCGTTCCCCAGCAGGCCCGGGGCCAGCGTTCCCCCCCCGGTTGCCGCGCCATCACCCTGCCGTGCCTGGAGGAGCCCGGGAGGGGTCGTGACCCCGCGCCGCGGGCAGGCCGCCAGGATCCTCGGGCGGACCGGACCGGACCGGGCAGCGGGCAGACCTGCACCAGCTCGCCCCGAGCCCGCAACTCAGCCGGGGGGGGGCGGCGGGGAGCCC
>JAVJGG010000074.1:1115334-1135311 GCA_035590195.1 Aviceda cuculoides | reverse complement strand
GGGACGGCCGGGCGCGCTGCTGCCCGAAGGCCTGGGCTCCGTTTAGCGCCCGCCGAGCCCCCCACCGCCGTACCCGCGGCAATCCCTACCCGAGTGCCCGGCCCGGTGCCGGTGCGGCCTGTCCCGTCCGGACTCCGCTGCTTCAGCCCTTACCTCTCGGGACCGGGCAAACCGGTCCGTGCCTTTCCGCCTGCCCCACGGCCTGTGGAGGTGGACGGGCTCTGCCCGCTGTGTAGCAGCGCGGGCGATGAGGGTGCCAAGCGCCCCTCCGTCCGGGACCACCCCCCCGCCCCCCGTTTGCCGTTAAACAGATGTACGAGTCACTGCATCGGCGTCCGTCTTTCTCTCCGGTTGCCAGCGTCTCCCGGTGCCTCGAACGAAGCCCGGAGCGAGCGCGCCTCCCGTCGGGAAGCGGCGGTGCCGTGCGGGGACACCGGAGGGACGGCTGGCCTTGTTGGGGGGGGGGGGGTGTTCAGTTCGGAGCCCCGGGGTCTCCTCCAGGTGTGGTGTGGAGCAGAACGGTGCCCCGCGTGGGGAGACCGTCGGTGGCGTGTGGCCGTGAACCGAGTCCGTGTCCTCTCCTGTCTGCTAACTCCCCCTTTATGTGTTCCTTGTTTTCACCGGGCCGGATTTGGTTGTGATCTTAACGGGTGGGGGGTGGGTGGGAAGTGAATCTGTTAATTTGAGGATGTTTGTGGAGTTACTGCTAAAGGCAGCTTTGAAAATTGCTGAAGTGGGGAAAAAAAAAAAATCTTCCAGAAGGCTTGAAGTAAACTTTGAATGTTTTGTTATTTTCCAGGGTTTGGGTGTGGAAGATAGATTCCTGTGATCTCCTGAAGGTATAGCTTGTCACTAGAAAAACATTTACCTCTTCCAAAGCTCTTCTTCTCTCCTTTACACTCTACTTGCACTGTATTTAAAGAAAGTGCAGAAAAAGAAACGTTTTCTCAAACACACAGCAGAGCAATGTAAGAATGAGTTTTACGTCTCCGCATTGAGCAACGCAAGTTATCCTTGGAAGAAATGAGTGACAAAGTTTAGCCAAAAAAACTTAATAGCAAATGTCACCATTAGAGCAGCTTTATGGTGCTGTCTATCTTTTTCTTGACTACCTGAAACTGAGACGATAGTTACCATACATACTTCTCGGGGTTTGCTTCATGAAAACCAAGGGGTTGGGTGGCTGCCCTGGAATCTACCTCACAACACTTTTAAATGATTCACTGTGAGAGCATTTCGGCTCTAGATTGAGTACGTCAGTGCGGGGAGCGACTCCAGGTGTTTAACAGCTGCACGTCTCACCTTGTGTGGCAAACGAAAATTGTTTCTTTCTCACGTGTGTTGAGCGCAGCTTGGTTGTCCCCATAAGGCAAAATAAGATCTGTCATATGTTTGATACAGAAACACAATACAGGTGAAGGAAAAAAAGAGTCTCTTGACATTCGCCTCTGATAATAAACACATGTTGTTCGCTTTTTAAAAAAAAAAGTTCAGATTTGACATCTGCATACCTTTGTAGGGTATCAAGAAGAAGAACAAGTATGTGATTTTCATTCTGGTGCTACACTTCATAACAATGATTTTCATTGCTTTTCTCTTGTGAAATGGAGGTATGTGACTTCTGATGAAGGGTACAAAAGCAGTTACAGCAGCTGAAATGAAAGATTTCATTTAAGTGCATTTGAACATTTAAGTTCTTTACCAATTTCCTGTTGGTTGTACCTGTGCAGTATACGGGTCTAAAGAACTAGGCAGTTTATGTATCACAAATATGAGTAAATAGAAAACTGAGAAGGTCTACTCTGCACACAACTATAAAGTCTGTTGATGTCTCCTACCATTCTGATCTCTGAACCTCTGTTCTGATAGATACTTGTGGTTTTAGGAAGTTTTTGGTAATTCTGAAAGACCTTTCCATTTTATTGTTGTTCCTGTCTGTAACAGAGTGTCTGATGATAGGGTTATGTCTTGCCTTAACCTCTTAAGACAGCGATGAATACATTTGTTGCTGTATTTTCAATGCAGCCTTTGTCATAAAGTTTCAGATTTGACATTACTGCAAAGTTCAAGCAGAGAGCAAGAAAAATAAGGAAATATTTGAAATTCACTGATGATTTGTGGTGGGAATAGTACACTTGGCTGAAAAGTCATATTTGCAAAGGATGGAAAAGTAGTCTTTTTTCCAGTTCATTTTTTGTTTTGTTTGCTTGAGATTTTTTTCTTTTAAGAAATCTGAATATTTGAAGTTAAGCAGAATGTGTATTTCAAATAGCAACAGGAAGAGACGAAGAAGTTACTGTGTGAGCGTGGAAAGATTATAGGAGTTGAAAAACTAAGAGCAGCAGAAGTAATGAAGTTAAGCAGAGAAAGAGAGGAGTTGGCAGGAAGAAACAAGGCCATGTGACGCAGGAATGGCGTGGGAAGGACTGGCCTGGGCATGTTACTGGCTCTTATGCAAAGCCCCTTCTGCACTTTTCTTACACCCGAGTATCCCAAACTGCTCTGAAATTTTGGCTGAGGAAGTAGCTGCCTGCACACAACTTGAAAATCGCTGTGGGTGTTCTGATTAATTTGTTTGTGCTCTTTTCCCCTGCCTGAAAGTCACCGCCAGCACCTGCCTCCTGACTGGGCTGTGCTGCTGCAAAGTTTTGTTACTTTATCTAGTGGGGGATGTTGGTTTTTTTAATGGACTAGCTGAAAAGTGCTGGCAAGCAGTCTTTGTAAATGATCTGGGAAAATGATCTTCTGCCATTTCTAACAATAACCATCTAGAGTTTTGTTTGGAAACGGTTAAAAGAGATTCAGATCGCTGTGATTTTTTAATTTTGTTTTAACATCAGTAGCTCTTTACCTGAACTGTTCTTACTTAGGGCCTACCAGAGGGGTAATCAGGTGCTTTTGAGGGAAGTTGTGCTCTGGGTTCGGGTAGGAATGGGATTCCTCTTGATGAAGGGACAGGGTTCTCCCCTGGCCTAGGGTTTGAAGTTTTGGGGTTTTTTTAAAAGTAAGGCAGGCCAGTTCCAAAGTGTGATGCATCAGGGTGTTACGCTCTCTGCAGCCTGTATTACCTACCAAATCAGTTAATCTATGCAGGACTGTTATTTTTCATGTGGTTTTCACACTCGGACATGAGGGCTGTCTTTGTAATAGTCTAGCTGGTAGCAAAGAGGATGATTGCCCATTGTGTAAGCCTTTCACTGGTGAAAGAAAATCTAAATTGCTGTAGGCTGGCAGTCAGATACATCTTTCTCTGAGTATCAGTATGAATACAGAAAGAGACTGCTTTGCTTTGACAATCTGAAAAATAGCAGAACTTTGTCTGTCAAGCTCCTCTTCCCTTTCGTAGAGGGAGGTGTTTTGTCTGCTTTGATGCCAAACACCTGAAACAGGTGTTTTCCACTCTGTGATGAAGAGGTGGGGCATAGCTACTGCCCGAGCTCGAGGATGGTGAACAGTGGAACTAGATATGTTCAGACTGTGTTGTGGTGCTGATGTTTGATGTTTCTTGTTTCCCAGTGGCCTGCCATACATGCTGAGCAAGAGGAGGAGCCCTTCATCATCATTCCAGTCATCGGCGTGGACCTGAGAGGAGGAGCCGTTGTTTGACCTGAGCTTCTGGGGAGGATAGATCAAAGTAGGTGTAGTGCTGTGCTGCCTCTCCTTACTCTCGTGTTTTCTAGGAAGCGTCTGTGAGTCAGCTTCTTGGGCGCTCTTTGACACTTGCGATCCAGCAGTCTTGTTTAGCTGCATGTTTTCAGCAATCGTCATGTACTTACTTTGTGTAAGTTCATCCAGTGGCTGACAGAATGGGAAGGAAAGAGTGCTTGAGTTAAGTTGGCTTTTCAAGTATCACTAAAATTGCGGCATGCTTCAGGGGGGTTCTTTCATTTCCTGTATCACTGAAGGTCTCCTTTCTCACATCCCGTAAGCACAGATTAATATTGTAAATGTGCTTGACTGGAGCCAGCTCTGCTTTTATTCTCACCTTGTGGATGAGAACAGGCTAAGACCTGTTTGAAAGGGTGACCCCATGTATAGTTGAGAGAAATAAACATTTTAAGTTTGGGGTCTTCATTTGGTCTGCCAGGTCCTCTTCTGTCTTACTTCTTCGCTACCTACAACAATTTAGGTGGCCAGCGTTTTAGTTATTCCTCCTACCTGCAGCATCCAAACCTAAATACTGGTATAAAATAAGTTTATTGTCTCTATTACCACCAAGTTCTGACCTCATTCTTTGGTATTTTTATTTGGCATAATAGATATTATATTTACCTAAGAACCCCCATGAGAGAGGCAGAGTCTAGCAGATACAGATATGTCCACGTTATCCTCACATTATTGCTGCATACATTGTGCTGCTAAGCAGAGTTCTGTGTTGGCAGGTGTAAAAGTTTCTGGGAGGTTACAGTCGCTGTGTGGATAGGACAGCTTTTAAAACAGATTCTGTAACCTCCACTTGTTCAGTTTTAGGAGTGTATTTGTGGGTTAGAAACCAACTTGAGTGTATTAGGAGATAGCTGAGCACGTGCGTGGATGAGTAGAGTTCTGATGGTCTTTGGATGTGATCTCATCTGGCGACGACCAAAGTGACTTCTTCAGCTGTGCAGGTGAGATTGAATGATGTATGCTGATCTACTGGAAGACTAAACAGAAAAGAGTACAGCTTATGGATTGTCAGTAAGCATTGTATTTTCCTGCTGGCGCGCTCATGTTTTATGTGGGTTTGCTTTGTTTATTTTTGTGGGAAGAGTGTCTTCCTCTTTAGTTTGACTTCAGTATGACAGGAATACAAATGAAGTCAAATCTGTCATGATCAGGGAAAGACTCTTGCAGGGTGTACACGGAAAGCTCTCATAGTAAGAGCCTTTGGGCTCTTAAAATACCATCACCACACAAATTACTTATGTACAAAGTTCATGAATCTAATTTTTTGTACTTGTGTATCAGTATGCGAATTTAAACAATACTGTGCAACTTCCTTCCACAACTAAAAAACTGAACTCCATCTGACAGTTCTCATGTCTACAAAAGTTTGTTGGCTTCCCTAGGAGTAACTGTAACACAGAAATAAAGATAGACCTTTCAGAGAAAGTATTCCCTTTCCTCTCCTCCATGCACAATAGGGTCACGTAAATGAAATAAGGTACGCTGTGAATTAGGCAAAGTAACTTTAGAATGTCTCTGGATTTCCTGTCTCAGGGGGGAGTTGGTAGTGAACTCCAGCGATGCTTGCCATTGCATTGGGATCACAAGATAGCTGAGGTTGGAAGGAATCTCTGGCAATTGTCTCATCTAACCCCTTGACTGAAAGCAGGGTGACTTAGAGCAGTTTGCTCAAGGCCATATCCAGCTGGGTTTTGAAAATCTTCAAGGATGGAGGCTCCGCAGCCTTTCTGGGCAACAGAGTGAAGAAGGTTTTTTTTCTTATGTTTAAGTGGAATTTTCTGTATTTTATTTTTTGTGTCTGTTGCCCCTTGTCATGTTTTTGGACGCTACTTGGAAGAGCCTGTATCTCTCCTATTTACTGCCCCCCCCCCAGTGTGTTTATGTACATTGATAAGATCCCCCTGAGCCTCCTTTTCTTGAGGATGAACAGTCCCAGCTGTCTCAGCCTGGCCTTATATGAACAGATGCTCCAATCCCTTAAGCGTTTTAGTGGCCCTTCGCCACACTCGCTCCAGTATGTCCATCTTATCTAGTACTGGAGAGCCCAGAGCTGTACACAGCACTCCACATGAGCACTGACTGGAGCGGAAGGATAACCTCCCTCACCCTGCTGGCAATGTTTTTCAGGAGCCCAGGTTGCTTTTTGTCCCAGAAATGTATTGGCTTATGGTCAACTCGTCCCATCCCCAGGTACTTTTCTGCAAACCTGCTTTCCAGGCAGTGGGCCCCCAGCCTATCTCCTTTGCAGTTGCAGGACTTGGCATTTACCTTTGTTGACCTTCATGAGGATCCTCTCTGCCCACTTCTCCAGCCCACTGAGGTACCTTCAGATAGCAGCACAACCATCTGGTGTATCAACCACTCCTCCCAATTTTGCATCATCTGCAAACTTGTTGAGGGTGCACTTTGTCCCTTCCGCCAGCTTTTATAGCCTATTTGTTTAAAAAGCAGTATTGCTGAGTGCATGAGAAGGGAAATTGGGGCTTTAGTCCCAGAACTACCAAAAAGGCCGTTAAAGGTTGTAGGTAATTACTGCTTAATTGGTAGCAGCACGGAGATGTCATAGCTAATGTTGAGCTGGGCAGACACTGTTTGTAGGTATGTCTTCCTCAGGTCTAAGAGCATTGTAGTTGCATTTTCATGGCATTCTAACTCAGTTCATAAGTCCCGATGGGACAGTGTGACATGCCAGTTTGTGTGAAGGCTGCACATTTGTATACTACCTTTAGTATTCTTTTTTTTTATGCCGCCTTCAGACCTGAGTGTGTGCAGAGCATGTTTGGGTGCTTCTGTGTCATAGCTCTGGCACTTCTCACCATAGAGTTAAATTCCACAGCAGGGGAGATGGAACTAGGTGATCTTTAAGGTCCCTTCCAATCCAAACCATTCTGTGATTCTAATTCTCAAGTGCCAGTTCAGGTGACTCTACAGCCCAGGTGTAGATGGGCTCCAAGTAACTTCTGTCAAATACTGCTGAATGTTCCTTCTCTGCTCTTTCAGGTATGTATGTAAGATGTTACTTAGTAAAACAAGTTGCACAGTACCCAGAATTAATACTAGTTGGTGGAACGATCAAAACTTGGATTCAGACACTCATTTGGTTCCCGATCCATGCAGGTACCCTGGCTTTGAACCTAGGATGAAGAGGAGCTGTGGAAGCTGAGAGCACATTAAGTGCAACTTTTCAGAAGTCAAAGTAGCTGAGGTTAAAGTAGTAGTTAAGGTTAAAGGAGATGCACCCTTGAGTAGCTTTTGCTATTACAGATTAGAGCTTTGATTGTTGTAGCTGTTAAGTCCGCTCAGTTTTATCTTCTGTACACAGAGCTCTACGACTAACTTTAGCAGTTTCAGAAAGGCCAAAAGTATCATTGGAAAGATGGTTTGGGGCATACATTCATGACCATTCTGATATAACCTTTTGGTTTTTTGTAGATACAGATATTCGCTTTCCAGAATGTTTGCTGGATATGAAGACACTGAGGATACTGAAGTGTATGAAGATGAACTTTATCATGAGGAGTCATCCAGTGAAGAGGCTGTTGATAGTGAGGTGGAATTTCATCTCTACAGCCAGATCCACTATTCCCAAAATCTTGGAGAAATCAGCACGCTGGAAATGGATGAAGAAGCTGATGTTGCAGGAGTCACGGCTCATAGTTCAGTTCTACCTGGGAAACGGTGTGAAGACAAGAAAACCACTGGGTTCATTGATCATGGTGCTCAACTTTCAGGCGACACTGAGATTATCGTCTTGTCTGATACATCGGATGAAGACAGTGTTTACAAAAGCAAAGCAAAGAAGTCAACAGGCTCTTTAGCTCAAGGTAAAACACATACCCATCCAGGATCTTCCACGCCAAATGATGCTGAAGCTGCTGCATGTAATACCCTGTATCCTGCTGCATCAGGCACAAACATTTCAACACAAAGGAAAAGTGCTAGAGGGAAGCTTAACCCAGTTGGTTTTTCTGGAGCTCAAGCCATCCAAGACGTGTTGGTAATAGACAGCTCGGAGCAGGAGAGCTTGATATCTGAAAATGATAATGTCGAGAGTTGGATGCTTTTGGGAGCTGGTGCAGACGACAGAGATGAAGATATAATGTTGAACATTGAAGGCTGTGCAACTCCAGCCAGCGAAGGTTAGTGCTGTTTTTAATCACTTGTTTATTCTTCTGTATGTGGGAGCATTTGTCTGCAAGATTACTAATGTCAGTTTTTGAAAAAAAAGATAAACAGAAAGCAAATTGGAGTGCATAACGATGGGCGCAAAACTATAATGACGGAAATAGCTAGCTATTTATTTATACCATTTCAATACCATTATTTCAGTAGTGTCATATATGGAAAGACAGTATTTTTGCTGGCAGAAATTTAGAAATAGTATCAGAGTGATTCATGTTGTGAACTTTCCAACTTTCCTGTATATTTTGTATTCCTAAGAGCATCGGGGGGCAGGGACGGGGTGAAAGGGGGGTGAAATAAAGAGGGAATACAACGGTTTCTTGTTGTAAACAAAGTAAGTAGAAAAAAAGAACAGTTTGAGGACTAGAGACATAAAGAAAATCAGAGGTAGGAACTGCGTAACAGTAAAAAGTTTGCTCAAAAATGCTGCAGGGTGGGAAAGTAGTCAGTGCTCCGAACCCAGGGAGCAGTGTCATTCCTCTTTTCGTGTGATGAGGTTTCTACCCTGCTGCCTCTGTCTGCCTTGCCTCATTGCCCCTCAGCAGTGCAGAGACCAGTGCTTGTTACGGCTTTGCTGTACGCTCGACCAGCGAAGTTACAACTCAGAAAAGGCATGAACTGTAACAGGAGAGGGCAAGGAAGGGAGGGGAGACCTCCTGAGCTGGTTCCCTTTCCTGAAGCAGATTCTGTAACCACTCCTTCAGGAGTCTGGCAGTTCGGGCCGGTGATCTGAAATTTACTGTAACTTCCTGTATGCATTCTGCATTGAATAATTCAGAGAGATTCCCAACTGCCAAGACTAAAATTTAACATTTTGGTATTTTGCAAAATACTCTTCCACATAACGGTGCAGAAAGTTAGTAAATGTGATGGTTAGCGCAACAGATTTTGGATATGTGTTTGTAATAATCATGGTATGTAATGCATACCTTGTCACGAGCAAACAAAAACTGTGTTGGATGACCAGCCATGCTTTTTTCTTGCCCACCGGTTTCCCAAAGCGCAAAGATAATGTCCAGAAACAGCGTCCCCTGCCAGTCTGAGAGAAAACACAACCTGAAGAAAGCCTGCTTCAGTGGCAAGGCTAGTCAGATCAGCTGCAGCACTGGGCACCTTTGCAAGACTTTTTAAATTTAAAACAAAAAGTATACCATAATTTTACTTGGTGCACATGTAAATGGGGTGGTTTGGGGTGCAGGGAAATGAAACGTTCTGCAGCGCTGACCTGCAGGCTGACACTAGTAAAGTTTTTCCTGAGGGTGGCTGTGTAAAAAGTGCTGCTGTTCACATGCTGCTCCTAACCTGTTTGAGAGGGGAAAGCTGAGAAATTGTCTTTGCTAACACCTGTTTCTTGCCCATAAATGTTGCCCATACATGTTCAACAACTAACTTTTTGCTTAGAGTTGTTCCTGTGTATGTTTTCGCATAGCTATGCATAGTCCATTGCTAAACAGACCATAGTGTGCACTCGATCGCAGATGGTTGATTTAAGACTCCAGTGCGCTTGCCCAAGCCTCAGAGATTTAAGAAATGCTTTCCCTATTCCCAGTGCAATGCCAGAAGAGTGGCACAGCATTCAGTTGCTATGCCGGAGGCCCACACAGCCACATTATATTTGGAATTTATGTAATTTTTTTCTCCCTGTAAATGTTTTAAAATGCAGTTTCCAAGATTTAACTTGGCATTGCTAAATTTCATTAATATCTTTCTTTTTGTATTTTCGTATCCTGTTCTTTTCTTTGAAACTAGAGCTAATTGGCTTGTCTTTTTCTTAAATTACTCTTGCCTCTTGGGGACCAAATGTTTGGTGCTGTGTGGTGACTGCTGTAACAGCGATGCAGTTTGCGCATAGCACAGTTAATACATTTTCTTGGTAGCATCTATTTTTCTTTTAATTGCTGGGTAGGCAAATGACCTGGAGTTAGGTTTCTTTTGTTCCGTTTACTCTGTGTAGCTCCTTGGATTTAGGTACCAAAATTGCTGATGGTAGCACTAAAGATTACCCCAAAAACCAGAAGATAGAAAAAATGTTCAAATAGTGCTTGAGACTTTAAGCATATTTCAAAGTTACATATAAGCATTTTGGGAAACATTCTGTAACTGATTTATCAGAGTGATTACGCTTACTAGGTGTAACATGAAAATGAAAATTCATGTCTTCATTCTTTGTGCTATTATAGTGAAGGTGTGCCAGTGCTAACCAAGAGAGGCTTTTAAAATTCAGTACGAGAGGTTAATAATCAGGAGACAGTTTTTCTAACTTATGGTATGTTTTTGTAACGAATGTAATAATGTTTCTTATTTGTTTATATACTCATAGATGTTGACAATAAGCAAGCCACATTCAAAGCAGGTAATGGGAGGAGAATTTTCCTGCGGTGTATAAACTTGTCGTGCTGTTCAGGACTAAAATGGTTTCATTTAATGTAGGTGATACAAAGATTTTTTGAGATGCTCAAACGGGACCTCACAGACAGCCACACAAGAGGCTCATAATTATAACTGTTCTTTTCCTACTCTGATATTTATTCTCAAAGTTAGGTCAAAACCTCCTCAAAACCCCTTCTTGCGGCTTGCTCACATCAGTAATGGTTTTGCCAACAGCAGCCTCATGCCTGGAGATGTGGGATGTATGGAACACGCGTCAGACGCACACAGCTGTTTGGGAGCAGGTGCTACTTGTACACGCACATCTCTCTCTCCGTTTTAGCTGTTGCCTTTCTACATATGTATGACTTTCCAGAAAGCCTTAACCTTTGCGCATTCCTTCTGACCACGAGCAAGTTAGTGATGATCTGTTTGACTCTGCTGTGTGCAGTGGGCAGGGCAGAGGTCCATGCCTGGGTGCTGGCCCCGACGTAGGCACGCAGCTGAGGCGGAGAGGGTACCGCAAGGCTGGGCTCCAGTCAAACCCCTGGTCCTCGACCGTGTCCCAAATTCCCGTGAATGTTATTCAGGTAGCTCTGGCCTGCAAAAAGTTTGGTTCAGCTGCTCTGTTTCTAATACGTTTGGTGATGGGGATGCAAAGACACAGCCTTAAAGTAAATCGGTGCTGTATGTGTGTGTGTATGTAATGAAAAGCCAAAAGAGCATCAAGATAGTTTTAGGGAACAAAAGCCTTAAATCTTCCTAATGTAAAGTAACCATAATTTGTTTATTGAGCTTACGCAGCATTGTATCTCCAGTTCTATAGACTATAAAGGACTCCTTTGCTGAAACATAAACATAAAAATTTTAAGTCCGAGGGAAGAAATGCATTTAAGAAATATGCGTGTTGGCAAATTATCCTCTCAAAGATATTCTCTGCTAATTCATTTAAATTATTTTGAGACATGCACCGTTCTGTTTTCAAGGTTTCTACAGAACGACATTGAGTATTTAGGTGACTACATAGTATGTAAATTACTATTTTAAGGCTTGCAATATCGGTAAGGATGGACGTAGAGTGTAGTGACTGGTGAAGTCTTGCCTTTTACATTCTCCACCGAAACTGCCTGTGACTGTGTAAATGGAATAGACTATGACAGTGTCATGGTGTGGTTAGTGTCCAGTTTGCTTCACATTAAAAAGGGAACTGAAACGTGAACAATTCTCCGACTGTGAGAGTAGCCAGTTGTGTCAGTCATTTGATGAGTCTGTTTTCACGTCTGAGTCCCTGAAATAGAGATGCTGAGGTTCCACTGGAGTTAGAAGTAACTCCTCAAGGAAAGGAATTAGGCTTATCTCCTTATTCTGTTAACTCCACTACATCTTACTTGCCTGCCCTGCTCTTGTCTAACAACCTTATTATTTTTAATATTCTATTTAAACAAATAACACATTCTTGATGCCTCCAATGCACAGAATCTTCTCCCCATACAGCCTTCTAGCTTCAGTCATCACTGTCTGCTGTGACAGAAAAGAGATGTCCAGGCGTCCCTTTGCCTTGGGACGTGAGCTCTGGTTCCTGATGGTAAATCAAGATTCACCTGTACCCTTCTGTCTTCAGCTGACATCTTGAAAGTTATGGCTGGTCCACAAACACCGCTGTTCAGTACACAGTTGAAAAGTTTTTCTCCCTTTTGTACCCTCGTTCCAAGTGGCTTTAGATGCCTTTCACTTTTTATTTTTGCTTGCCTAATACCGTGTTTCTGTAAAATACAACTTTTTGTCATGTGTCTGCTGGTTTCTCAGCACATACAGCTGATTTGCAACCTTTAATTGATTGGGATATGAAGATACGTGCTGGCTTTCTTGTTTCACATAGGGGGATATCAGGGAAAGCACTTACTGTGTCTGTACTGACTCTGTCCTTCCTTGCTCTGACTTGGTTTTTCTGTGGTGAGATTGCACATGGCTTGGAAGCGAAGCAGGCACTTGAATTACAGACGGTCAGCCAAGCTGAAAGGCAGCAGCCACATACCTGTACGTGTTACTTGTCCCCACCTGGTCATTCGTGGGTTTCCTTGCATGGCGTTTGGAAAAGTGTGCGCCGCTGCTGGTCGTTACTTTGCAAAAAGGGTCCTACTCACTTCATGTGGTGTTTAAAAAATGGGTAGTTCAGCAAATCTAGGTCTTTGGTATGATTTACCTGATTTTTTTAAATGTTTAGAGTCCAGAAGAAAGTGTGCAAAGAGAATCATTACAAACTACCATGTACTAAATGCAGTGAATTCATTTTTAGTGTTGGAGGGTTTCCAGGTCTTTGAAGGAGGGTTCTCCCCTCCCACCCCTTTCCTCCACTTTGCAATAAGAGTATATATGATAAGAATGTTAATCTTCTGTAGTTGGAAGTCTTTCATCCATTCCTTCATTAAAAGCTTCCTTTTAACATATTTCCTCTCCCACACATAGCTGCAGTCCTAATCTCTGCATTTTTCTTTTCCTCATGGCTTTTGGAAAGACAGCTTTCAAAGCTGCAGCATTGATGTCCGGCCACTAAGGGGTACAAAAAACAATTTATCTTCTCCCTGTTTCATCCTTTGCCCACCCAGTACCTTCCTCGGAGACAACGGGCTAATGTGATCGCACTCTGGGCTTGGCAGGTTTGTGGAGTGCAGTGCATAAGGTTGTTTTTGAATCCAGAGTTTCTATAAAACAGCCCATACGGACTCTGCTGGGCTCCCAGAGGGGAAATGGTTGTTTTCTTCTCCGCTCTTTATTTTTTTTCTTACTAACACAGCAGCAAGGCTTTTACAAGAGCATCACTAGAGATACTACTTCTGGCACAAGAAGTTGCTCTTGAAAGCGGCGGCCACCGGGTATCGGTCTGCCCTAGTAAAGAGGGTTCACTCAAATGCCCTTCGTGGTCGTTGCTCCGCAGCCTGCAATCCTCGTCGGAAGCCCTGGCGCAGCCTCCTTAGCAGCTCTGGCTGCGTTTTCATGACATTTGCAGACAGTGACATGGCGTGCAATAGTCGGAGTGATTCCCACGTGTGCTGCTCGGCACGGCTGCTGCTCGGGGGGTCCCGGGGGGTCCTTCCCTCCGCAGCAGCAGCCCCTGGACCAGGGACCGACTCAGCTTCTGTTTGGGTGCAGTGCCTGTTTAGCTGGAGCTCAAAGGGTGTACCAAGAATGACTCTGTGCTTTTATTCAAGCATTTTGTTCCACGACTGCGTAGAAGCTGTACTTGGTGTAGCTTTGGCTGTGGTGGTAACCTCAGACAAGCGAAGGGCAGAAGGCTCTGAGCAGAAAGCACAAAACTCAGCTGAGGCTGATGGGGTGTTGCGAGATATTTTTAAATCTGTTTGTCATGTGATCTTCTAGCGGTCTGAATAGATGAAGTAATTTTTGTGTTTCCTAACAGACTGACTACTGGAATTTGGTAAAATATGAGTATTTTTAATCGTCTCTGTTGACACTGGTTATGAAAGGAAGCCAGCATTCAAGGGGTAAATCATTTCACTTGAGCCACAGGATTTTATGTCAACTTTTGCTCTAGCTGTCCTGTAGAACTGCTCGGTACGAAAAGAAATAGTCAACATAAAATAAAGTGCAAGCTAGTGTTTCCAAAGCAGTTTTTTCAGCTTTCCATTTTGTCATCCCTTGCCACCTTGTTTTCCAGGTTTAGAGGTCTTTCTATGCACTGATTTTTAGCCTGAGTAATCAAGTCTCTCATTTAGTCAAAGAAACCATAACAAAAGTACATCTGTAAAATGAAAAACAAAAAAACAAGAGGATTTGGACATTTAGTGAATGAAACCATAAAAAAAAAAGCCCCAAAATTAAAAAAAGTAATTTGAAATAATTTTATTTTTGCCTCTTCCCTAAAAAATAATGTAGTAAGTTTTCTATTCAGCAGCAGTAACTACAGCTTATGGAGTCAAAATGGAAATAGCAGTCTCTGGTAAATTTAGCTTATTGTTTTATCTCTGTCAGCCATGCTCAAAAAGGAAATACCCTTTGTTAACTATCAGTGTTTTAAATGGCTTCTTCTAGATGTATGACTTAATTTTCTCTTAACTCTGCGTGGTACTACAGAAACTATTCAAAAATCTGACCACTTCTATATTTATTTCTCTCTGTGCTGTTATTCAGATCCCTCAGTGTATTTTTAAATGGTGAAAAGGTGTAAGCTTATTTCTAAAATGACAACAAAGTACAGTAAGTTGTGCTTTTCTTCTTTAATTTACGCCTTCCCTTGGCAGCTAGTTTTGAACACGGCCTTTGCATGATCTAGCATGTTTGTGTTCTAGAGTCTTAATGTTTGTAGCACAAACTTACTTTTTCCACGAAAATGTCTACGAGAAATTTTTCATTTTGTTAGGCTGCAGAAAAACGATTTGAAGAGCCATACTTCCCTGTACTTTTTGGGTGCCCAAGTTGTGTAATTGCTGAATTCAATTTCAGCAAAGGCTGCTTTCAAAAGTAAGAACGCTTTGTTGGTGAAAATCAGTTTAGCAATTAAAACACTTTTATTATTAATGCCTAATGGCGTGTGCTCCATTTCTTACGAGCAGCAAGCCTTGCTAGTGTGGTCTGCGTACAAATTTCAATGTCACTACTCCCCCCCACCCCCAAAAGCGAGGGTTTATTTTTTGGCAGGTCTGCGTGGCACCTCACCGCACGCCGCTGCGTGCAGATCGCCGCTCCTCCGCTCGCTGCTGCCTCTCCTTGAGGACGGGGAGGCTGCTGGGACGCTGCACGTCGGCGGCTGTGGCCGGGTCGCGTTGGCGACGGCTCAACGTCCCCTTTCGAGGGGTTGCTTCAGCCCCCACGACAGTGAAGCTGTCGTGCCACCTGGAGCATGGCATCTCCCCCGCCCCGGGATGGTGGAGCACGGGGCGCTGGGCGGCGGGAGGGGATGGCTGGTGGAAAAGCAGGAAAGACGTCTCGGTGTAAAATTAACGTTTGCGTGGAAGTAGCCTGCACCGGCGGTCGTGTTTGCGTGGGCTGGTGAGCCACGCACGTGGGACCACGCGGTCCCGTCGCCTGCTGCGAAGCTGGGGGCGGAGGGGCTTCCACCAGAAGAGGGTGGGAGCCCGTGGTCCTTGGTTCTCCGGCCCAGACTGCGCCCGTGTCCACGCTGGAGCTCGCCGAGAGCCCGCCGCAGCCCTGCCGGCGTCTCCGGGTGCCATCCCTCCTCCTGAGCAGAGCCAGGCACAGGGGGCTGGGGGCTGTGCGCTTGTCCCCGTCGGAAGGACAAACTGACGGAGCGGTGCCAGGTCACGTCGGCGGCGTGTGAAGTGGAGGTTGATGTCACCCAGTTCGATTTTTTGTGTGTTTGTGTATGCGTTGCTGAAACCCTTAATCAGCCTGCTTTCCTCAGAACTGCCCCCTGCTGAACGCTGGGGCTTTTCCTGTGATTTGGGGTTGGGTTTTTTTTCTTGCTTGTGTTTGGTAGTACCTTAACGTTACTTAAATGTAGTAGGAGTGTTTTGTGCATGAGTTAACTATAGCAGAATGCACCCCGGGGCGGTAATAAGCAGTGGGAATCCACCTACCATTTGGAAGATACAGCACATGCATATGGATATTTTGATTAAAGAAAAAACTTAATCTTCTTTACCGTGTAATGTGGATACACTCGAATCTCTTGATTATTTAAAAAAAAAAATTAATAAAACTAATAAAGTTCCTTTGCAAATCTGAAGAGATCTAGACTAAGTATACCTGCAACCTGAGCAGGCCCTTTTATCTGTACAGATTTCTCTGCTATTGTGGACCTTAGCTCTAATTTAAATTTCCCATGGCTTTGGATTGCTGACTAGGTTTTCTGCAAGAGTGCCCATGCTTACATGGTCATATATTCTGGGTGACTTTTTCACTTTTTTTTGCTGTTCTGTTGATTGTTATAAGGGGAATTTTTTTTTCCACTTCTGTCATCAGTTTGATCTTTCTTCCCTGTCCCTGTTTCTTTGGGTTTCTTACAGGTGGGGAAAAACTCTCATATTGCAATTGAATTTTTGAACACTGATGGGAAACTGATTTAATCCTTCTGAAGGAGAAGTTCAAGATTTTTAAGTAATGAAAAAATGCAATAGAGAATATACAGAAGACAAAGGATTTAAGGGTTTAAAAAGGGAAAAAGTAAAGTTTCGTTAGGGCTACAAAGGGACATAAGTCATGCAGATAGTGCGTGGAATAAGCACAGAAAAAAAGAGTTTATATTAATTTTAAAACAGAATAAATGTCTGGAGAAGGACTGATAGGAGGAATAAAATGGCATGTTGATAGTGCTTTATTATGTGTCTTCCTGTTTATGGTAGCACCTCGTGGAAGTGGTTTTGTGCTTCGCAGCTGTGGGCAAAATTGACGTTCAGAGGAATGTAGGATGGCACATACTTCATTTTGTAAGCCCTAGGGCTGTAAATGGCAAACTTCTAGAGAAATTGGGGCCTTTTCACTGCAGATAACTCGCTCCGTTTCCTTCCGGTACAGACGGGATTCGCTGTGAAGGTTTGAACTGCAAGTGGGTTGAACTGCTGTGTTGTCAAAACGGGCATGCATGCAGCATGTTAGGTAATTTGTAGATTTCTTACTGAAGAGCATGGAAAACTTACGCTGTGATACCATCACGGTGACCATTAATCTTGTGACAGCTGGTATTCAGTGGCTCTTTTCTTTTTTAATCTGCCAGAGATACAGAAGTAGATCCGTAGACTATTGTAATATCTGTGCATATGCAGGTGTACACACTCAATATCAGTAACACAAGCTAACGAGTCCTGGAATGATTATAATGGTTGTCTTTATACTCTGTTAATGTATAGAATTGGTTTTTCCACTATTCGTACTGGTAAGTATTGTATGCCTTTCGTGACTGTATTTCACACGTAACCATCCTCCTCCAGCGGCTTTTCCAGCCAAGAATTGTGTCGTCCGCTGGCAAGAAGTCGGTGGGTGTCGGTGCACGTCTCACGTTGTTCCGCAGCCCTCAGCTGCTGTCTGGTGTGTTCTAGGCTTAGCACAGTCCTGCGCTTGCTTTGACTTTGTTAATTGGCTGTATTGTTTCCGCCCTAGCGCTGAGACAGTTTCCAACCTCCACGTGTAAATCAGAATAACTCCTCAAATCTCCAGAGAAACTCTGGATGAGGGAGGCTTTTGTCACCAGAACCTGTCCAGTTGCCTGATGCTCACAACGCCCTGGCTCTTCCAGGAAGCTCTCCGTGCCGGCACACCGCTCCCCTCCGCGGTCCTGCTGAGCCGGCAGGAGCCCGTCGCCCTCGGAAGGTAGGAGAGGTGAGGGTGACGCAGAGGACCTCGCAGGAGGTCGTATGAGCAGCCCATTGCCCAACTCCTCTGCTGAGGGTTTCCCTCTGCTGAGGGTTGCCAGTTAACAGTGGCATTTCCCATTAACGTGGCAGTTCTTGCAGTTGTGGAATTTAGCTTTAAGCTGTTGATGTGAAAATTTTTAGCACCGGGAAGGTTTCCCATCTGCCAGGCTCAGCCTCTACTCACTTTCTATGACGGTGGTGGTGATGTTTGTCCGTTTTTCCCCTAATACTCTTGCTAACATCTGCTTTTACATTGTATGCAACAGTGCCAAGTATCTTGAGTATGTCTTGGTTGATAATGACATCGTTAGAAGTGAGAAAATAAGAAAAGACAAGCTCTACCTATTCAGCTGGACTTCTTGTGGTGGATACGGTGATGTACGGCTTAAATTACAGAGCAGTAGCCCACACCCTGTAGAAAACCACATGCACAGAACTGGCTGCCAAGATGTATTTTGTCACCGGTTTGCTCCTAATTCTGCGGGTTCCTTTGCTGTCTTTATACAGGGTCAGGTTTGATACATGGTGGTTGTTTTACTTCCATTTGACCACTTTTGAAGTGTAGGTGAAGGGAGTATACTCACAGACACTGAGAAGGCCTATTGGAGGTAGCAGATTTTGGCGGCCGTCCCAAAGCAGTCCTTTGCTCAAAGTGGGTAGATTTATCTGCGCTTTGTTGTTGTCGCATCGTGGTGCGTGGGCTGTTGTGGCGTGCTTGTCCCTCCTCAGAGACCTGAAGCGCCAGAAACAGCAAGGTCCCGGCCAGGCATCCTCAGTACTTAATAAATCTTCCTCCATCAACTCCTTTAAAACCCCAACAACCAGAGAGTGAGAGGAGAGGGGCGGAGGGGGGGGGGAGAGGCGGGGGGCGCTGCCAGATGCTTTTTTCGGTCTCTTTTTGAAACTCTCTGTGCATGGTGAAACACCAGAGTTTTCTCTGCCCTTCTGAAGTGGAGGCAGTGAAACACTTGGTGTTTTACAGCCTCTGTGGTGACAGTAATTGCGTTAACGTTGTACTTACTTCCCAGTCTAGACGCTGCCTGAAGGTAAGCCACTAAGTCGGTAACTGCGTCTCGTACATTTAAAAATTTAGCGGCAGAGGTGTGGGGATTCCCCCCCCCCCCCCCCTCAGCCATGGGGGGGGGTCCAGCTGTGGCTGGCTCCCCCCGTGCCAAGGCCAGCTTGGGATGGCCGGTGAGCGCGTGGAAGAACGTACATACGCACACGTGTAAGCATATGCACATGTATGTATTTGTATGTGTATTCATAGATGTGTATGTGAAGGTTCAGCTTTTCCATTTGCGTTGCGTTCATGTGGGGTACCTGGCACGCAGCTTTACAAAGAAGACTAAAGTGAAAAAAGTTGCCACCTTTCAACAGAGATTAATGTTCCAAAATACGCCTCTGAGAGGGGCAGCAGCAATGCCAGTCTTTTTATTTGTTCCTGAGATGGCTGAAGTCTGTGCGATAGGCTTCAGCGTGCAATAGCCTGACGACAAAAAAAACTATTCCCTGAGGCTTGCTCCTTGGGATGCACGCAATTTCTGTATCATTTAACTGTACTTACGATACTTCTAGAACTACAGCTACGTGGATGTGTGCTAGAGGGAGTTTTCCTCGTCAGGTTTTTAACGAATATAATTTTCTTTTTTTTGGTGTAAAATTTAAAGCAGCAAAGAGGAGGATCCCTTTAAGAAATCAGTGTCAGCAATCGGAGCAGAGGGACAATTCAGCTAGCATTTGTAGTGTATGTATCTGTCTTGGGTTGTGCACCTCCTGCAAGGCGTTCTGTGGAGTTTTTGTGAGTTGATGGCCAAGGCAGATTATTCCCCCTGTTCTTCTGAAGTCGGTCAGTGCTGACTTTCGTTTTTAAGGTGGTAGTGATTTCGTCGGTTACGTATGTTTTTACCTTGCTTAGTTTTCGACGTACCCTTCTTTCTTAAAAAAAACCTTTAGGAAACTTTGACCTTTCCAGATAGAAAAAGCAATTATTTAACACGTTCCCGTGCTACGTCCTTTTGTCAAAAACGAAGCCTAAAAACCGGGCACCGGGCACTGACTTGTGGTCTTTTGTGGCGGTTTTGGGGTTGGGGGTTTTGTTTGTTTGTTTGTTTCGGTTTTTTTTTTTTTTTTTTTTTACTTCTCGAGCCGTAGCCTCGCCCAGGCGGAGCGACGCCGTTTTCCTTGCCGGTTCTCCAAAACCGGAGGGATTAAACGACGGCTCAGACCCATCCTCGGCCGCGTTTTGTCTCGGTTTCTTGGAAACAAAACTCCTTAACCATCACAGACAGCCCGGCGCAGGGCACGAGCTGCGGCTCGCTGCACCCCCCGGACCCCCCCGGGAGGCTCCGGCCGGCCCGGCCCCGCTCCGGCCGACGACCCCGACGGGAGGGAGGCAGACCGGGCAGCTGAACCCCCTCCTGCCCGACCGGGG
>JAVJGG010000074.1:1097769-1115260 GCA_035590195.1 Aviceda cuculoides | reverse complement strand
GGGGGGGGGGGGGGAGGGCGGGTGGGGGGGGGGGGGGCTGGCGAGCCTCCTGCGGGGGTCGGTGTCCGTCCGTGGCTGGAGGTGGGAGGCTGTCAGCGATCGCTCTCTCTCTCTCTGCCTGGTTGTTAACGGGATTAAATGTAAGCCGTTGTGTACTTAGTACCAATTAGTTTCTCATCAGAGGGGTTCATTATGATTTTTTTTTTTTTCCCCCCCTTCCCCCCCCTCTCCTCGTAATATACGTGTCTCCTTCGCCTCTTCCACGCGTTTCCAGCACCCGGTGTGCTTTTGTCTCTTTGGCTTTTACGGGTTCTGGGGCAGAAAGCAGCATGGCCCATAAGCCACCGAACCCAAGGGTTTGTGATTTACCTCAAAAATTACCTCTTTTTGGAAAAAGGTCATAAAGTTACCAACTTCAGAAAACAGTGAGATTGCAAAAATCCTTTTTTTTTTTTTTTTTTGGGCAAGCTTTGCCTAATCTCTCTTTCCCTGAGGTCTTAAGTGACAAGTTTGCACATTAGCTCTGTCTCTTAGCCTCCACAGTCAAAGCGCAGTATGGTTTTAAATACATATGACACTTTTATGACGTGTGTCAGTGATGTAATTTTTTTTTTTTGTCACATACACGTGTGCAGTCTCTGAAGGACAAAAGCTGAAAAATGCTTTCTCTTGTGTGGAGATACACATTTGAAAATCATTCTCCAGTGGACTCAAATAATTAGAAGGAGCACAGGAAAATGTCCCAGGTACTTGGTGAGGCAGTGAAACACTGTGCATCAAAATGGAAAGAAGCAGCTGTAACTGCTTTTGAGCCCATGGTGTCCTACCACTGAAAAGGGAAATTAAAATGCAGACTGGGAAAGCCTGGCAGCTATCTGCTCTCCACCTAATGCTTTGTCACAGGGTGGAAAACAGTTAATATCCAGCAACAGTCACTTGGTCCTGAGACAGACAGAAAGATAGGGCTGCCTTTGGAATTAGAGTGACTTCATTTATTAATGGGATAGTCGTACTTAACATTGGTAACTATTTTTAAGCCTGCAAGTGACTTACGTCTAACATATTTAGTTAATTTAAAGCCTGCTAGGTTTGCTTAGTGTCCCACAGTCATCATCACAGAGAATGCACCTTCAAAGTCCTCTTCCCCCCTCCTTTTTATTTTATTTTATTTTTTTATTTCAGAGCTGGACTAGTCTTGAGTTGCTTTGTGAAGCTAAAAATCTGTAGGACTTTGAAGGAGCAAGCAGGCTCTTTAGGAACTGAATTCCTCCCAAAAGAAGTCTTTCGTAGTCTTTATTTGTAGTGTTGTAAAAGAAGCTGAAAATTTATTGGTTATTAAGGGTAACTTCATTGAAACATTTCCTTTTTTTTGATTTCACAAATACCTGATTTTTTTCATCAGTAAAACTGAGACCATTTCTCAGTCGGTGTTCTCACATTGCCATTCCAGTTTGTATCTTACATAAAATAGACATAAATTAAAAATATGCAAAAACATCCTTGTCACTAGTTCAGAAATGGTATAGCTGCAAGAACAACTTTTAATTCTGATGTAGCGCTCTTTTTCTGTAGTTTCTCTGAGAACGTAAACATCATGAAGGAAACACAACAGCTTCCCAGCACAGGTGGATTATAATGTCAGCAGCACCCTTGCCAGACAGCACAGCTGCTCGGATGCCCTGCAGTCACACAGCAAAAACTTTAATGTCCTTACTGTGGAAATTGTAGGTATTCCCATGCAGAATTTCATTGCACACAGCAGTGTGAACACAGCACAGGTATCGAAAACTCTGCGCTTTCCCACTGCAAACACTGGGAAATTCGCTGCAATAGAGTTGTGGGGCTTTACGTTTTTAAGGTTGACCAACATAAGTGAGCCTTTATTTGTAATTCATTTTCTCATAGGTAATTATGTTGGTTTTAACTTTGGGTGTGCCACTTGAAATTAAAAGGAGAAGCAGGAAAGGATCACTGACTTGTGGTCTTAGCTATGGCAGCATTAAGTGTTACACTCACCCTGATTTGAATCTGCTTTCTGCCATCTCCTTCTGATGGGACTCACGACAGTGGGCTCATCAGAAGTTTCCAGGATAAATCAGTCTGAGAAATAACTGAGATCTAAGTGGCTATCCTGTTTTAGAAGAAATGGATATAGGTGGTTTAATATGTCTCGTTAGTTGTTTTATTTTTAAATGGTATACTTACCATCAGTGAGGAAAACATGAAAATTACTGTTTACTTACCATCAGTGAGGAAAACATGAAAATTACTGTTAATGTCAACTAATTCAAGGATGGAGAGAAGAATAAAAAATGCTCTTCCAGTCTAAATGAGAAATTTAGACAGTCAACAAGTTCTTTTCAGTTTGTTTTCCAGAATTTACCTTTATTATTCTAATTTCAAAGTTTATTAATAAAATGAAATGCCATATAGGACACAGTTCTGTATGGAATGAATGAAAAATCAGTCTGTTCAAACAATTCTCATCAAGGAAAAGAAAAAAGGACAGGAGGAGAAAGATAGAAAAATCAAAAGGACATGAAGGAATCAGTATCAGACTCTCTTCACCTGCCCCAATACTTAACATTCTGTGTTTTAATTACTGACCAATGTCAGCATGGTTCAGTGTGCAAAAATTAGGCCAAGTGATCTGAGCATAAATATTACCATTGCTTAGGATTGAAAACAGTTGACATGACTTGGTGAATCAAATTAGTATACAGGTGGCACTGCTGAACCTCCATATTCAGCTGCTTAGTACAAGCATCCTGACCTCACATATGCTTCTTTATTAAAAACCCATGATTTTTCAGCTTTTTGCTCTAAGCAGTGGAATACAGATTTTTTTGTGATAAAAATATGGTTAGTCCTCTATTTTCTAGTATACTTTGTAAGTAGTGGAATAAGTACACCAATATAGTACAATGTTTTCACTGGTATTTTATGTGTTACCACAGTGATTAAAATTAACTACTACTGCTTTTCTCTCAGTGATTCATGCAGAATGTATTGTGTTCGTAGGCACTGCACATTACAGAGGGGAAAAGAACGGTGCAAGGCAGTCTGGGGGCAATAAGTATGAAGCCATCACTGATTTAAAAATATGTTTTTAATTCAGAAGCTAAGGTTATTTTCCCCTTGTAAAACTGGGAGGGGAGTGGTCTGAAAGAGACATCAGGAAAAAGTGGGGAATGGCTCATCTTACAGCCCACCAGAAAGACATGGTACTTGCTTATTTACATTTTAGCATTGAGTTTTTTGAAGACCTCCCCCCCCGCCCCCCAAACACATAGTTAATAGAACAATTTCTGTAATATTTATACAAAATGTAGTATAAACGTAGAGCTTCAAAATAAACTTTCATTGTGTCTTTCCAGAAACAATTATGCTACTTGTATGCATTTTGACTCTGTATACACAAATTTTATTTAATGAAACTCATCCTCGTATTTTTATATACAGCAAACCCCTTACATTTATGCATCTATATTATCTCTAATTACAGAAATGTTAAAGAAAACATTTTTGGATCGAGTATCTGTGAAGAGATACGTATTAGTTTTTTCTGAAATTTAAATGTACAATAGCTAATAACAATTACAAAAAACTGCAAAAAACACACTTGTGCTAAGTTGTTAATGCTTGAGACTGCTAATAAAATATTAGTACTAGTAAGTTCAGCTGCGTTCTGTCCTGGACCCCAATATCAATGGCTGAAATGCACCAGAAAACCAGATGAAATGAATTTGCAAAATAATAAGCTTCTTGCATTTAAATAATCTTCTTAAACCAGCAAAAACGGAGAAACATGATTTCCAATTTTATTTCATTCTCATTTTCTGAGGCAGAAAGATGATTTTACGTAGGAAATGTTGTTACAGGATGTGTATGGGAATACAGCTACAGTTAGGGGGTGATTCACAGCTGGAATAGCCGCGCTTTGGTTTTTTTCACCTTTAACACTGTCTATGGAAAGCTACTCCTTCAAAGTTAGTTTTGACACTGTATGAGATACTTATCTTGTAACAGCTTTACAGAAATCACAATGTGACTGCATGGCAACTACTAAAGCATAACTTTTAAAGTAACATTTGCTATTTTATTCAGTTTAACTCACCCTCCAGCCCCCCCCCCTTTTTTTGAGAGAGAGAGAGAGAGATTCCTTAAAATATTCGGTGATCTTTTAAAAACTGTAAATAAGTTGGAAGGAAACAGAAAAAAATCCTTGTTTGACTGCAGGTTGTAAAAATGTCACAGTAATGGTGACTTCTGTCTTTAACAGAAGACTCTCCTTTTTTATTTTTTTTTTGCTAACAAGTAATAAATCAATGAATAATTCACATAGATTTTGGTACAAGCTATTTTGGCAGCTAAAAAATGACTGAATTTCTAATATATCTACCCTATATTGGAGAAATTTAATTTTCAGTCTTTTTAGTGCAGTAGCAAGATTTACCTTTGGAATGATGTTTTAGTGTTAATGTGTGGTATCAGGGTAACTGTTTTCTTCGTTTTGATACTACAGTGCTTTATCCTCGTGTTTGAAGGTAAATCAACAATCCGAGGGAAGGAAAGAATAATAAAAGTTGTTGTTGTTGCTGTCTGTAAGCGGCTTACTTTTTCTTGAAGGCTTCTGTGCCTTGCATTTAACAGTAGCAGGAGGTACCAAATCCAAATGTTTAAGGCCCAATGTCACTGCCAGGCGAGAGATTATAAGGCAAGGGCGTGTTTAAGTGATGGAGAGGAATCTGCTTTAGATCCCAAACAAGGGCTGGCTTTCAGGGGCAGTCCTGTACAAGTACGCTCTCATCCCTCGGACACAAGGGGGTTTGTAAGCGCGCAGTCCTGTCGGACTGAATTCCTGCCACGGTCCACGTTCTCATTTGCAATTTACTGAACTCTTTGACTTCCTTTAAAGCGAGATCACTGTTGCTTTAAGGCATTTTGGAAGGGTGGCATTTTAACCAGTTTGTTGGTTGGATTCTTATCGCTTCAATCACTGATCATCGTCTTTCCTGCGAAAAGCCAAGGCTGCTTCAAAGAGAACTCAGGGTAAATTTTGTCATGTGTGGCAAGAGGTGCAAAATGGTGATCTAGGATCTCCCTTAATGTCCAACTTGTGCGCTTCCTTGTATAGTAAATGTAAATGTGTTGGTAGTGGGCTTGCTTAGTTTAGTTGGTTTTCGCTGATGAAATACTCTATGCGCCTGGAAGGACAGGCACGCTGTACCGAGCGTTGTCCAAACAGCATCTTTTCTCGGGATGCCCCTCTGCCAGTACTGGATCGTCTAAGCAGCATGCTCTTCGGCTGCCAAAGCTTATTGGGTAAATTCTTCCTGAATACCACTTTCCAACAAATGCTTTGTACAGCTGTCCTATTTTAATTATATTTCTCTAGACATGAGTCTCAGATTGAACTGTCTGATGATAACAAGATGTGCCCCTTTCATCACGTGCTAGAGCTTGGCCAAATAGAAACAGCAGTACGGGTGTAGTGATTGCTGGCTGGCAGACATAGCGGGCCGTGGTTAGTCTTGTTGCCCTATGCCAAACGTGGAATACTTATTTTTGATCCTAAAAGTGGCAAAACATTATGGCCAGTTTTTCTGGTGTGCTCTTTTTTTCTATGCTTTTTCTGATTAAAAATTTATTCACCTCTTCCAAGTTCCACCAATGAGCTACAATATCATCCAAAGCACAGAAAATGGCCTCTAGTTGCCTTGGCAAAAGCTCTTCATTTCCATCTTTGAGAGTTCAGATTACTCTTCTTGGCCTTTTTGCCCTGTACCTTCTTGACCCCAAAGTAATCATTTGCCATAATTTCAAATAATGAGGAACTCATCTTTGGAATTACACAGATAATGTTTTTGATGGCACATGTGATAGTTTGAAAGATACAGTCAAATTGTTATTTAATTGGAATACTGTCAATGTCATATTTTAAAATTATTCATACATCTTGAAAACTATGATGAGGGCTAGAAAGCAACCAGGAGTGGCCTTAATTAAAGTGTATATTAGTTATCACACCAGAAATAGAAGAAAGGAAAATAACTGTTAAATGGCCTTTTGCAGGTGTAGGTTATTTTCCGTGGCTTAGGAAAGAGAATCTTCTGAATTGTGGGAATTTATGTGGTGATATTGAATGTCTTAATGCTGACACTAGCGCTGCTTTTGGTCTTGGTTCTTGATGTTTGCTGAGTGGCGTTTCTGTCTATCCCGTCATTGTAGTGTTAGACAGCGCTGGTAGTTTCTTTATTACACAGGATCTAAGGAGAGCCCCGGTCAATAAAATGGTACTATTGTTCAAATAATTCTGAATTCTGGTCACCTAATGTATAGATTTTTTTGACACCCTCCTTCTGGAGGGTGAGGAGGGAGGTGGGAACAAAGCTGTAGGTGGTTGTTGGGGTAGGAGGCAGAAGCTCAGGCTAGGGTCTTCTCTGTGTGGTGGCAGCTGAGTCGGGTTTGCTTTGCTGCTCTGCCTCTTCCAGTCTCCCACGCAATGGGCGATGGAAGTGAGCGAGGATAAAGGTAGAAGAACAGAGGCGGTTGCACCAGCACCATGAGCAAGGCTTTTCTTTGTCTTCTTGGGAGAGCCTGTGCTGGCCGGCTGCGACCAGACAGTCTGAAGGCTGGCTGCAGAAGAAATAACCTTCGATGGGAAGGAGAAGATCCTGCTGCAGCTCCGAGGCGAGGGTTGTCTGGGAACGGCAGGCATGGCAATCTCGACCAATCCAGGGAGTTTGAAGGTTTTTCACCAGCGGTACCTTTTCTTACCCATCTGAGCACGGGACTGGGGTGTGCGATGACGCTCATCTATTTTGCATTAGGTAAAGATGAAGTAACCAAACCAGCAGAAAAGCCTGATGATCCCATCCTGCAAGATGTTTTGGAAACCAAGTGCTGACCCGCTGCCTGTGAAATTCGGTAGCTCAGTCCCTGCAGGATTTACAAGCTCTGGCTAGATGCATCTGCTAGATGTGCCAGAACCAAGCTGGCCTCTGGGCTGCTTGCATCTCTCTATGCCGTGGTCCTCTGAGCCCCGGGCTTAGGATGGTCACTCTGGCACAGAGCACAGATGCACAGATGAAGAGCTTGAGCTCAGCACCAGAGGTGAGTAAGCCCTCCAGCAGCTGGCATGCAGCAGAAGCACCACAGCACCTCTACGTCAATCAGCGGTGCTGCTGAGGTTCCCACACTTTATGATGGCCTGAAATGGCAGGATTGGCTCGGGTGCTCCTGTAGTCTTGTGCCCAACCTGAATAAACCCTGGCAATCCTGAGCTTTGGCGGCCGGCTGTGTGTACCTGCACTTCTGATGGGGTTAATTCCTGGCCTAGGGAAGGCATTCGATGGTAAGTGGGAGCTAACTCATGGTTAGGCTCAGGATTCAAGCCCTGTCTCTGGCAGTTGTCATCTCTGCATGGGGCTCTCCTCCCGCTGGGCTTGGATGAGGAACGTCTGGCCACTTGCAGTCAGGGGCCTTCTGCAGGGCTTGTGTAGTCCGTCCCGCTGTGCGGACGGTCAGTGTCCACGTGCTGACGGATGGACTATTCACCAGCCTCCGGGTGATAGGAGCAACTATGGCGTGAAGTTGAATCTTAAGGATCTTCAGTGTTAGAAAATTTAGTCTGGAGGTTTTTTGGTGTTTGGGGTGTGTATGTGGGATGCTGACATGTCGTGCTGAAGAACAAAAGTGGGATAAGTACAAAGATATCTAAATTTCATACCTTTGTAAAATCATAACTGTATGAGTTTCCTGTCAACAGCCATTCAGTCGTTTGGTCAAATAAGTGAAGAAGGCAGCTCAAGAAGTCCCGTTACCAGACTCAGATTTTGAACACAAGGGGCCTTCAACATATCAAGTTTCTCACATTCATGTACGTTTGGAAAAGCAGAAATCCAAATCAGTAATCTCTCACGTCTTAAACAGGAAGAGCTTTTGGCAGGAACCTTTTGTTGTTAAATGGAGATGACCCTACAGTGTCAGAAATGCCTGCAGGGCAGGTGAGATTTTAAGGCTCCAGGATTATAATGCAAGGAAACCTGAGGATTATATTACCTCAGTAATTAAAATCCCACAGTGCAAAACTTCTCAGTGCATTTGTGGTGGGCATCACTGAAGCAGGCTGGACACTCACACAGAAGATGTGGTGGTATCTAAGATTTGTGAAAGAAGACGTGCACTACGTGGAAAACAAATTTTATAGTAAACGCAGAAGGAGATCTTTAGAATGTGTTATTTCACTCTTTTTTTTTTTTACAGGATGGACTTTTGAGTACACATTGAGGCATTGCATTCTGTTAACAAATCTTACATTTAAATAGGAGTTTGGGGTATTCTTAGGGGCATTTTGGTAGCATACATGCTAATTTTTGTTCTCCTCTGTGAAACACCCTAACCCATGCGGTTAGCATGGTGAGGTCACAATATCTGCATGCCATGGGTATTGGTAAATTCCATGACATCATTTTTTAATTTTTAAGAAACCACAGTCTGTGGCCTTATCCTCTAGCTCTCTTCTGTATAAGCCATCACTTTATTTAAGATGGTACCTTAGCCTTTTTTGCTTGCACCCTTCTCTGTACCTGTCTGGTAAGAAATGCTGCAGGAGTCCTAACTTCAGTGCAGCCAACACAGTGTGTAATGTAGTAAATTGCGCGGCAGAGGAGCAGAGTGAGGTGAAGCTGGCCACCTTCTAATTTGTCTGTGGTCATGACAGGTACGTTTTGCATTGCTCCAGCAAAACCCCTGTGGCATGCCGCTCATCGCTGCGGTGGTTCGCAGTGGCACCCAGCCCTCCCAGCCTTCCTCCCCATGGCGCGGGGGCGGGGGGGAGGTTCCCACCGTCTCCCGAAATGGACGGCGTGATGCGTGCACACTTCGTCCATCCTCTGCGTGACCGTCTCCCCTCTTCCCACACCTCCTCTTCTCTGCCAGGAATAAAGTGTTAAAGGCGTAGGGAGAAGAGCCGAGGGGCTTCTCGGGGAACTCGCAGCTGGCGATGCAAAGATTCGTGGCCCGGGAGAGTCACCTGGGCAGCAGCGCAGAAGATGGACGTGACAGGCCGTGTGTGCCAAGGCCAGGAAAGGAGGTGTCTGGCCGATGGGGATGCCGAGGGTTTGGACAAGGGCTCTGTCGTTGTGTAGGGCGGGAGGAGCGTGCTGTGTGAGGGGTGCAGCGTGGAGATGGGGCGTCTGGAGCTCCTGGAGCAGCAGCCGCAGACTGCTGCCCGGGGAGCAGCACTGCCCACGGTGTGCGAGCGGGAGCGGGTAGGAAGACCTGCGTTTCGACCATGAGCCGGTGGCCAGATAGCCAGGAGAAAGGATTTCAGCGTGACATCTTGATCTGGGCAGAGGAACCAGCGGTACGCCTGGCTGTCAGCTTTCATCTCCGGCTCTTGGCTCGCCCTGCAAGACCCATCCCCGGGGGAGGCAGAGCCGGCACCAGGCAGAACCTCGTCTCTGCGCTCCCAGGGACTTGGCGGTGCGGAGGGGTGTCCGATGGGGCACAGGCTGACCCCCCAGCCTTCCCCAGGGAGGGCCACGGTTGGGTGCTGCTCCCCCGGTTGCGGACGTGCCACCAAAGGCAACCGCGGGCTCAGGGGCAGGTGGGCAAGGGGGCCTGCAGCCCCTGCCCTTCCTGCCCCCTTTCCGGCAGCAGCCCTTCCTCGCTCGCGTTTGCTTTCAGATCCTCTCAGGGGCTTACCCGGAAAGTACGCTGTAGTCGCAATAAATTACGGACTTTCTTTTCAGTGCAGGGCAGCCTTGAGGGTCACAGTACAGAGCCTCCACAGACGTGGGTCGGGTGCCCACACTGCAGGAGCACAGGTTTGTCCGGCTGTGCTGTACTCCTGCCTCGAGCCGTGGCACGTGGGGAAGTCCTCGCTGGAAGCCAGCTGGAGATGATGTGTGTAGTTTGGTATGTTTTGTAATTCGTGGGACACTAGTTCATTGTCTCCCTTTTGAAGAGAGTTTCTGTGATTCCTCAGGCTGCTGGTCACGATGCTCATCTGATGCTCGAAGAAGTTGCTTATTTAATAACAAGGCTTCCTTAATGCTAGCAAAGATATATAACATACAGAGCTAAACACACTAGTTCTATTATTTTTTTAATTAGAAAAACAATACTAAAACTGTGGTAAACTAACCTTAATGACAGAAATTACAAAGGCCAAAACTTATTTCTGGCCTTTCATTTATGCCTTACAGTGAGTTCATACAACGTCCACGTAATCATAAGCCCCATTTACGGTGCAATCTTGGTAATTCTCATTTGCCATTTGATCCATCATGCTGTCACGCTCCCGACGGTCGTTTACGAAGGCCGAAGTGGAGCCTTGGTGGTCCGGCAGGAGTGGGTACGCTCGAGGCTGGGATCGCTGCTCTCCACGAGCTGCCTTCCTGCTCTGAGTGCATCCCAGATGGGGCACTGATACTTCCGTAGCTAGAGGCTAAAAGAAAACGATCACCTGCTGCTCATGGAAGTGGGGGAAAAGTTACAGAATATAAGTTATGAAGCGCACCATTTTTATTAGTGTAAATGGCAAGTGTAATTTTTTTATTGGTCACGTACGTACCTGGCAAATTGAGTGTTCTTCAGGTTATGCTCTTTACTCAACGCACAGTTTGGCTTTCTAATCTTAACTGCATTACTAAAAATGTTGAAAACAGTCTTGCCCTTGAAATGGTAAAGTTAGTAATCTGAGGAGCAGAGTTAGGTTCAGGTTTTCATTGTAGCATTTATTTGAAGCCTCCTCTTGGCTTCTGTTATTACTGCAAGAGAAGAATCTAGTGCAAGAGAGAAACTTTAGCGCATGACTTTTTTCTCTTACATTTGCTATTATTTCTGAAATCCTGGCTACCATGCTTATAGTGTGACAATATAGGTAAGCGACAAATGCATAATTAAAAAATGTAATAGTTTCTTCCGGGAACAGCAGGGTCTAGTGGCGGCACGGACTATTAAATCAGTGAATTGAGTGAAGTTCTTATTATTTCATTCTGTATTGCAGTGATCCCCTTAAACCCAGTAACTACTGTTGGATTTAGGAAGTAGAAGTACTGTGCTGCTCTGTACAGAGAGAAAACACCTGTAGAAATAGCGGCGCTGTGAGGGGAAGGGCGGGAGGAGCTCCGGAGAGGGCTGTGCAGCAGACGGTGTACAGGTTTTGCTGAATGGCTTGTGTGAAGTGATGTTCCTTCAGCCGCAGCCGTAACTGTGAAGTCAAAGCAGCCGCATACTATACAAAACTGTCCTCCAGAATCCTGGAAAATTACTTTTGGCTGTATCATGTTAATCAAGCACAGATTCTAGAAGCTAAAAGTCTCAATTAGAGCAAGTTTCTTGTCTTTAGCATGGCAGCTTTCTTTCAATTTAAAAAAAAAAAAGGGTGGGGGGAACTATGTAGCATGAATTAGTCTTACATGGTCTGCTGGATTTACACCAGTTGTTGGCATAGAGGTGTAAGTGTAACTGTACTACTGAAACGCCTGCCACTTGTTCCAGGTCCCAGCCAGAGCAAAAGTGAAAAGTCTGCCCCTTGCTTCTCTGCAAGTACCTTACCTTACTCTGGTTTTGTGGTGGTGCTCTTTTTTGAGTAACTCAGACGGATAGAAAAGCAGCACAGGACAAGGGGGTATGTTTGTTTTTATTTTGTGTCCAAAACCAGTTTTCAGAACAAGTGCTGCATTTCTGAAAACGAGGTGTAAATGTGAAAGCTGTGAGCACATGATGTGTTTTCCAGTTCTTCAGAAACACATCAAATCCGTTTTGCAGGTCTGAGCAGGCAGAGATTTTCTAAATTGTACCTGAGGTAACTGAAATCTTGCCCATGCTATGGCTGTTTGCAGTTGGACAGGGTTTCTGAGCTTGAACATCTCGAAGACACATTTGCCCACTCCTCCGCTGTTTAAAAGGCAGCACAAGGTTTCTTGTTTACTGCTTGGAAATACAAACCAAACTGATGAGAGCAACTCCTGCACAGCAGTCTCTTTCAGTGAAACATCCGATTTGAGGAAGAATCACTGTGAAGAGAGAACAGTTCTTTTAAATAAATGAATTGCAGAATTTGCTAGCAGTTGCTTCTATTTAACTTTGATGTTAATCAAAGCTCTGTCCTATTTCATCATTAATATGTCACTATAATGCTGTACTGTTATTTTCAAAATTTATTTCCTGATTTGGGGAAGAAACCAATTTTAAGACAAATTAAATACCAGAGAAATTGGAATATATGCAAAATTTAATTTGTGCAATATTGCAATACTCACAGGTGTATGAAAGATTATAAATTAATTGCTTCTCATTTGAAAGGAATTTTTAGCTGGAATATGTGGGCTTACATCACCTGAATTTTTAACTTTATAATATTTAAAGGCTTTGTCAGTAGTTTCGCTAACTTCTGTTTCCTTTAAAAGGGAAATTACTTGCAAAAATAATCTTTAATATAGATATTAAGGTTCAAATATTTGAAAGTTAAGCAATGCAGTTTTAACATTAAGTGCTCATCTTTAATAATATGTTACATTAATTTTAAATAATTTATCACAATATTTTGTTGTGAGTTACTCCTAAAAAACTTTAAAAGTTATCGCAAAGTATGTCCTGTCTCAAGCTTGGATATTTTCCAAGTCTCAGTTCTAAAAGCTGTCTAGATGGGAAGGAAACTCATTGTTGTGGTGTAAGATTTTTAATGGCTAAGAACTGTAATACTATGCAGGTGATCACATATGCTGGAATTTGAAGTCAGACACTAGCAATGAGTCTGAACTCTGAAGAGCCGAATTCCGCAAAGGTCTCGGTGCCTCGTAGTACTTGTTGGCTGTGGCAAGGTCTGCAAGGACACTTAGTGAACACACAACTCTGGTTTTGAAATTGTGGAGGAATTTTGGTTTCCTGAACAAGGCTGATGAAATACAAATGTTTGTTGGATAAAATCCCAAATTTGGACAATTGCAGACTTTCATATTAATTTGCAATACACTACTACAGGGCTGTCCAAAGATTTTTCTACTGTGTACGGTTAAAATTCGAACACTACTTTGTTTTAGTCTATGTTTAATTCTTGCATAATAACACGAAATCTGGTTTAAAGACTGGACATATCAAAGGGCAATTAGGAAAAGGGATTTTTTTTTGCATGATCCATTTCAATGTGTAGCTTTCTATACTTGGTATACAGTTTTAACATGATGGAATGTTTTTTAAATGCTGGGAAAAATCACAGAAATAACTTACACTAAAGAAAAAAATTGAAGTACTTAGAACAATAAACCCCAATGTTAAAATTGGCCAGGCATTTAATTAATAATTTGAACAGTGTGCAGTGAACGAGATGGAAATACGCAGAAAGGCTTTGGTTCAGCAAAACGCTCAAACATGTGCTTAACTTCGAATGCATGCTTATGTCCTCTAGATTTAGGATTATTCTCGTTGAAAATAAAGCACAACGTAAACGTTCGCCAGGTGGTTGGCCTGGGCATTTCAGCCTTGCCTGCGGGCACAGGCTGGCTGGCGCTCCCGTGGTCTGAATTCGGGTTATTAGAGGGCTGCGTGTCGCTGCGACGAGGAGTATTCTGGATTATAGTGACAGTACAGGAGTGAAAGAGCAGCGCGGTCATGGGGCAGTAGTTTTTAAGAAAGAGAGTATTTGCTCCGTTTGTCACAGCCCCTGCGGTCCTGCCAGGGTCCTGGCGCTGCCGTGGGCAGCCATGTAACGGGAAATTGCGTTTCCTTGCGTTCCACAGGAGGCGATGCGACAGCCACGCAGGCAGGCTGAGGTTTTGAGAGATCTTGATTCCTGACGTTCTGTTTTAAATTCTAACATGACATTAATTTAAAGCTTTTGTTTGGGTCTAGTAAAATACTGTAAAAAAAAATGAAAACCCCACCCAGATAAAGGCAATGCGCTCTGGCTTTGTGTAGCAGTAGCTGTCAAAAACTGTTCCACGCAGCGCAGGACCACAGTCCACAGCAGCTGCTCAGTCACCATTAAGGTAGTATGTTTCCTTTTTTACATTTGCTGAATCGTATTTATAAGATTCAGAACATAGTACGCTCTAGATAATACTTGTTTTCTTTTTACTGCTTGGTATATTTGGTACAGAGTGGTATTAGTGAAATCAGAGACTGTATTGTAATGTTCCTCTTTTTTTCCAAACCATTTCTATCTCAGGTGGATGTATATTGGCTTATCTCTTTAAGACACGTGAGCAGAGTTCTCTTCAAAATTTTGACAGAACTTTTTCACCTGGTCAGTGAAGAATTACTTTCCTCACTTAAGAAAAATCATATTTTTTCAGCTTTTCAGCAACAGTTGAAGGAAATCTAAGTACTCTACCCCTTTGACTGTATTAGATTGCTGCCTGAACATCAGGTGAGGTGAGTCTCTGATTTCTAGCTGCTGCTGAAGAAGATGGCACAAGAGACATGAACATCCCCTGCAGCCTTTGCAAGACATTCTCCTCTAACGTCAATAAGCCAGTTCACCAGGAGACAGAAAAATAAGTTGGGGATCCTGTGGCTTTAGAGTGAAGCTGTGCCTTCTGGAAAGTATTGGTAGCTGGGGAAAGAGGGTATAAAATCCTGTCCAACACACGCATGCACACATTTACTTTGTAAATGCAGCTGGTAGCACCGGGGAAAGGCAGCGCCTTCCTTCAGCCGCTTCCCACTGTACGCTGCCTTTCTGATCCAGCACACTTGTGCAAAAGCGTGATACTAGTGCGCTCGTAGCCGGACCTGGTCAAGGTGAGCTGCCGAGCCCGGGCAGTGAGCTCTCCTGTGTTGATGGTGTAGGTGGGTGCAGCAGTGGTACCATGTGCTGCTGGGCCGTGGTGAAACAGGTTTTAACCACGGAACTTTCAGAATTTAAGATTTTAACTGGAACTTAAAGGTCTTAATGTCAGGTTTTAGTTTTAAAGCTGCTGCAGTGTCTAACCTAGTGCAGTGTTTAAAATATGCCAGCCTAAAATGACTGCATTGATTTTTTTTTTAAAGCAACGTTTGCCTTCCTAATCTAGGCTCTGAGCTGCAGGGTGTAACCCTTGCTGAAATACACCATGCTAAACTAGCCATTGAACTTTTTGTTGTTGCAGGAACAATTGTTTAACAAATCAAATAACATATGAAAATAACACAGTTTATTAAATTCCTAGAGAAAAAAGCAAGAAATGAGTCTTAATGGCTATTTTGTGAATAGTAACAGAAGTGAAACAACTTCACAAGTATTCTGCTTTTAAACGTGACTTTGCTACAGTCTTTCACATACAGCCTGCGTTTACCCTCGCAAGGGTAAACAAGACCCTTTAGGGTCTCTGTCATTTTCAAGTTTAAAAATTAATGTGTTATTAAAGAGAGCGGCAATTTTTAGCTGCAGTCCGAGGGAGTACTGGCATCGTGTTGCTGAGGACGTGGAACTGCGTTGCAGAGCTGTGTACTGAAGAGTTGACGCAGCGTATGCGTGCTCTGCTACCACACAATAATTACGGATGCCCACAAAGACAAATTAACATGATTATTAGATTTAGTACTGGGTCGGTTTTGTTTTTTTATGAGCAGTGCTGACCTGCAGAAGGGTACGCTGCGGCACACCGGGTTTGAGTGCCGGGGCAGGAGGTGAAGCATCACCTGCAGCTTGCACGGGGTGGCACAGGGTTTGCAGGGTGTGCGGTGTTTGGTCTTGCAGGCTGCTCTTCAGTGTCAGTACTTCTGCATCTGCAGCCAGCTAAAAGGTGTGGATGCTTTAAAACGATAATAATTGACAGTCTTCCAGATGTCTGCTGTCAGTTTCTATTCATCCTGACATAAAAAAAAAAAAAAAATCATAGCTGTGCATAATTTATAAATGTCGTGCATAAGACTGTATGGATCTCATTTTAAAATTAAGATGAAAGACACTCGTTTCTGGCGCTTTCTTGTAACAAAGTATTTTAGGGCGTTTCTGTAGACGGTAGCTGAACTCTGTATTTCATCTATTTAGATGAGTGCTGCTTCTGTCACAGCAGCATTTACATAAATAAGTGTATCATCTGTGAACCTCTGGGTTGGGACGTTAATACCAGATTTTAAAAGTGGTCAGCTAAGGCACAGAGAAGTTAGGTGGTGGGACAGAGCTTGCTGACATGTCTGTAGGAGAGCCAGGGAATGGATTAACAGAAGAATCGCACTGTTTCTTGCCTAAGATATTTTAGACTTTTTTTGGTGTTGCTTTTTATATTATTGTAGGAGAAATATGAGAGGTTTTTCATGTTGTGCCTTGATCTCAGCATATCCAGACATGCAACTTAGACTGGCATGAAGCAGACAGGAGTAACCTATGTAAATCTTTATTGGCGTTTTTGTAGGAAAGAGGTGGAGCTTATTTTTTTTCCCTGTCACTCTTAATGGTGTTATCCTAAAATATGATGGATTTATAAATATGTTTAACATGCCTTTCCTTTTTTTGTCTTAGTTCTTTGCTCCTAAATTGCAGGCGCAGTGGCTGAACAATAAGCTGTATGGTGTGACAGGTAAATTTCACAATTTACCTGCTGTAATAGTGTGCTCTGTACCACCGTTCAATCATCTCAGAATTTTACTTGCCTGATTAGTTGAGTGCAGCAGATTTTCAATTTAAATGTAACTTCATCTGCTTGATTAAAAATGTAACAGAACATTATCTGTTGCAAATAAATTTCAGAGGAAGAGATGATTTTGCCTGTTTAAAAATAACATCTGTTTATATTGGCTGGGAGCAGATGATTAATACCTCTCTAATTTCGAGGTTTACCAGTCCAGCTCACCTGTCTCTTTGCATGGATAGCTGAAATTGATGGCTGTCGGGTATAAACATTTACCTGTTGATGTTTATTTGATGGATTTCTTTTTTAAGGATAATATAGAATCCCATCATTGGGCATTCATTTATTTGCTGCTCATCAAGATGATTGACAGCTTTGCCAGCAACGTAGAAAAAGGTTTTCCTTCTTGGCACACGCAAGAGAAATTTACTTCTAAGTGATAAGTGCCTCGCAGAAGAGAACAGATTTCCGAGATTTTTCACTTCCAGCATTTATTTTAATTGTGCCGAAGGGAGGCTCGAGGTTGGCGTGAGCCTGGCAGGACGTAGCGGGAGGTGGGTGTCTGACAAATCGCAGGGCGATCCTGCAGCTGTTTTTTGTGAAGTGACGGCTTGTTTAAGCTGCGGAGCAAAAACAGGGAAGCTCCTGCCAGCCGGAAAGGCGGCCATCTCCAGCGGCGTTTAACGTCAGCGGTTGGGTCCTGCTGGCTTGCAGGAGTTCTTGCTGGGTGTGCCTGCACCTACGAGGGCCCCGGCTGCTGGGGACGTGCGGGGGAGCCGGGGCTGCCGAGCTCGTCCTTCCATGGGACTGCCACGGGATCACCGCCGCAGCCTGTTCCAGCCACCGTGAGCCGCTCCCAGCCACCGTGAGCCGGTCCCAGCCACCCTCGGCTGGTCCCAGCCACCGTGAGCCGGTCCCAGCCACCG
>JAVJGG010000074.1:1081884-1097669 GCA_035590195.1 Aviceda cuculoides | reverse complement strand
GCCGCTCCCCGCCACCGGGAGCCGCGCCCAGCCACCGTGAGCCCGTCCCAGCCACCGTGAGCTGGGCCCAGCCACCCTCAGCCGGTCCCAGCCACCGTGAGCCGGTCCCAGCCACCGTGAGCCAGTCCCAGCCACCCTCAGCCGGTCCCAGTCACTGGCCGCGGCTCTACCCGGTCCCTCCGCGCCCGAGGGTGCCCGGGATGGGGGCTGCCACCACCACGCGTGACGCGAGCTCTCCTCCTGCCCCAACACCTCTGCGCGCGCTCGCTTGCGCTGGGAGAGAGGCTGGAAGTTGAAGGCTGCAGCTCCCAAGAAGGATGGGAGCAAACGTGGTTCCCCGTGAAATGGGATAGAGTGTCAGGACAAAAACAGGGGGTCGGGACAGTGCGACCGCCTTCAGGCTCGGGGTGGTTGTTCCATAACCAGCGCCCGTTCCGTCTTGGTAAAACAGAGCTGCACCCACATCCCACCCCCAGGATGGTAGCTGGGGTGCAATATGGAGAATCACGAGAGCTGGGCTCGTGCTGGTTTGTGAGACTGGTTTTTTTCTGTGAGCCTGGGCAGATGGCTTCGTTTATCTCCACATTTCCCAACCTGTAACAGAGGCTTACAAGTAGCTGCCCAGCTTTGTAAAGCATGTGTGCTTTACGAGTGTTGGCGTTGTTTTGTTTCTGCTGGCAAAAAGATGTTTTCTTCAGGTTTGGGGGTTTTTTTTTAATGCAGAAATTAGACATTATAGAAGGATCTACAGTCATTTTGTCTTGCTCCTGTCCCAAAAGTATGAAAAAATAATTATTTCTATGAGAGATCAAGATGTATTTAAATCTGTTTCATATTAAGGTAGCTGAGGAAAATACTGTAAATTTGTCTTTAACTGAAACCAAACAGTATGCACACCGGGGACCGGTCCTCTCTTACATCTACATGGCATCCACAGGATGGTGCTTGTGGCTCCTGGTTTTCAGCCACTTTGCCATGGTGGGGTTTAGAACTGTGGTCTGTTTGCTATAAAGCCTATAGTGGACTGTTTGCTGCTAGAGGAAATAAATGCAGTGGTCACCTACTGTTTTCTCCATCTTCCCTCCTCTTTTTTGTTCAAGACTCAGGGTAGCAGGCACAGAAAGCAGTAATGCAGTTTTTTTCCCACTTATTCTTAGCAAGCCTGGGTATTCCCAGCCTTTCAAGACCCCATTACATTGTTCTCACAGCATAAAGTGATGACAGCTCTTCGAAGAGTCAGGTGCTAAAATTCTAATGTAAAAGCCCGTGTGTGATGAGGAAATGCCCTACCCTCACATTTTCTTGTGCTAAGGGGAGCCCCTTGTCCCTCCTCTTCAGCGGCACAAATCGAGTGTTATTTGTAGCTTACCTGTGGAGTTGTTTTCCTTTTTTCTTGTTGCCAGAACACCTTGGAAAACTGAAGTAGAGTCGTAAGTTTATTTCTTTTCCAGTGCCTTGGAAATGCCAAATATGCATTTATATAAAAATCACACTATTATAAGCTTGACCTTCTGTTGCTGAGGTTGGCAGCAAAATTTTTTCTTTCCAGCTGCGGGATCTGCCCCCAGACACACACCTCACTTCCTGGCAAAAGTAACCCTAATTTAGGAGAGCAGCCCTTGGTCTTCACCTTTTTCTTCTGCATGCCTTCAGGAATTTTTGGTGGACCTAATTGCACATGTGAATTTGTTTATTCTTATACTGTTATGTTCTCCTAAAAACTAGGTTTGTTAAATACAGCCTTGATACTACTAGAGGCCTATGCATTTGTCAGCTTGAGACATGAATGCCTCTTATTTTACACCACTGTGAAAATGGCAAACCACGTCCAAATAGCTTGGAAAAAGAACTTTTCTTTTTTTTTGAATTGCCATTTGTTTTGTATTGTTTTGCCCTCTGTATTGTAAATACAGAAGAGTTCTATGTGCTGGGCATGTAAATAAACCTATTACGTTTTTTTTTTAGTATAGTCTATTTCTCTTTATTATATATGAGTGAAAGGGTTATTGTATTTTTAGATCTAGAAGCTCAAGACTAATCCAGGCTGCGTGGAAAACAAGGGGGTGTACTTCAGAGGATTTGCTGAAGTTCCGCTATTGTTGGTCCGCGAGGTCTCAAAACGCTGTTTCAATAGGCCTAGATGACCTCATCTTTCGCAGCTCGCTAATCCACAACCTCCATTTTCACAACATCTTAGAAAAGTTTATTTAAGGAGACTTGCACTGGAATAATAGGTGATGCTTTGCATAAGTCATAAAGTCAAAGTTAAACAAGTACATCTATGTTGTACTTTGTATACTTAACACTGAAGAAAAAAATTACAAAATTTGTTGTTTGACTAAATTTTTACAGTAATGTTTTAATTTTATGCAGTGATGTTAAAACTTAAAGCAGCCTCATGCAATCCATAATAGTACTTCAGTTTAGTATTTGTGGTTCAGTTATCACTTTTTGAAATACGTTGACTTCTTGTTCAGTCGATGCTAGGAAAAAAGCAGTGGATCTGGCTTTGGGGGGGGAGTCTTATTCCTTGCGCACTTATTCTTCTGCTTGAAACCTGTGGGAAACCCTTGCCGTCCAACCGTTGTTGTGGCTGCTGAGGTGCGTGGCAGAGGGGTTAAAGCCGGTCCCGCAGCCCCTTGTCGCAGCTCAGGTTCGCGGTGCCTGTGCATCGCCTGGAAAGCCCCAGCTGGATGGTGGCAATGCGTGCCGGTGGACACACGTAATGTTTTCCCATTAATGCCATGAAGAAGTCCAGAGAAATCCAAAGGGCCTTGAGGTCGTTCTCGTGCTTCCATGAAAATTTATGTTTCTGGGAAGGAAGCAGCGCCCAGTTGCAGAAGCAGGGGAAGATAAATGGAAACAGGGTAGGTTTAGATTAGACATAGGGAAGAAATCCTTTACTGTGAGGGTGGTGAGGCACTGGAATGGGTTTCCCAGAGAGGCTGTGGCTGCCCCATCCCTGGAAGTATTCAAAGCCAGGTTGGATGGGGCTTTGGGCAACCTGGTCTGGTGGAAGGTGTCCCTGCCCATGGTGGGGGGGGTTGGAATTGGATGATCTTTAATGTCCCTTCCAACCCAAACTGTTCTGTGATTCTATGAAGATAATGGCTATGCTGTTTTCCTTCAGGCTTCCCTGCTGTCCCATGGTCCTTCTTTGGCAAGAAGGTTGAAAAATGCCTGCTGTCACACCACAGTTGTGATCAGATTACACGAAGTATGGGATGAACTGCCCAGGTGTCGGCTCTTTGCAGCAGAGCTGGGAGTACTTTGTCATCCTTGGGTCCGCAGCTCATGTCAAAACCCTCCTCACCTGCGTCGTGACTGTGGCTGGGCAGGAACGGGTCATTCTTCTGGTGTGGATTCTGCTACTGCAGCTTCACCCAGCACCCAACCACCTCTGCCTCGGTCGATCTGTCCGCCAAGGCGCCAGGCTTCCAGCGCGGGAGTCTATGGAGGACAAAGTCCTCCTTCCCAGGGGAATGTCTCCCCAAGTGCCTGTCCTGCTCATGGACATGTGGGTACGACATCAGCACTAAGCAGCTTCAGAAACCTCTTCAGCACGGAGTTTCCTCTGGATTTGCTGGGCAGGCTGTGTTTTCTATAATCTAGCAGAGGAGATGAGTTTACCTGAGACACTCCTCCACCCAGTGCTTTGAACCACATGCCAGCGATGGAAGGCACAGTGATGCTTCTGCAGGATCAACTCGAGTTGTCTGTGGGTAAGGAGAAATGGCATCCCTCTCTGTTGATGACTGGAAGAATATCTTTTCATCACCCCTTTTAATTGAAAGATTCTGCCTGGTTGTGGTGCAGAGAAGAAATAATGCTCTGTAGAGGTACTTGCTTTTAATTTTTTTGAGGAGTTGGAATGTAGCTACATGCTACATAAAACTACCAGTAAGAGTTAATTATAAAAGAGAAAAAAGGCAAATCAGACCAGCAAAAATATTTTTATGGTCCTACCCCAGAATATTGTTAGGGTAGCTGATAAGCAGGAGGTGTGTGGGATGTGCGGTTATTTGACCAGTCGCAGAGCCATAAAATAGGACTTGGAGGTTAAAAAGCTGAAGTAAGCATCACCAAATAAACAATTAGAGTCAAACGTTGATCCCCTTATCTGTCAGTCACGCCACCAAATTCTATAGCCGTTGGATTGGCAGCCAGGCCATGAAATATTAGTATTTTCATTCTGGTGGATGCCCAGAGCAAGGTAAGGGAGGCATCTGCGTGGCTGTGCCTTGTACCCAGTTTGGCTCCGTCCTGAACCTCTTACGAAATCCCAGAGTCGCGTTCCTGCTGGCACCCCTTTCCCTCACCTCCGTTTCCTTCCCTGACCTTTTCCGTCCCTTTCTTATCTCTCCTTTGATTTCAGCCAGAGGATGAGATTGAGCCTGCCAAGAGGATGGCTTGGCAGCGTTGCACTGAGCCCGTCAGCCTGCGGGCAGATAAAACGGTGCCTTAAAAGCCTTTGTGGCACAGCGTTCCTGGGGACTGGAAACCGCCCGTCCTTCCGCAGGGAGGTTGTGAGAGAGATGGTACCAGGCAGCAACAGGAGCTGGAAGTCCGGCCAGACGCTCCGCTACCTCGGGAAGCCTTGCAGGCAGACTGGTCCGGGTTGCTGCAAGTGCCCTCCGCTCCCAGTCGCACTGGTCCTGTGGACCCCAGGATGGGGTGTTTGCTGCTGTTGCTGTCTCTTCCCATGCCGGGAGCCCAGGCACCCGGGTTTCCAGTCTGGGAATGCCATCTTCTGCTTGCTGGAAGACGAGGCTGGGGTTTGCAGGTCCGGTCTCTCACGTCCCAGTGCCTAGCTCTGTGTGTCACTGCCAGGGGCATTCGCTGTGTGCCCGTGACGTCTCCCACGTGGGGGGGACGGAGAGGAAGAGGCAGCTGCCTGGGGACGAAATGTGACAGATGTCTGGCTGCAGCAAAATTACACTTTCTGTTCAGAAATGCTGAGTTCCGTGGCCTCTTGGAGAAAAAAATGAAAAAGCTTCAAACCTGTGGAGTTAAGGAATTTGAGATGAATTTGTTAGTTCCCACGTTCGAATCGTCTTGTTGCAGACTCAAGGGTGCCAGATCCTTCAAATACTCTTCTCAAAGTTATGATGACAGGCATGCCTTATTTTATGAACTGAATTACAATATGGAGGGCAAGGTGAACACTGTAACAAAATTCATGGCTGCATAACTCAGTTATGGTAGGCCTTGTTAAAATGTCACTGGTGTTTTTCCATTGATTTGTTTCTGGTTTTGCTTTTTTTTTTAGTCCGCATGAGTAGTATTACAGTAAATGTTTATATAGTTTGAATTTCTTTAGTTGAACATGCTTTTCTGAGTGTCCAAGGTAAGAAGGGCTGTACTGTCATAACATATAGCTATAGGTTATTGTTCATACCCTTTTATTGTTTTGCAGTTTGAACCGGACAAGGGGAAGTTTTCCTTCTGCAGTTTTCCTCACACACCGTTGTTTTTACCAATGCTAACACATTCTGAAGATTAGGAAAGTGATTGCAGCCTTGACATTTGTTTGAAAGTAATTTTACTTATTTTTTTCTACATATTTTACTGGTAAAAGTAACATTACTAGGATTTTACAACTCCTTGCTCATAAAGCAGCATGCTATCTCCTGTGTATGCTGTATTCAGAATTGCTGATTTTTACTGTTTAAGGTTTGTCTCCTCAATTGGTGTGAAACTAGTCTAAAACTTAATGGGTTTTGGTAAATACCATTCTTCAGATGAAATTATGTTACTTCTGCTGTTGGTCAGAAAGTTGCAGATTTATAACCTGCTGCCTTAAAAACCCACCCAGGAGGTTCTGTTGGGGCTTTGTGGCTTCCCAGATTTACATTAGTTTCCATGTTATTTATAGGGGATCGGGAAAACTCATTCATCCGTTGCAAGAAAGCTGTTTCTGAAACTCCAGCTTCCTCCATTTAGAGCCACCACAACAGACAAAGATACTTTTTTCCTTTTCACACAATAGTGCTTTGCGCAGCTCTCACCCTTGCTGTTCCCTGGTGTCCCGGCAGGAAGAAAAAGTCAGTTTTCCATCGGGAAGGCTGCAGATGGCCAGGACGGGGCCGGCTGGCGGCTGCTCTGCGCGACCGTGTCCGGCAGGCGATGGCAGGGTCCGCAGGCATGTGCCATCCGCATTTTGCCACCCCACTGCCTCGCTGTCCTCCGCAGGCCCGGCGCTGCCGACGTCCTCTCCCGATTGCCAGGAAGGGGACGGCGGGTTTTTGTTCTGCACCCGTCTGAATATCCACCTCTTTTCTACTTCTTGCTCCCATGCAAGGTGCTGTGCGAAAACCCAGAGAAGGTAAAGAGGGTGTGGGTGATGATATCGCCCCTTTCTGAGGCTGACGTTTTCAGGGGAATACACGCCCAGGACAGACAGAATACACTGTGTGTAATAGCTATGAGAAATAGATTTTCATAAACTTTTTATCCAAAGTAACAGAATTCTTCTATGCAGTGTAAATGGTGTTAGGAAAATGTAAAGTTCATTAACAAGCTGTGTACTTTTTTTTATCCACTTGAATGTAATTTAGAGATTATATACTGTAATAGGATTTATAACATTATACTGTTTAATCTTTATGGTTTTACAAACATGTTAAGTACAGTTGGCAGAACCTACTGGTTCCCTTCAGTGTAAGGGCGCCCTAACATAAGAAAATAAGCAACACATGCTTATCTACAGAACTTTTGTTTCTTTTATTGGCATTAATGGAATTAAAGAAATCTCTGTAAGCAGTGTAGAATACAAACCTGATGAATTCAGCATCTTACTTTCAAGGATAGGGTAGTCCTGCTTTGAAGGAAATCTGTATGAGATATGGGGGTATTTGTATCTTCATGTCAGCCAGCTGCTGTGCTTGAGGGTGGGTTTTAAAGAGACTTAGAAATTATCCCATTAGCTAGGGAAAAGACAGTATTTCTCTTGAACCAGAGGAATAAAAGTTCTTTACCATCTTGCATTATATGAAGCTATAAACCAAATAGTTTGGGAACAGTTAGTTTCTCATTTACATTCTAAAGGTATAAGCAAAGTGAAAGAACAGAAAATTGAGAAAGGCCAGTGAAAGCAGAGGGTACTGTGACAGATGAAGTAGTGCAGCGTACTTTTTAATGAGTATTAAAATGCTAGTCCAAGTCAAGCCATCCTTCCTCAGTACAAAATACTTCCAGGCGTTCCTTTATGCTTTTGTGCTTTCTAAAAGACATCTTTGTAGTTTGCTTTTTAACCCTTAAAATATCTCACAAAGGTAAGCCTCTGTAGGGTTTCATATTACTGAGGATTCAGAACTTCATCTGCCTCTCTCTTGGGAAGAAAAAAAAAAGGTGGAGGTCACTTTCCAGTAGACCTAATTTTGGGGTACCCCATCTCCCTTGGTTTTGGCTGGATGCAGAGAGCTATGCACTTCTTTCCTGTCTTGAGCAGCTGGTCAGAGATTGCCGACACAGCCAGATGCTCGTGCCAGGTATTCCTTGTCCTTAATAAAATGCTGATTATGTTCACTTTGTGGTGAGTTGCAGTCACGGATAGTAATTAAAAGAGACATGGTAATGCTTCATCTGTGGTTGTCGTGTTGAGTATGAACCATCCTCTTTGGGAAAAGAAAAACCTTCCAAAGTGTTCCAGTGGTCGTTTTGTTGATAGAAATTTTAATAAACATGTTAGAGGAGGATGTTAAGAAACATGCCGAGTTCAGGGTGACGCACAGCCTTTTAGTAACATGCCTTTACCTGAGGACAGTATGTGCTGGGATACATCTTATTTGTGTGTGAGCTAGTTATTGAACTGTTAGAAATACAGCGGTAATGTAGAAATACAAGTTGTATTCATGTTCTGTCGTTGTATTTTCACAACAATTAATTGGGCATTACACCCTCAAAAGGTGATTTTTAGACACAGTGCTGTTTTTTCCCCCATTTAAGTCTACAGTGAACAATCATGGAAACATTATTGGTCTGCTGAAATGCAGGATATTTTTGAGAGAGGGATGAGAGAGAAGAATTTCTGTGTAATTGACAAAGTGTGTCTTGTTAAATATAAAACACAGTTTCGATATTAATCCACTGTAGCTTATTATAGAGCAGGTAGTACTGACCTTAAGAGCTTAGCCTATGCCAAGGGCAGGTTGCTGCCCTTCACATGAAGAACAGAAGCAGAACAAGTGTTGTCTGTTCAGCTCAGCAGGCCTTTTTGCGAACTGTCAGGAATTAGGGAAATTTAGCAGCTGGGGATAACTTTTCCTGTTCTTCCACCCAGAATGGCTCACAGCTCGTGAGCTTTTGCTTTTTTTAAAAAAAAAAAAAGCACTACGTAACGTACCTACCAAAAGCACTAAGTAACCGTCTAGAGACAGGGGTACCCACCTCGCAAAAATCCAAGTCAGAGCCATTTCTACACTAAAAAACGTGATACAGGGCGTTCGTATTGACGGTGACGGGAGAGGAGTGCCTGCGTGCCGCCCCTCGGTGCGGGTGCCCTCGCCGCCTCCCCTTCCTCGTGCAGCGCGGGAATGGCAGGGTAGCCCAGATCGGAGCCAGCCTCACCTCTGCGGCATGCTGAGAAAAGAGCCGACTTTCATTCCCCGGCACAGCCTTTGTCCGGGGGCTTACGGGGGTCACCGGACCCCTGGAGCAGCCGCGTATGGCAGCTCCCTGCCTCTGCGGCGAACGCTAGCTGCGCGTTGACTTGCACAATAACTTGTCCTCCTCCGCCCCTGAACCATATGCTTCTCGGCCAGGTCCTTTCATCGCTCAGAAAGGTCAGATGGGCTGAGGCTAAGCTCCCCACATCAGAAAAAAATAACTTGGAGAAAGACATCCAGAAATAAAACAGGCATGTGAACAGTGCGGCTTCAACAAAGATATCCATTTGTCAGTAGATGTCACCCCATAAACCTACCTAAAATGTCCTTTTCTTTCTCCCTTTTCCCTGTATGGCTTTTCTTTATTTTTTACACAAAACATCAACTTTTTAGCATTTGGGTCCGTTCCTTAGAATGGATCTTTTATTTGCGTAAAATAAGCTTTGGATGTTTATTTAGATGTTCACTGAAACCGTGTGGAGAGCAGTAATTGTGTTGTACTAAAGAATTAATCCATTTAGTCATGGGAAGCACTACTTAGCCTTTTTTTCTTTTTTCAGTGTAACTGGCAATTTTAAGGAATTACAACTTAAGTTTAGAAATTTGATTTTAATAATGATACTGATAAACTTGCCTTCATTTGGGGGGAAAAAAGCAAACCCCTTCTATAATACTATTTGCTTATTTTCAGAAGAATCGTTGGTTTCTGTAAAACTATATTTTAGTACTTCTGTTCCTTTTATTTTTCAACTTCTAAACAGACAACCTTCTTGAGAAACAGATGCTTCAAACTATTTTATGGAGACTGCTAAGCCAGCTTAGGGAATCTCAACATTTAAGCATATAGTTGTCTACTTAGAGGCCTAGACTGGTAAAATAATGTACATAGCTTGCTGTACCTATTGTATGTTGCCTTTCACTCGCATTAGAGCGGTCATGCTTGGGGGTTTCTTGTTGGGTTGTTTTTTTTAGCCTCCCTGAACACGTTCTGGATCTCACTGTACGGTGCTGCTGTCTCTGTTAGAAACGCAGCAGGGAACCGTTTGTTTACTGGCTGTTAAAACCCCTTCCAGTGAAATTTCAACGCGTCTTCATTGGCCTCAGGAGCGGCCAAGGGAGAGCGTTAAAACCTGTGGACGGCAGCAGGTCTGGCCGGCCAAAGGATGCCCCCAGGACCCCTGGTCCCCAAAGGGGCCAGCAAACTCCCCCCGGTGGGCTGCGGTGCGGGGAGGGACCGGCGCTGCCCTGCGCAGAGCGGAGCCGGGGGGGGGCGTCAGGGCACAGATGTCAGCATTCGTGGGGGACCACCTTCCACAGCTGAAGGCGAAGCAACCGATTCCCGTGGAGACCGAGGGGCTGAGGCAGAAGATGCTCCTGAACGGGTCCACAGTCTGTCCCTGGAATAATAAACCTGAGGTTTTAGGGGGAGCATGCCTGGTGCTTGGTCAGCGGAGGACTTCCTACACCCGCCCGTGGGCACGGGCGCGGATCGGTGCATCCAGGGGGACCTGACCTGGCGTGACTTCTTCTGTCCTTCAGGAAAATGCATGCTGCCCATCCTCCCTGGGCCACCCTTGGCCTGTATGAGGCTGGGTTGTCTCAGCGGTGCCTCCTGGCAGAACAGGCGATATGTGCTCTGTTAAATATCCTCCGGCAAACTGTGCGCTTTTTGCTCACTTCTTCCGTACATCTGTTAATTCTCAAAAACTGAAAAGGCTTTTAATGGTGTTATTTAGTGCGGGTTGTGAAACGAGAGGAGGAGGTTGTAATCGACCATATTTGCTTTGCATAAAATTGGTACACAGTGGACTCTACCTTTTGTCCTCATGGCCTTTCACTTACACCTTTATATTTCATGGTTTTAGGAAAACGTTTAAAGTAACAGAAAATACGTTAGAAATTGCAGCATCTGAAGTGCTTAGAGGTGATCAAATGGCAGCCGTGTTTGAATGCTGAAGTGTTTGGTGCTGAAACCCGATGGCCAGCTTTTCAGTTCTGCCTGTTTTCCCTTTGTACTTCTAAAACGGTACACAAGTAGAAGGAAAATGTTGAAAATATATCAATGAATGTGTTTATCAGCTAGTATAAAGGTGATGGAGTCAGCAGTTTGCCTGTAACATCCCGGTCCCTCAGAAATGGTGAGCTAAAATGCTTTTAAAAGGAGTCTGTTAGGGCTAGACCAGAGCAATGTAAGGACTGGGAGCTGCAGCTGGATTGTTGGTTGTTCTTCCCCTATACCACGTGCACTGCTGGCACAAGAGAATTTCAACTCAATTTTTAGTATCTTCTTGTCAAATATAATATCTTCATTACAGTTATGCAAAAGCAGTACATCTTTTTTAGTCATGCTTGTACATTAAAAGTGTGTTAAACTCGGCATATGAAGAGACTATCTGGCAAGAATAGAACGGGTAAAAAGGTAAGACATACAGGATTATTTCTTACAGAAATGCAATTATTTTTGTTTCAATGAAGATGAAGAATATCAATGAAGATTATTGCACCCGTCAGTATTTCTTGAAGTTGAAATCTGAATTTTAGGCATTTAAAATTGCGTATCTATTTATGCTTTTAAATGTTACCATTATACAAAACTAAAATTTGCAAATGCATTCAAACAGGATATATGTGATACTATATGGTAATCTCAAATACTTTTTAATTGCTGTTGTTAAATAAGGCCTCAAATGGAGACAGCGGAAGGCCGATGAAGGGGCTGTGTAAAATCATGTGTATGCGGAGAAGAGGATTATTTAAATGTTTTTGTTGTCTGTTTGGTGCAAGAACCTAGGCAGCATCCAGTGAAACTGGTGTTGGAAACAGTCCTTCTTCAGGTTCCTTGTAATTAAGCTGAGTAACTTCACGCCACAAGGTGTTCCGTGGGCTCAGAAGACCCACGAGGAGCTGCTGGCAGCGAGGGCAGCCAGGAGAGGTTTTGGTGCCCTTGTACTTCTCCCTAGGCGCTCGATCTTGGCCACAGCTGGAGGCAAGAGTTGGCCACGAATATTTGGTCTGAGCTCCTAAAGTTCTGTGCCCAAGTAACACGCAAGGTGTCTCGAAGGCAGTGGGTAGCTCCAGCCCTTTGGAGGCAGAACAGAAAAGGCTGTTAACTGTGAAGATAAGATAGTCACTGCGATCCGCTCGCTGCCTTTTACGTGACGCTCCCTTGCGTTACGAAGGGAGGTGGGCATATTTGGAAATGGGCATTGCTGGGGCCGTGGTCTGCGAGCTCCACGTAGGTTCGCAGTGCCACCAAGCAGGCGGTCCATGAAGTCCATCCCCTGTGCCGTGGCTGTTCGTCCTGGTGCCGGTCCAGTGCCGCTGTCTGGTGAGCCGCATCGTGGGAGCTGGTGCGGTTGAAGAGTGACCTGGCGGTGGGTGAAGATGGGTCTCCAGAAGGTGGGCGAGAGCAGGCTGCACTGCGTGAGGGTGGCTCGGAGGCACTGCCAGCTGGGGGGGGGGGGGGGCTGGGTTCAGGGGCTGCCTTGTTGCAGCTGTAGGATCCCAGCCTGCCGCAGTCCCCCATGTGTGTTACGGCTGATCACAGCCCTGGGGCCCACTTGGAAGAAGCAGAAGTCGGTCTTCCCTTCAGTGGGACTTGGGCTGTCCTGTTCCAAAGCATCTCTGTTGAAGAGGTTGAGGGATCTTTCCAAACCAGTTTGTCCTATGGACTTCATCACCACAGTGGACACCTCTCGCTCCTGGGAGGTTTCCTGTGCCCAATGGCTGTGTTGCAGCATAGTGTTTGCAGTTCTTCCTAAAATACCCCTCTGCTTCTTAGTCCAGAGGGCAAGAGGTTTGTTACTTACTCCACATCCAAAATTGTTTTTGACGTTTGCATTGGAACAGATGGAGCAGGAGGCTCTCGTTCTGGTGCCGGTCGGCCAGTCCCGGCGCTGGGGCTACGTGGCCATGAAGAGCTGCTTGAGCGTGGGCCGTGGGTGGATGAAGGGGTTTCGGTCACCCTGTTGAGATCCTGGTCGTCTGCTGCTTTCCCTTCTCTCCCTCTTTCCCAGGACATCTATTAACATTTCTGTTGCATGCCTCTCCGTGAGTTGGCGGATAGTGGCTTTGCACAGCAGTCGTGGGGAGGCTTGCCAGTTTGCGGCAGCGATCTAATGAATCCTGGCTTAGTACAAAATGGGCTGTGGTCAGTCAGGGTGACAATACGAGCTGGTCAGATGCTCCAGTTTGGTCACATTTCCTGGACAACCCGTGGTACCTCTGCTTTAGGTAGGAGGAAAAGTAGATGGGGTGCTCTGATGTGTGGCTGTAATGTCCAAAATCTTATTGTAATTTAAAAAAAAAAAAAAAAAGGTCTAAAATTGGTCTCCTAATGAGACTTGGCTTTATTTAAATGTTTAATATTGATTTGGAAATTTAGTTTCCCAGCACCTGTTTTTGAAATACCTAACCACCACATCTATTTGGGCTGTGCTGAGTACCCAGCACTGAAGCAGCACCTCTTCTGTAGTGGTGGGTTGCTCAGTGCTGCCCACTAAAACATCTTGTCGGGAAATATCTGGCTTCTATTTAAGAAATGTGTAGGGTGGTTGCAGGCTTTGTCCAGGCATCAGACTGGATATTTACTTTTTTTCTGCTTATCTCAGTGGCTTCACCATCCCATTTCCTGGTGCTCAGTGCAGGACATGGTGGACATTTCCAGCCAGCTTCAGCAAAATGGTGGCAGGTTCAATAACAGAAGCTTCTGACCGAATTTGAAGCTGTCTCAGAATCGCAGAGAATGGCTGGAGGCTCTCTCCCACTGGGATTTGTTTTTTGCTCCTGGGTGAGATCAGCCGTGGGGTCCTGCAGGCTCTCAGAGGTCTCAGGTCTGAGAGCTGCTTACCTCTTGTGCACAATGGGTGGAGAAGGCACTTTGCTTTCTCCAGCTGCCCCAAATGGGCATCTTTACCTCAATTTTGGTTTTGGTGATGGCACTGGAACACAGGCTATGTACGTGTGTACCAAAGCAGAGCTAACCCAAGACGAGGGAACTGAATGAAGTAAGAAACCTTCCCTTTTCACTGCTGTATCAACACAAAGAGGCAGACCTTGTCACAAAACCAAAACATTCTTTTAAAAGTCAATTTTTTAAAGTCTAGCTAAGAAGCCAGTGACACTTCTGCATTTTTAAGCATCGACTTAGGAAGGCGTGCCCAGAGATCACTCCAAAATTTTTCCTTCCTCATGCTAGTTGTTTTGTTCCATACCTTTTTAATAGATTTTTCATCAGCAGTATTTCCTTTTAAAAATGATTTTAATTATTTTAATGAGGTTTCTTGATTGTTTTTAGGTAGTGCCTTGTGATTTGCTAAACAGAATTACAAAACAAGATGCAGCTGCAACAGAAAATAAGTGAAGTAAGGAAGAAAGGAGTGGCTAGAGAAGAAAGTGCCAAAATCTCTAGGCAAGGGCTCTTTCTGCTGCCTGGCCAACGCAGCAGAGGGCAATCTATGTGCTCAATTTATTTGGCTGCAGGTTAGAACATGGAACAAGTGGAAGTGATTTTCCAGTTCCCCCATTTCTTCTTGGTGCCTCTGACAATTACCTTTGATTCCTTACTTGCAGGGAAAACTCCAAACATTTAGGATACCTAACCCTGCAACCCCTCGTACGGTTTGTTTTACCTGTTTTAGACATTTGGAAGTTTGACATTTCAGCAAATGCCAGTAGGCAAGTGTACTGAAAACACTGATTCTTTTTGCCATGCCCTGTTTTTTATTAAGCCTTTATACCAAACTGGTTCACCTTAACTCTTGTGATTTGGGGTTTTCTTTTGGGCCGAGAGCAGTACAGAAGGTTGCAGAGCTGCAGTGGACATCCACTGGCGCTTTTCTGCTGAGAAGGGAGGTCATTCTGTTATTTATTCTTCCATTTTTTCAAAAGACAGCAGACTGTAATTGAAACCAAGTTGCAGCAACTTGTTAAACACTTCAGGACCAGCACCCGTTTTTATCCAGCGCTGATATTTAGACTGCAGCTGCTGCAGATAAACCCGAGGCCCCAGATGGTGGCTGTCTAATCCTCATGAGAATTCATGTCCTAGAGGCAGCTCTTATCTCTCCAGACCTGACATTGTCTGCAAGTCTACTATAAGGAGGAATAATATAAACACGCTATGCATGAGTTTCACTTCCTTGAATTACACAAAGACACAGGAAGTTAAGTTAAATGTTACAAGAATAGAGTTCACATTACCGAAAGTCTAGCTATTTTTATTACCCTAATAGGTAGCCGGCGGTTTGGGGGATAAGGTGCACACTCCAAACATCATATTGATTGTATTTTGCCACTCGGAATTGCGGTATAGAGATCGTTTTAAAGAACATGTTTGCATTTGTTTTGTCTTTGCTGCTAGCCACCGTTAGCTCATCTGGGTAACTTTAAAGATGCCACTTTTCACTCCCCTCGCGGCTGCGCAGGAGGCCGTGGAAATGTTCCGATTCTTCAGTTTTCCCAGTAGAACTGTATCTTGGTTTTCTCCTTTATCTCTGTTCTGTGCCCGTGCACCTGTGTGGCTGTCCCAGCAGGTACAGGATGGACAGGCTGTGCCCCTTTCCAGAGCCTGCTGGCACTGCAGGGGGGGATGTTACGGCTCCTCCCAGCAGGCAGAGGGGTTTCTGCCTACTGACGTGAAATATCTCCTGTCACTTCTTTATTAAGTTACTTTGCTGCTACAGGGCAGGGATAATTGTGCACCTTCTTGTCTGTTTCCTTCTATGTGTGCCTTTTAAAATAGTCTGTGTTAGGCTTTAGGTGACCCAATGTTATTTTTTAAAAAGTGGTGTTAATACGTTAATTCTAGCAGGTACTGCAGGTATTTCTGTTGTGTTCGTGTATGACTTCACTTTATCTTGCCAACTCTAGGGTTCATTTTGATCTCCGCAGCAGTTGTAGTGGTGTATTTATTCAGTGCCTGGGTAGGAGGAATTAGGAATGGAATAATTTCACAAGACCTACTTGCTTCACAAGTTGAAAGTTGCTCTCCATCTCCTTCAATGACAATGTGTGCTTGGAACAAAAGGAGCTGCTAAAAAGGAGTGAAATCTAGCAGAGCTGTAGAGCTTAAAGTCCAACTATGCCAGCATGACCCTGCCTCAGACGAAGCTAAGCCATAGTACTGATTCAAAAGCATCTAGTTAAATTTGAAAAAAAAAAAAGAAAAAAAAAAAAAAA
>JAVJGG010000074.1:1049688-1077668 GCA_035590195.1 Aviceda cuculoides | reverse complement strand
CCTCACCAGTGCCCAGTACAGGGGAACGATCCCCTCCCTGCTCCTGCTGGCCACACCATTTCTGAGACAGGCCAGGAGGTTCTGAAAACCCCTCCATGGTGCTCCATGCCACCCTCCTTGGCCTCATGCCTCAAAAGCCTGTGGACCTCTGCCTGTCCCAGCCGGCCCCCGCTGCCTGCACCCCCACGGGCCATGGCTGCCTGCCCACCCGCTGCCCACCGCTGCCTGCCCAGGTCCCACTGACCCCAGCGGTCCCAGAGCCGGGTTGCTGTGCCCACTCCCCATCCCGTGGCCTCGCTGCCCCTCCGCTGTCCCGCGGAGCCCCTGCACGTCCAGACCTAACTGGTTGGGGTTGCCCGAGGAGGCACTGGGCGGTGTTATAACTTCAGCACACAGGGAAGGAGGGACCAAAGTTTCTCTCAAGAAAAACAGGAAACTGAGAAAACAAAGGCAGGCTTGTACTTCGTTTTGTCTGCTCTTCTGGTTTGTTGTCCTATAAAATCTGTATTTAAGTGACCTCTCCAAATGTGAGAATGCCATCTAACTGCTCTGTTCTGTGAAATACTTTAGTAATCTAAAGGGAATATTTTTTTATTGCTTGGGTTTAGATACAAATAATTGCCACAAATATCTGTATGTGAATTCTGTAAAGATGGATATAGTGTCTTAAGAGAAAAATGTCTTGATGGCATCTTATACGTGTTTGTTGTGCTTGATACTATTTGTTGCAATATTATGCATGATGGAACAAATTGGCTTGAGTATGGGGCTAAGCACAGAATAATTAGGGCTTAATCCCCTGTTAGGTCACTTTACTAATACAGTGCAGTACTTTTGATGGTGACAATCAGAAGAAAACACTTTTAGCATCTTTGGTGTTTTTACTGTATTTTTCACCGTTCTGACTTCTTGGTGCATGTTCTTTTTCCTCATCTTTTACAGTGACATGTTTGCTTTTTGCCTGTGACTCTCCTTTCTCTCAGATTGTCCATCTACTTTGCAGATGTTGGTGACCCACAGTCTAGTCTTTCGCGTTTGTACTAGCCAGAACAAACTTAAAACTCCTGGTTACCAGCAAGAGAGGTGAAAACACAAAGAGAGGTCATCATACACAATTAATACATGACGTCATGTGGTCTGGAACACCCCTTTAGTCAGTGGGGATCAGCTGTCCCAGCTGTGTCCCCTCCCAACTTCTTGTGCCCCCCCAGCCTCTTCACTGGTGGGGTGGGGTGGGGTGAGGAGCAGAAAAGGCCTTGGTGCTGTGCGAGCCCTGCTCAGCAGTAAGGAAAACATCACTGTCTTCAGCACAAATCCAAAACATAGCCTCATACTAGCTACTGTGAAGAAAATTAACTCTTATCACAGCCAAAACCAGCACAGTGACAAAGTAAAGAAGCAAATACAGAGCAGTTTTATTTCAGTTGAGTTTTAAAACAATTATTCATTGAGTTTTTAAGAGATCTTGATTAACCTAGGTTTCATGCCTGTAGTTTAAGATTCTACTGTGGATATTTGTTGCTGTGGATGAATCAGCAGTTCATACAACAGTATTTTCCGTAAATTATTAATCTATTCAAGACAGTGTGGTGCGAGCATATTCTCTGTCCTGAAGGATTACTGGAGTTTGCTTATGCAAGGTAGCTGTGGCTCACATGCCAAAGCAAATTCAAATGATTTGGAAATCGGCTAGCCCCCAGTGAGTTCAGTCCTGGAAGAGCCTGATCTCAGCTTCTGCCAGCCTGGTTCTTCTGCAGGACCTTTGCAGGGGAGAAGGTCCGTGAGAGCACGCGCACACCCCTGGATGTGCAGCCACAGAGCTCAGCGTCTTCTCCCGCGACGCTCTTCAGCGTGTGTGTATTGCAAGAGGCAACAGCAGCAGGCACTCTCAGCTGTCAGGATGGAGAACCAGGTTTTGGTTTCCCATTGCAAATTGTGGGGTTTCTTTGCAAGAGAAGATTTTGCTTCTCTGTACCGTCCCGGTATTTCTAGGTGCAGCTGAAATGGCAACTTCCCTCATACTTCCGTGTTTCTTCCAGAAGTTCAGCAGATATTTCAGGAATGAATGGTCACCCAAAAAAACAGTTGCTATAAGAACAGGGTTTATTTTCTAAAGGTTAGGTCATGCTGCTGGCTGAAGATGCTTCATTTTTTGAATGTTTTTTAAAACCAGACAGTTTACAGAGTCTGGTCTGTCTTGGGGAATTGTCAGTGTTCCTGTAGTAGATACACATCATTTTATCATCTTACCCTGCAGAGGATAATCATATTGCTGCTTCTTATGTTGCCCTTAGTCTTCTGTTTTCACTGGAAGTTTCTGCTGGTAGGTCTGCATGTTGTTAGCATGTTGTTAGAGAAGAGCCCGTATGACTGCGCTGGTGTGAGGGAGGATACTTGGCATCTCTTCAGTGAAGGAGAAGATACGGCGCTTAAGGAATAAAGCAAAGCTATTTCCTGACTGACTGGGGTAATTTTTTTCACTCTTTTTCAATTTAAGTTTGTTGAGGCTTAGAATCACAAGGGTAGTCTTGAAAAGGAGCCTCTTTTAAGGTAGATCGTAATATCAAAACTATATGGTTTTTAATTATGTAATTATGATACTACATATATGGAATACAAATGGTACGTATATCTTAGGTTTTAATAAATAGTACAATGCTTTATGATGAAATTCCTAGAGTTAGTTTTTCCTGATTTTACTGTAGAAGTGCACAGAATATCAGAGATGTATATGTCTGTATTTTGCCTACATTTCTGATGCATTCTGCCTCAAGAAACTACAATTTATATTTTTAGGTCATATTGCTTTGGATTTTCTGTTGGACAATTGTCAATATGGCTGAGGAGATCTTATTTTAAAATAAAATAAAATTTCATTTGGATGATGTTGTCCATAGACATAAATCTTAAAAATAGCTGGCTTCCATGGCTGTTGTGGCTCATATCTAGCATTAATACATAAATTCTTCCAATTGTACTAATGGAATTCCAGTCCCAGGCAGCAGCATTTTACAGCACCGTAGCAAAAAGCAATGTCTGAAACTAGGAGTGTCTCTAAGAAGTTCTTTCATGTTTAAGCAAAAATGTGCTCAGCAAAAAGAAATGTAAATTTAAGGAAAATCTCCAATTTCCTATTCTATGCAAAGCTTTGATTTTTTGCTGATTCAGGCAGTAAGGTTGACATTGGAGCTTCTCATTTCATCTGAAATAATCACTTTTTACTTTGGAACAGTCTTTCATTTTTCACAGCACTATCTTCTGAAACAGTCCACTTTGTATGTATGAATCTGTTTTTCTCCAGATAACACAGAAAGTAAAACTATTAGAAACAGGTTCCCATCTATTACTTTCTTGAGTGCATAGAGAAATACTAATTTTCAGTGGCGCCCATTCGGGGACTTTACTGATGTTTTTGCCCCATTTCAAAAAAGACAAAAAGAGGAAGAAGGAAATACATCTGTAGTCTAAATTGACTGTGCCAAATAAAACATTAAATTTCAATAGAAAATTTAAAAGGCACATAGTTAATGTTAATAAAGCTGTCAGTAAAAACTCAATTGCTGCAAGAACTGTGCCTGAGTGGTTGCTGTAACCCATGCAAAACCCATGCTGGAATGGTGTCTGGAAGCAGTTTCTGGAGCCACAAACTTTGCCTGGTAGTTGATGGTAGCGAGGTCATCTGTTCCTTTGGGTCTCGTATAGTTAAGATTTAAGACGTGCCAGCTGTACTTTGCGTTGTCTTTTGTTATACAATTTGGGACTCAAAGTGAGGTGCTGCAGCAAGTGTTTTTAAGGAGGTCATTGCAGCCGGACACAGGTTTTGGAAGTGGAAAGCTTCAATGGAGAATGGTGCACCGCTGTCTCGCCCACGTGAACTGGCAGCTGCTGAAACCCTGGCCCTGCTGCATGCAAGGAGGTTTTTCACTGATGCAAGCACAACTTTCACCTTCTATTTAACAGAGGGACTGCCATGCCAGAATGGTACAGCTAACATATTCTGAATGAATAATTCTAGTTTTCTGTCCATGACTGCCACAGGGTGCCTCGTCCTATCCGTTCATCTATGTGTGCGATCCCACTGCATGCCGTCTGCGAAAGGTGGTGGAGATCTCCGCGGGTGTCCCGGTGCTCCAGCCACGGTGTGCTGCTGGCAGAGCTCCCATGCCAGCTCTGCTGCACCTGCCCGCACTGCGCCGCCGAGCTGGGGGGGAACACGCAGGTTTTGGCTAACGCCATCCGTTTTGGTAGTTGTCGTGGCTGACGTGTCCCCATTTCTTCCCTCCCCACTCCAGTGGAGAAGTTCTTTGCAACTTCTCTGCTGCACAGCTTGTCCCTGGTGCAGTCTCAGTTCAGGGGTTGTGACTATGCTGCTCGTCACCAGAGGGGCAAGAAGCCTGCTCTGATGAGAGTCCTGTTGTTCTGTGGCCTGGACCAACCCCAGTGGCATGTCTCCTCTCGTACTTTCATCTTAAAAACTGCTGATTTTGTATCTCTTTCTGTTGCTGTTCTTTGGCAGCCAGAGACTTCTGCTCATTCCACGTGTTGCCTGTTGTAATGCAGAACCAGTTCTCAGGGCTAGGACCACCAACTGCCTTATGTTTGTAATGGTTATTTGTGCACTAAAATGCCATACAGATTGACAGCGTTAAAGGCAGTATAAGAATGTTTTGGTGATGTAGTGAAACTTGGAGATCAGCTGCTTACTTAACAAGATATGGTATGACAACTGGATTGGAATTGGTAGGAGCAGGCTAGATAACGGGTATCAGGTAGGGGCAGCAGTGCTGTTGCCTCTGCTGATCAGGCTTGGGTGGGGACATTAGAGCACTTACGTAGATAATAACTTTGCCAATAGTATATGTTGTTCAAAATAACAAAATCACACTTCCCTGATGGCTGGGAAGTGAACACAGCTTTGATGATGTGCCCAATTTGCTTTTAATCCCTGAAAAGATTTGCCCTGTGCAATGACTTGCCCCACCAAGAGGATTGAGAAGAAGGTTTACACCATGATGCTTTGTACAAACACCACCAGCGTTCCTGACATGCTCTGGAGGAAGTCTTTTCTGGTCCTGAGCTGGAAGGGTCACAGATAGAACTTCAGGGCTTTGGGAGGCAGAGCTGTTGTAAAGAAAGGAAAAATGTGGTTAAGCTGTAGTGTGAAAAAAACCTCTGCTGGCAAGCAGTTGTGCTGTAATCCTTCATAATATGCTAGCAGGTAGATTTGCCGTATTTTGACATTTTCATGGGGCCAGTCTGATCTGCTTGCTTCCCTAGCCTAATTACTGACAATTTGGGGGTTAGAAATAAAGGTCTGCTCCCAGAACTCGTTGTGGTTCTTTTAAGGTTTGTTTTGTGTATGGATTTCTGACTATTGTTTCTCTCTTCTGGTCACTTCTACTGTTTCAATATGTTTTTTCTGGAATTAAAATCCCCAGTCGTCCCTGCTGCTGCTTCACTTTACAGAAGTCCCTTCTGTTTGGCTTTAGGTTCTTCAGTGGAGACATCTTCTGCACTGAGGTGCTTCCTGACTTTTCCTGTGTGATAATCACATAATTATTACTGCCTCATACCTTGGGCAAACGCTCCTGGAGCAGCATTATTTTCTGTCTCTCATCGGGGCACAGCTAGGTTCCCACTCTCCCAGCTGGTCATCTGTGTTGCCGAGGGTGCTGGCCAGGAGGCTACTCTGTTCTGCTGGGGCTAGGCATGGATGGTGGGAGCAGTTGGCATTCCGCTCTTCCCGCTGCTCCAGCTCCCAGTGCCTCTGCACTCTTGGAGCCACTCAGACCCTCAGGGTGCTGGCTGTCGATTTCAGGCTCAGAGCCCGTGTTACGTTAGGATACCCCATTGCTACTGCAAGTCTTTTTGAGCTGAAAATATGGCAAATTTAAAATGTTTATTCTTTTTGACAAAGATGCTTTGCACATGCCAAAAAAGCAGATCATTTTTTAGTATATGCCTTTGGAAACGATCACCTCTGGCATGGCAAATAATTTAGGTTTTCTCTAGGTAATGTTCTTGTCATGTTTTTGTAGCCTCCTGCCTTTAAAGTTAGTGTGAATGACTGAAGTTAAGATATTTTACAAGACCCTTCTGTAGGAAGCAGTCTGTCTTCAAAGTAACTTGTGGAGTATTCTTGATGCCTTTCCTCTCCACAAAATTCAGTTTAAAAAACCGTAGGTAGCAAATGATATCTCTACCATTCTTGTCAATGTCATGGCCTTGTGTCATGATGCTGAAAGGTATCTCCTCAAATTATTGTTCTCCAGTAGTTGTTTCTTTCGGAGCAGGCCTCTTGTATAGCTATTTGTTGAACTGTGTACCTACTGAATTAGTCAAAGACCTGGCTAAAACCGTTTTTTTCCTTTCCTCTTTACCCCTCCCCCAAACTTGCTTTTGTTATGTATTGGCTTGCTAATCCTTGTGTTGAGCAGTATCAGACATCACCTTTCTTGGGGGCACTTAGTCCACTCTTCCGCTTTCTTTGTCAAAGGGCTCCCTTAATAGGAGAAGTCAACAGGGAGGACAAAAGGGATTGAAAGTTGTATTTAATCGGGGTCAGAGAGGTGGTGTTCAGAGTGACGGGCCCACAGGCAGGCTGGCCTTTTATGCTTTCCGACGCAGATGGTCCCAAAGCATTCAGCTAAGTGAAGAGAAAGCTGCCCAGTGAAAGCTATTGTAGGGCAGCATCGTTACAGTTGAGAAGGGTTGCCAGGGGTAACTGGAGAGTATCACCAGCATCCTGTGATCACTAGTCTGTGCCATTGAAAACCTTAGACCGAGGATAGCTCTGGGTCCCTTGGCATCCTCATGCTCCTGCGTAAGCAGCAATATCTTATGCTACCTTTTTAAAATTTAATATCATTATTTTTACTTTGAGGCACATAAACTGTAGAATCATTTGCATTTCTTAATTTCAAAATAGCCACCGTCTGCAAAATGTACAGCCACTTGCTTTAGAACATATTGCTTTTGTTCCCCTGGGGAATAGTCTAATAATATTTGAACTTATTAAGATAACACTGTGTTTACAGAAACTTAATTTTTAAAAATTTGTATGAGTGCAAGAATAGTTGAATTCAAAACTAAAGCAGGAAAAAAAGGAGGTTATATTATTCAACATGAATAAAGCCTGCAGGCATGTGCAAAAGCTTTGGAAACTGTGCCCAGAATAACCCAGGGGGATTGCTACGGTACCTTCTTTGGTCTAAACAAATAGTATATCGCAGCAGGTAAAATGTGTTCCTGACAAAATAGTTGAACGCTGCTTTTCTTTTTAAACGGGAACCCTACTGATTTTTTTGTTGAAGCCATAGATGCTCAAGATGATAACTGTACCTTAAGTCTCGCATGAAACGCCATTCGCGAGTGCAAATACGAGCGTGAACCTTGAACAAAAGTGCCGGGAGGTCAGCACAGAAAATTAACCGGTGACCAAGCAGCCATCCATCCACGTGTGCCAGCAGCAGGCTGTGACCGCACAGACAGCATCCCCGGGCGCCCGAGCCGAGGGGCTTGCCAGGCCTTGCCCTCGGATGGAGCCGCGCTCCGATGGTGCGGCCGGGAGGGCGAAGGTGCTTCCCAGCTGGCAGCCTGCAGCTCCGCCGTCCGGGGTTCATCCCTGCTGCCTCCCGAGCGGGACGTGGTGGCCTGGGACAGGTCTGGAAGGGGCTGGTGGGGAGCCAGCCGTGCTGCACCCGCACGCCCGTGGCATCTTCTGCTGGGGCTCGCCTGTGCTGCTAGGGAATGTCAGGGGCAGAAATAGGAGGTCACAGTCCAGCCTTTGCTGCGTCATTTGCGTTTTCTCGCAGTTGGTCATCGCAAGAGCGCAGTCCTTTGCGACGTAACGTAGAAGCGTCGCGACGCTGACGTTTGCGCGACTTCGGTGGTACCCGGGCTCCTCGTGCAAGTTACTGTACAACGCAAAAATAGGGGGAATTTAAATGAAAGTTTCGTCTGCACTTCATAAAATAATTGGAGGTTTGTCTAAAAAATTAGCCATTTTGGATATCTGAGCACTTTTGTACATCTTTTAACAGTGAAAACATTGTCTGTGATTAAGCAACTCGTATTTTCCACTTGTTTGTTCACTGCTGCAGGCCACCGAGATATTCCAATCTAAGCATTCCCTTTGAAATCGGTAACAGTGCTGGCATCTGTTGTGGACTTCTTGGGCCCTGGGTTCTCTACACTATTTGGTTTTTTGTGTGTGGTGGGGGCTGGTGTTAGGGGTAAAAAAAATATGCGGAAGAATTGTGTGTCGTTTTCATTATGGCACTTGAAGGGAAAGGAAGGTTTTGCAGGATTTTATAATGGTGAGCAGCCTTGAAAGTCAAAGTATAATCTTCATTATAATGAAACATAGAAATAATGAAGGCTGGAGGCAGGTATGTAATTCAAAGAGCATGTCATCAGAGACAATGGCAAAAAAGGAAATGAGTGTTTCTACAACTCCTTAGATATGTTCTTTTCAAGCAACCAGTTAATTTATCATTCTTTTTATTTCCAAGAGAGGGAGGCTAGTTGTGCATTCCCTTCTCAGATTAAAAGTAAGTAGCTGGCCCACTCATTTTCTTCGATTTTGAATGTTGCTGGTGAGTGATGTAATCCGTTTTGTTTAAATAGTTTGTTTACTTGGATGCATTTGTGTTGAGTAGTTGGCTTTCTGCTTTCATACTGTATTTTCATTTTTTAAAATAATTTTAAGAGTCTTATTGGGTAACAAATTGCAGATTATCTTTCCCTTGTACTTCCGTCTGCACTTCTGTTAAAAAAATAATGATGTGATCACATTTTTCCCACTGCATCATCAAGCTATTGATCTCATGTGAGCACAGGAGTAGACTAAAGCAAATGTGCAAATAATGCATTTCAAATATACTGTCATCACATTTTCTTGAATATATGATTTTCAAACTTGTGCAGTAGATGCAAAATACATGTCTGAATTCAGTCATACGGGATCTTCTGAATCACTGACTTACAGTAAAGGGAGGGGCAAACTCTAGCATCCTAGCATTTCTTTATTGCTACCATGTCAAGGACTTGAAATAAAATTATTTGAGGTTGGTTGTAAGTCTGTTTTTTAACTGATTATATAGATTTGGATTACTTTTTTCTCAAACACATGCACTCAGCCTCGAAGCCAAACTTTGTGACAATTCACAGCCGTCAGAACTAGGTGCACGTGTAAAATGGCTTTAGCGCCAGGTCACGTACTTGTGTGTTGCACACTTGTGCCAGTGCATTTCTGTTAGTGATGCACTAAAATGCAGTTCCTCACCAATGCAGTCAGTGCTGACTGCAGTCCACGCTGCAGGCAGTTCCAGCAAAAACATCTTCTGCCGTAGTTTCTTTTAGGCTTAGGTGAAGACATCTAGAGCTTGACCCAGTAACAAAACCAACAGTGCTGCCAGCAAACCCCTTCTGTGCTAAGGGGCTTTTGGTAGTACAATGTCTGACAAACCCACACCAGATGAAACCTGCCCAGCATGGATGTTACTCAACTGCGAAGATAGTGCAAATAAGACAGGACTTGTCTTTGGAAAGGCTCTGCGAACACCAGAACGGCCACTGGTGCAGTGCCCCGTGTGTGCTCATCCTGTCCGTGCTCAATGACCAGCCAAAGACGGGAGGGTAGGCATGAGTCGTCTTCTGTCTTCTCCTCTAAAGTCTAGTTGGTCTTTTCTAAAGTTGTGTGTTAAATGCTGCCATCTCCATTCACGAACACCTCTTGTAACGTTTGCCATGTGTTTCCATTTCCCAGCTCCTCAAGACTATTAGAAATGGGATTGATCTTCACGAGATCAGTGTTGGCTCCACTTCCCTGTGCACAGTCTGTGCCCTGGTGAAGGATTCAGAGCATCCGACGTGACGTTTTATTGCTTTTCTTGTCTCCTTCCTCTGTGCTTACAGCCTAGTGAAAGAAGGTGGGAGTTAGAGAGGGTGTCCGTATTATTTGTTTTTAAAGGAATGACGAGCTACCACACTGCTCAGGAAATTCGGTTGGTTGCACATTTTAAATAAGGCATTGATAATTTTTTTCAGTGATAGGACTAGTTGTTTTTTTCTGAGTGTTGCTAGGTAGAAGCAGAATCTGATTTGCAACCAGCCCTTTAATCATCGATTCAGACATCCCTTGCTCTTGTCCAGACGAAGTGGGACAACCTGAATCAAAGATTTCAGAAATTATTGCCCTGACTTGCAATATGGAAAGTATATTCAGTAAGTTTGCACAGTAGAATCATAACTCTACCGCAGTGACCAGTGTCAGGGACTTTCACCTGAGGTCTGTAGGCTAAACTGATTAGATGATTCAGTCTTTATCTGAAAAGAATGACTTAAATCACAACTTCAAATACATTTCAGCTTTCTCAGATTAATACAAGTGTTTCAGTCCCACGCATGAAGTTATTGAGCTGAATTAAATAACTGCATATTTTAAAGAATATTACTGTTGAAAATCAACATTGAAACAAAAAAATGCTTTAATCAAAGCATTATAAATTACATTTTAAAAATCATAAATATGAAGTGCGTTACACTTTCCTACAGGAACAGCAAAAAGTTGAGAGTGACACTATTTAAATTCACGTAGGAAGAGTTTGTGTATAGTACGCCTTCCAGTTCTATTAATGTCAGGAAAAAGTACTATTAAATGTCTTAAAGTGCTATTTAAAGAATAATTATATGTACCTTAACTGTGCAGTACTTCTGTTATCTGATTCACTTACAGCAAAGGCTTCTTAAACTCTCAGAATTTAAATGCTTAAAATCAAATATAGACTTTACTTGTCCCCATGTAACTATTTTATGTCTTGAGCACATTAACACAAGCTGTGAAAATACTTGGAGCAGCATCCACCAGGGTTAATATGGTGCATAACCATTCAGGCACTTCTTCCTTGATCTTATGTTTATTCAACCCTGGTTATTTATCCAAATGGACAACTTGCATTTCTTTTCAATAATTTTTTAGAGAACAAGACTTTTGAATTTGAGCACAGATTGGTTGCAGTACAGTTATTAGGGCAGTAACCACATCCAACACAAACTATATTTATGCTTAATTTCTAAGTAGAAAGTAGAGCACAGGATACGTTATCTATGCCTAAAAGCACTATGGTTCTAGTTTAATGCTTGTTGGTTATTGAAACTTGGTTAATAGTGCATTCAGAGCGTAAGTACTGCTATTGTCTACTGCAGTTCAGCAAAACAGGGCTGACTTTTCCTCTGACTTCTTTTACACATCCATGCTGTTACCAGCGGTCCATGAGTTCAACATCAGATGCCTTCATTTTTGGTGTCAGTGATTTGGATTAAATTCCAGTAAAATGCTTTAACTGGTCCTCAGGATCTTAAACAAATTCAGTGTATCTACCTTTCAGACTCCGATGATCCTGGGCTATTCTAACACACGACATTTTACCTTCCTGGCTGAAAAATGCAGAGCAGCTTTCCTGTTTGTACTGGGCAGCTGCTGAGCGTGTGAAAAAGAAGTGAATTGCCTAGATGACAGTCTGGCAACTGGAGCCGGGCTGACCGATCCTGGCAGCTTTCTGAAGCTCTGCCAAAACTGTGGGCAAAGGGGCCACGGGTCAGAACAGAGTCATTCTGCACATCCTTTGCACTGTGGGGTTTGAGGGTGCTGATCACATAATTTCTAACTTGCTTCCCTTGCATGCTGTATGGAGAGGGTGAAGTTACCAACGACCTCAAGTGTTTGAAAAACGCACCTTGTTAGAGAACTTAAATTTAGTAGATCTGGAAGGAAGTTGTCATTCCTTAACAATAGCTTAATTAAGATATGCATTGGTTTTGGTAGAAGTGAGAATGTTTTTCCTATTGCTGTGGTATCTGTTTAAGGAGAAAAGACGAAAAAAAAACAACAAACAAAAAAAGAAACCAACCAAACCAACAGAGACAAGTACTCAAATTGTAAATAAATACCTCTTTAGTATTGCGTGGGGCGCTTTTGACCCAGCCATTTAAGTGTCAGTTGCGGTTACACTGCATCCTCCTCCAGAGTCAAAGGACTCCAGCTTTTCTTCTGAAAGAATGAAAGATAGTGTGTGCACTAAATATACATGATCTTTTAAACGTGGGATCTGAGGATATGGAAAAAATGCAATGTGAGAACTTCCAATTTTTTGATCCATCCCAGGCTTTTGTAGAGAAAATTGACTTCACTCTGTTTCACTGGTAACTCTTTGACCACTAGTAAAAGCCATGCTATAGTGCAGTGGTCTCCAAACATTTTTGATCACACACTTCTATCAGGAAAAACATTTTTGACACATGCCCCCAGCATATATACATTTATTTATTTATAAATTATAAACATATAGTATTGTACTAATATATTGTGTACATTATAAAACATACACAAATTATAAAGTAAAAAAGGATGAGAAAAAGATTAAGTAAACACTATTTAAATATATTTTTTATTTTAGTTTTTAATGGTAAAAAAAAAAAACTTTCTTCCCATGCTGCAGTGGAATGTCTTCCACACGCCCTGGGGTGTCTGCACCCTGCTGTCGAGACCACTGCGCTAGTGTACGCGGGAAACAGAGATGAAATCAGGGGTCTCAAATTCTTTATTTTTTTTCCTTGAACCACTGAAACATTTTTAAATAAACAAAAATTGAATTCTCTCATTGAGAATTGTTATTTGATGATTATGAATAGAGAACACATTTCCTTTTCCCCACCTTCTCTTTTCTTTGGAAAGAGGAGGAAAGAGAGTGACACCTTTTCTGCTGTGGTCCTTGTTACAAGGACAAAACTGTTCTAGCCAGAGAGAATTGGCAGTTCTTTAGCAAGGCCACCTCATTTTTCATCACCTTACAGTTGTGCCTATTGCTATGGAAATTATGTGTTTCTGGAAAACTGTTTTCTATTGCAAGGAGAAGACTGATGTTGAGAAGTCCATCCTAGTTGTTTCCCATTCCCATGAAAATTATGTCTTTTTCATGTGGAACAAAGTACACCAAAAAATGAGGACTGAAATGGAAAAGGACACTGGTGTTGAGTTCTTTACTGGATTTTGACCTCTGCCCCTCAGAGCAACATCATTCTCAAGAAGTATGATTCTCAAGGTTTCCACAGCATGTTAATGCTGTTTGGTACTTTTACATTTGAAGTATCTACAGAGCTTCACAGCAGGTTGAGAGCAGTGTATCATCTTTGCTGGGACAAACTATGATCTTCTTCGTCAGAAGAGCCATCGTGATTGATGCATGCTTACAAACCGTGAAGAAGGTGCTGAGAAGATCTTTCAGCCTCTTACTGCTGTGAGAGGTGTTTGTGGTTCATGCAGATATGGACTGAAGAATCTGCCTGTGTGGTAGTAAGGTCATAAAAGCTCAGGAAGACCAAAATTAGAGCAGAGTATTAACACTGGAGTTCTCTTCTCATAAAATAACTACATGCTGTTACACATCCTCAGCTGCATCAGTGCTTTGTTACCACTTACTGTTAGGAGTGCTGTTACCAGATCACTTTTCATGCTTTCATTTTCCTGGAAAGTGCAAGTTTGAGGAAGATTTAATGTGGAAGGGCACTGTAGTGCCCAGGGTGCTGTTTGGATTCCTCACACATGGCAGATGGGAAGGTTTCCTCGGGCAGACTTCTTGATATATGGGAAATCCATGAAGTGACATCAACTTCTGTTCCTGAATTGTACAAGTATTACTTTCAGTATGAATATTTTTCAGGAGCCTCCTACATGTGTCTTCTATTCCATCTTTGCTATTATCGTCAGGAGGCTAAAAAGAGGAACTAGGGATATATCCAACAGGATTTCACCCCACAGGTCTTCTTATTAGCTTTAGCTCAAACTTTGCTTCTGCTCTCGGAGTTACGCAGTTTCCTGTATCCTGGTTTTGATCAGGCTTTCTGGGACTCCTTTCATCTGGAGGTTAAGACCATCTAAATGCCTCTCTCACGTTCTGTTCTGTTGTCATTTTAGACTGTTCTTTATCACGTTAGGGCTCTATACTAACTTTGAAACCTTATTGGTAGCGTTACACCTTAGTACAAGGGTGTTCACATTTCCAACTGTATCTTTAGAAGTGTTGAGGGGTTTTCTCCTTTGTATCTGTGAAGCTACCACATGACATGTAATATTTCAAAACTTTGAAAAGCTATAGCCGGGGTCTAAGTCTCGTTGCGTTAACAATTTATAAATTGCTTCTCTTTAAGAAGAGCAGAAGTGCCAAATCAGAATCAAGCCACGATGTCTAGTTGTTGTTATAGTTTTTTCTCTAGAGATAGGTTAGTCACTGCGGAGTTCATTTGAATGCTCCCAGGAAAAGAATGGGAAAGCACTGAGAACTACCACCTTCGGAGCTCTTACAGCATGACCACCCTGTGTCTGCCTCATACTGGACACGCCATGGTGGTTCTTGCCACATTCCAAGAGCTGTTCTTCTCCCACATCACCATGTGGGAGCCTGGTCTGACCTTGAGGGTGGGAAGGAATCATTAGAACTGGGATGACTTAGCTTGCCTTTTGCCCAATGGGCCAGGTTATCAGCATGAAAGAAAGTTGAACTGAAATTCTAGCCCATACCCAAAGACTGGCGGTTAGCCCATGTTGAAATGTGATTTTTTAATTATTTTTTTTCCCCTCTGGGTTAGAGATTTTTGGAATTGCAGGGAAAAGGTAGGGCCAAGTCAGAGCCCCAGTTAAGCTTTACAAGTTTCAGATACTCATCTACATCAGTATTCTTCAAAGTCAGGAATTTAGTTCCGTATTTCATCCTAATGGCAGCATCAAGAGACCCATGCTATTTTTCTAGGATACGGTTGATGGTTAATGGTTTTAAGCTTGTGATTCAGTTGAAACATTAAGGAATCATTTCCAAGGAGCTTTAAATCTGGATTCCTCTCCATTTTGGGGAGAAAAATAGTGTTGCTGGCACATCTCTTACACGGCTTCTTTTAGGCACAGTGACTTTGCTAGATCAGACACCACAAGCCGCAGCAGAACAAGGCCCCATGGACTTTGCTCCTTCTTTTCTATTTACATCTCTTTCATTCTGTATTTGTGGAAAAAGATGCAATATGTTGCCACAATAGATTCCCAAGATGCAACTGTAGATTATCTATTCAACGATACTTGAGAAGTGAAGCAACAGTACTCTTCAGGTTCTGGTCTTAGCCATTAATTGAGTACCATTTTAGCTGACTGTGTGAAGGATTCTGTACAAATCATCAAGACAATGCGTATGCACTGGTTAGGCTTCTGGACTCCAACAGTTAACGTTGATAACAGTAACAGATACCACTCTTCAAGGGCTGATTAAGAGATGAAGATTCTGCATGGTTATACAGCTGCCAAACCCTCTGGCTTCCCTTATGACCTTCTTCGATGAAGTGTTGTGTTGCCACTGACAAAATCTGCTGTGCAATAACGATCACTTAAACACAGAAATATCCTTGGTGATATTGAAGTCGATACTACAGAATCGATTTTTGGCATCCTATTGATCCTGTAAGAAATTTCAGAATATCGCTTCCACTGGAGCTAAACCCATGCAGACCTTCCAATCCTCCATGCCAGGACCTTGACCATGCTGCCCAAGCTCTGCCAGCAGTCAGTCCTGTGGAGGCTGGGGGGGCGTTACAGTAACGTTCAGTTTGATACCAGAGTGAATGCTACAGGAGTGTTGTCAGATGAATGACACTAGAAAATGAAAATTATTATTCCTATTTTGAAATTATAATTGTATTTCAAAATAGGGGTTTTTTAATGAATAATTTAGAGCAGTCTAAAGACATTTTTGGCAGTAATCTATCCTGAAACTTCTCTTTATTTTATGACTGTACTTTTGATTTTATCTCTGCAGTTTTTCGCGTGTAATTCTGAGTTAGCATTTATTATTTTTCTCTTCACCAAGGATTGCTGGAATCTAAAAGGTATTTAAGACAACTTAATCAAATAGCTAAAAAGGCTTTCTCTTCAGAGTAACCTATTATTCCTTTTTCAGTCATATAGGAAATAGTCAAAAAGTGAATTCTTGATGCACCCGATGAGAACAATAGATTTGTGTTCAGTCTTTCCTTCTCTAAATTAGAAATCACAGTATAGACAATGGAAATTCTAAATCATATATTATACCTTATTCTCTGGTGGGAATGAAATGTTCATGTTTGCCTCCTTTTCTCTGTTTAACGTTGACTGCTGTGAACACTAGGAAGAATAACCCTGCAGCTTTTCTTTCTTTTTTTCTTTTTTTTTAATCTATTCATTTTATACTTTTCAGACAGATTTTTCCCCGGGGTGAAACAAAGGTTAACTGAAATTTCCTCTGTTGTGTACCTGAACGAATCAGCAGTTTGAGAAGGAAATCCCATTGATGGGCAAAGAGAGTGACAGGCTCTATTTAAAGAATTCCCCCGACTGTGTGGTAGACCAACCATGCCATGAATTTAACTGTTCCTGTGGTCCCCATACTTGTACCCACCAAAAAGAGAGAAAAATCTACTTTGTTCTGCAAATGTTGCGCTAAGCTTTGAAAATCATGAGCCACTGAGTTTTGTGAATTAACATCACTAGCAGTGGTCAAAACTAAAGGAAGCAGTGTTTATAGCATGAGACAGAAAACAGACAGAAAATTATGCGTACTTACATAATAGAAAAGGCACACTATGTGTTTTAACATGTGTCTATGCATTTTAGCAATTTGGTAGTATACATATTGCTCAAGAATATGATATACAGAATTATATTATCTTCTGCTTTTTCCACTGCACATTTTTATTCCTACTTAGTGTGTGAAACATCTTACCCATACATAGTCATAAGAATATATGGAGCAGCGGTAGATGCAAAAGGGCACAGACTTGGAAGAAGGTGCAGGTTTTATCGTTAGAGAAATTGTCTAACAGTTCAGCTACTCAGAAAAGAGATACACGGCTGAAACACAATACTGGATGCCTGACATTTCATCAAAAGAGGCAGGATGTGCTAACACCTGGGTGATTTTTGTATTTCTTAATGTCTTCTTTAAATATCAAAAGCATGCATCTCTGCTTGGTTAAGTACTCTTAATGCATGTGTATTAAACTTCATGACCTGTGAGTCTTCTTGAAAACTGCAGCTCTAGCCCTGCAGCGGGCCCCAGCTGAACATGCTGCCTGGGGATTATAACTACCATGTCGTAGCCCCCAACCGTCAGACTTTTCTTCTCTGGCAATGACGGTTAAGTCTTCTCCCATGGGTAATAGCTGCTTAAGTTTGCTTAAAGTTACTTTAATAGGTCTTGGGGTTTTTTGTTTTTTTTTTTTTTACTTGCACAGAACTGTTCAGAGGTGTGTTTTTTTCTTTTTAAACACTGATATGCTTTTGGCCAATGCTACCTTTGTTTCAGTCAACTTCTTACATTTTAATTCATTTCAAAATGGCTTGAGTTTTGTTGATTGTTCACTGTCGTCTTTCTCATTTGGTGATGCTTTTCAAAAACATCATGCTGGATCAGATAAAGGTTGCTAAAAATGAAGTATTGCAGGTATTTTCTCACTGACAGAAAACGTGTGTATTACTGCGCATATATGTATATTAGATATTGAGGGGAAGGCAGGAGAGTCTTTCCTTGCCATGAGAAAATTTCTCAAATTGAACTTCTGTCAATGATTACATCGACTGATTTCTCTGTGGGAGTTTATGGATCTCTTAAAGTTGCGTTTAAGAGATATTGCCATGTAATCCATTGTAACAGCAGGCGTCCTGTTTGTAAGTAAACGGCCTTTTTTCTCATCAAAGCAAAGCTGAGAAATCCTAAGAAGTGTCTAAGAAAAGCAGCGCAGTCGGTTCCACTTCTGCACCGGGGTGGATCTGAGCACCTGGGCGATGCAGAGCGTGCTTCATCTGCGGTGGCTGCCGCGCGTCTCCTGGCTCTGATACCCCGCAGGGCATTCTCCGTGTTGGGATGGAGCTGCGAGAAACCAGAAATCCGGGATGGGGTCCGTGGCTGGTCTCTCAGGACAGTGCTCCGGGATGCACTGGCTGCGCGAGGAGTCGTTCAGACCTGCGGTTCCCTCTCTCCGGACAGGGATGTTTGGGAGCCCTGTGTACCTGAGCCGTGCCGTGCCTGGACGCAGCTTGAGTAGGAATGTCAGGCAGCGTAAGGAGGACTGGCTCCCTTTTCAGTTCACAGTCTTAGGTGGCTGCAGAGCAGACATCGTTTACTTCGAAAACTTCTGGGGACACACAGATAATGTGGGTACTTGGAATAGATCTTCGTAGAAGAGAGATGTGTATAGTGCATCCTAGTGCATAGAAACCTGGATTCCTGTGCTTTGCAAAATCTGATGTAGGGAGGCAATCTCGATTTCTGTTTTGGGACACTGCTTGTTTGCTATCACTTCATAAGTCCGTTCCTTTCTTTTTGGAAGAAGGGCTGCTCGAACAGAAAAAAATGTGAAAGTCATTCTAGCAAATTATGTTACAATAAGACTGGAATCACATTGGCTCAAACATAAACAGGAATGTTCAGATGTATGTAAAATGTCACAATGTGAAATTCTTACAGATACAGATAATTTTTAGGGGTTTAGGGCTTATAATTTTAAAACGTTATTTGTGACTCCAGGAGCAGCAGAAGCTGTGTCCTGACATGCTAAATATTGTTCAGAGATGTGTCTGAAACAGTCCTTGCCACAGAGGTCTTACAGTAGAATGTAATTAGGGTTCTCTATTCTGTAATGTGCTATATTAATTAGCAGTCAAAATCCAATTTTTAAAGCCCAGCTTTGAAACGTATTTGCCCTTCAGGCCACATATCGTACTGTCACAGCTTGAAGCAGCCCATTTCACTGAGTTGATCCCAAAATAAACTAAATAAAATACATGTCTGCATGTATTTTCTATTTAGAAGGAAAGGGGGGACATCACTTGCCCTCCTCTTTTAGAAAATTTAGTGTTTTACTTTCAAAGCTGAATGTCCATGCTCTACAGTTTCTCTGTGTTGTTAAATGAGGTAATGAAATAAACGTTTGCAGGGCAGGCTGAACTTGCACAGAGAACAGGGACGTGTTTTCTCCCAGCTCCGATGACTGAAATAAAAGTGTGACTTTTGTTGGGGTCAAAATCTGTGCCCGACTGTGCCCTGCCTTGCTGGGGCAGCCTCCTCAGCCGCTGGGATCATCGGTGGTACAGCAGATAAGGAAATCTTCTGAACAGTTTATTGTTTATTCTAAGTCAGTTTTTTGTTCTGTGGAAGCAGATTGTTCCTCCGGGCAATTTCAGGTTTTGACTGCTGGTCCTCGTTCTCCCTCCTCCCCTCCTTTCCCTTTCTGGAATGAAAGAGGGAAGGCTTGAATGCACATTGAACAGTGGTCCTAAATCTGGCTTCACCATCAGCGCTGCTCGGAAATTTACATTTTCATGCTGGTGAAGGGATACATGTGAATCTCTCAGATCTTTCAAAATTTTTCTTTAAATGAAAGCAAAGCTGTTGCTTACCATTCATGCTATTGTATAGGGGCACAGGACAGCCTAAGTGTAATATTTTTATAAAGGAAGAACCTTACACAGAGCTTCCATTTTCATATCAATGGTATATATTTTGCATCCTTTTCTTTCCCTTCTCTTCTTCTCTGTTCTGCAATTTGACAAAACCATTTTTTCAAAGTATAAATACAAGAAGAACCCCCTGAAAAAGTCAGGGTTTTTTCTAGTTGAAGTGTAGAAATTAATATAATCTTAAAAATGAGATTGCTTTTAACAAATGAAAGAATAAAAGCATGAATTTGTTGAAGATGTTGTGGGAGGATTTTATTAATACACTAAAAACTCACAGGACCCTTTAAGTAACATAAGTTTTGTGCGTGCAGCTTCTCCACAAAAAAGGAAGAAAGTCTTGACAGAGATTATCTGAATAGCTTTTAAACTGCTGCTTTCTTAAGAGTAAAAATAAAGTACTCATAGCCCCATTCCTTAAGGCAGAAATCCACCCTCTCTGTGTGTGTCCGTCTGAAAAAAAGATGAAATGCTTTACCATTGTACTGGCTTGGCCTTGGAAAACATCAGGTGGCAGGTTTCATTGTACCAGCCTTTGTTAAATACGGAAACTTTCAGTAATTAGCATACGTGTTTTAATGTCTGTGCTTTGACCAACATTGCCCTCTCAGTCCCAGGACAGGGTCTGAGGCTGCTGGTTGGGGCTGTGGAGTGGGAGAAGATGGTCCTTGGGCATCCCGAGGTGGTGAGGGGTGCCGGCCCCCGTCCGCCCCCAGGGCTGGGAGCGCAGCCACCACTGTGTCCTCGGGAAAGAGCTTCTCCAAATCTGTGGTCCCAGACCTGTCGCCTTCAGGACTCTGAGTATTAAGGAGTGAAAACAAAGATTATGGGTGCTACAGACCAGGGCTAGCGTGGTACAAAGGAGTCTTCAATGTGCTGATGGGTGTTGCTGCTGGAGGACCAGTAAAAGGGCAGCAGCAGGACTGGTGGGAGGTGGAATGGCCAGAAAGCCAGCTCAGAGGAACCTGCAGCCACCCAGAGACTGGAAGTGCCTGTTGGACAAGTTAATTCCTCCAGAGAAGCAAACTAAATCAGGGGGTGGGGGGGTGTATTTGTCAGCTTGAGCAGAGTTTTCTGATTTATTTCATGATTTAGTGCCAGATAAAATGACGTGGTTAATGAGAAAAATCATTGCAGGTTTTTCTAGGTGTCTCTAAAGCAAGATTTCAAGTTGGTTGCAGAAGCGTAACTCTTCATACATCTTTCAGTCTGAAGAATTTATTGTGACTGCAAACAAAGCCTTATGCATTCTGTTGTGAATTAGACTTAACTTTTAGGTCACCAAACAGATTTAGTAAAGAGAGATCTTGTTGTAATATTTCAGACAGCATTAAAGCTCTTGTATTTACGTTCTGATTTGAGCAATTTTAGTTTCTAGCACTAGGAATATTTGAATCATTGTGCTATGGTTTTCCCCTGTGAAGCAGGGGATTTTGACAGTGAAGAAGAGAAACTTCGTTGGTTTGTCCTCAGAAAGGGCATGCCTAATGATTAACAGGAGTTAATTCGCTGGTAATTTTGATCTGTAACCTGTCAACCATTCTGCATGTGCATTTCTGTGAAACATGGCACTCACAGTACTGATTGCCAGGGCAGACTTTTGAATTACAAATATCTTTTCCTTTATGAATGAATTTCCTTAACAGGCTTCCAAGTAATAAATAATGCACTCAAATTTGTCAGTGCGTTTCTTTACTTTTAATGACTAGACACCAAAAGGCCTAATTTTCCTTTCGGCATACCCACGACTCACTTCCACTGAAGGGAGCTGATGCGATGCTGTCCCTTCGGTCCTCTCCGCTGGGAGCCGAGCGTCTGGGAGAAGCAATCTCCAGGGCTGCGGGCATGACACCACCTCTTGTTCTGGTGATCGCTTCTTACCCTGAACGATGCTTGGGTGAAGGATCCGTTGGATGCTTGTGTTTGAGCTCTGGCTATGCCAGTTGCTATGCATACCATGACTTATGTATGACACATCACTCAAATTGCTTTACAAGTAGGCCAGTTAATTCATTATTAATGTCTCTGTTATGGTCGTTAGTGTTGTTGACATTAGAGAGTGTTGAAAATAAAAATATTTCACAGTGCTGTTCAGATCAGAGCAGGTAGTATTGGCCCCGACTTTTGGATGAAGAACAGCAGCAAGCAGGTATTATGCTCTAAAGCACCTGCTGTATGGTTGAGTGACGTACCTTGTATCCAAATAGTGCGTTACACACTTAGCTGAAGTTACTGACTTTTTCAGTAAAAGAAGGCTTAGACATGACATTATAGATGGTATAATTTTAATTTCTAGTCATCTGCCTTTTATTGGAAATGAATAGTACAATCAAAATCAGGTTGATAAATTTTTACCCTATTTCTTACTGTTTGTAAATCTTGATGTTGTGATTTGTGTTAATAACACATGTAGATGGTTCAGATTTGGATTGTGAGAGCAGGATGGGACAATTTGCATTAAAAAGTCTGCAAACACACAGGATTAATTTGTGCACAAGTTGTAATGGTTACTGTAAAAGTATAGGTAACGTGAACACCTCGGTTGACATGAATCCTCCCTTAATGATGAAAAAGATGCTGTGGTGGTACAGCTGTCTTTGCACAGTGAGAGAAGTAAACAGTGTTGACATGCAGAATTTTTAAACAGCTGTAACTGCATCCGTATTCTTTTAGCTTATTGCCTTTTATTTCCTCTTTGATTTTTTTTCTTTTTACTTCTGCCAGTCCAAAGGCTGTGTGTGAGAGGTTATGGTGTGGCAGTTGATAATTTAGTGTGTCGTCCTGATTTATTGCACATTACCGAACCCTGTTTTGAAATAGAATTACTTAGCTTACAGTCTTAGTTGCTGTGGTTATGTATAAAGTCATTTTGGCATGCAGCAGTCAGAAAGCTGAAGACACAGATTTTATAAATTCATAAGGAGGAAAAGTATATTTTATGCTGTGCATTAACTTCTTGTTCCACATGCTATCACTCTGGCAACCTCTGGACTTTAGCCAGGCATCCCCATGAGTGCAGGCAGAGATAATTCAAATGGCTGGAACTGGAAGCTTTGGAGTCCCTGCCTCTGAAGAAATTAAACCCTTGCCTGAATTTATATCCTGGGGGGCAGGACAAGAGGGTGATGTCAAATAAATTCCACCCAATAGTTGAACATGTGCTGATTTTAAGGTGAATCAGGTTTGGTGCCAAGCAGGTTGATAGCTTTCCTTTACTGAAGATAGAACTAGTTTCTTCACTTTGGTACATTCAAAGTCTGCTATCAGTTTCAGTAAATGCAGTAATCATAATGTTGACTATATTATAGAAAAATATTCATATAAATTAAATATAATTAATTTTATTTCTGTTTTTCAGGAGAAGATGATGTGGACTGGTCCATCTGTAATAAAGACTTAGAGGTAACACAGGCAACCCAATTGTTCCATTATTCTTTATTTTTATTTTTATTAACAAGCAGAGCAAGATAAATGGGATTGAAAAATCCATCTGTAGTTTTGGTGTGGAATCGTTAGCAGTGTCCTCCCAGCGCCAGGTGAAGCCTGAGCTCTCGTAGAGTAGGAAGAGGTTCATTTGTTGGGGCAGGCACACAATTGGAGTGGGAAGAGGATGCCGGGAATTGGAGCGCTTCCACACGAGGAGGAAGTCGGCTCTTCCTTTCCAGTTGCTTCAGAGACTAGTAGTTGTTCTGTGGCAGCTAAATTGCATTCCCACAGGCAGCGCTATGAGCCATCTGTGTTTGTTTAGCTTTCCTGCACTCCCAGAGGTTGGACTCGGCTCAGGAGTTGGTACAGTTAGGCTGTAACCTGGAGTATTCATGCAAGGTACCAGAGTATCCAGGAAGAGTAAGCTTCAGCTGTATGTAAGGTCTGACTCCTTCGATTTCTCTTTCCAAGGTTCAGTAAAGCTTACATAATGAGGTGACCTCAACAAATTCTTTCCTTTAAGAGAAATGGTATTTTGTACTTCTCCTGTTCACTTGTCCAAAATTTTATTTCCATTTTTTAAAATTGTGATGTTTACTAAGCAATAAAGGTTTAAGATAGGATTTTCAGTTCTGTCTGCCTAGACAGTAAGTATGTGTGAGGTCACTGGGAGAGGGGGAGAGAGAGAGTTGTTTCCAGCTTCTCTTTTTTTTTTCTTTTTCCTTTTTAAATCTTTCTTTACAATTGCAAATTGCAGATTTGGTCTAGACTTGTATAGCATTGTACTTTGTCCAAGAAGTTTTCCTTAATGTGTGCAAGGGAATGTGCAACTTGCATTTGCAATTAATGTTAGTTATATTTGTATTCTGGGAAAAATTCCAGTTTGTCATGAAATAGCCTAGTGAATAAGAGTGCCTTGACTAATCAAGGGAAAGCAGAACTTCATAACTGCAATTTTAAACAGCAAAAAAAGAATGTCCTGAAGTTGAAGTTTAAACAAGACAACACTTTTCTAGACAATGCACATTTCTCTATATCAGAATCATCCAGTTCAAACCTGGATGTGTAAATTGTACTTGTAAAAAGTTAGATTTCTAACTGAACACTACCAGCAGTGACCTTTACAAATTTCCCATTCTAACAAACACTAAACTACAGAATCTCAAATGGTAAATACATTTCTTTCTTCTTGTCTCACCAGGCACAGATCTCCAACTATGCAAGTGCGAGGCATACCAGTATGCGGTACTACACAGCTGTTAAAAATGTTACCTGTAGAAATTGCGGTAGACCGGGTCATTTGTCCAAGAACTGTCTTACTCCAAAGGTAAATGCAACACTTAAATTACTTGTAGATGCAGCTGTTTCTTCTACTAGTCTTGTGCTTGCCACTAGAAGCATTGCTTCAGTGGTTTATTATTTCATTGAAAGGTTGCTCCAAGTTGAAGGATACCTTGCGCAAGATCAGTTTGCTATATAAAATTAGCTGTCTGTTTTGTGGAGATTATTGCTTTTATTAAGGAAAAAATCTGTAAGTATAAACTGAGCAAAAAGAGAGTCAAATACAATATAGAAACATTTTTTTTCATATTGTAAAACCAGTTTTAAGACATAAAATATTTTTCAAATGTATTTTCAGCAAGGAGAACCTAAGGAATCCAAGAATCACCCTTAGTAAATGAATTAAAGCAGTTACCTATATAATGAACCATGATACGAATAGTGTTAAAAATTATAGACAAGATGAAATGGGAAATAACTTTAAGCAGCTCACATAGATGCCAAATATTCAGAAGGTTTGTCCAGGGGTTAGACATTTAGAGTCTAACTATAGTCACTATACTGTCAAGAAATGGGGCAGTTGCATGAGAGTCTGGATTTACCAGTCCCCACAACAGAGTCATAAAAACTTCAGTCCCTGAGGCTATTACCCAGATGGAGACTTTGAGTGACTACATCCCGCCTAGCTGAAACGTAAGCCCTTGGAGTGAATATACACTCGCTCACTGGGAAAACTGGCTTTAAAGAGATAGAGGTGTGGCCGCAGAATAGCTTTCAGGGTTTTATATTTGTCGCTCCGAGTGCTTATTTGTGTGAGTCACAAGCCACATAGCCATGTGGTTGTGGTGGGCTGACCCCAGCTGGCAGCTAAGCCCCCAACCAGCCCCTCACGCACCCCTTGGGGGGGCAGGGGGGGAGAACTGGAAGGGCAAAAGCAAGAAAAACTCACGACTCAAGATAAAGACAGTATAGTAAGTGAAGAAAAGAAACCCAGTGATGCAAAAGCACTCACTCAACACAGCAGACAGATGCCCAGCCACTCCCTGAGCAGCAGCTACTTTGGAAACCCTCCACCCCCCCCCCCCCAGTCCTGCTTCTGAGCACGATGCTGTATGGTACAGATACCTCTTTGGGGTCAGCTGTGTCCCCCACCAGCCTCCTGCCCCCACCCAGCCTGCCCGCAGTCGTGGTTTATCCCCAGCCGGCAACTGATCACCACGCAGCCGCTCGCTCACTCCTCCCTGCTCCCAGGGGGATGGGGAGAGGAATCAGAAAAAAGTAAAACTCCTGGGCTGAGGTAAGAACAGTTTAATAATGAAAATAAAATAGAAGAAGAAATATAATAACAATAATAATAATTGTAATGAAAAGGAATATAAGAAAAAGAGAGAAATTAGACCCAAGAAAAGACAAGTGATGCACGATGCAGTTGCTCACGACCCGCTGACCGATGCCCGAGCAGTGGCGCCGCCCGGCGGGACACCCCCCCCCCCCCCCACAGTTTATAGACAGAGCGTGATGTTCTGGATATGGAATATCCCTTTGGCTAGTTCAGGTCAGCAGTCCTGGCCATGCTCCCTCCCAGCTTCTTGTGCACCTGGTCGCTGGCAGGGCATGGGAAGCTGAAAAATCTTTCCCTTAGGATAAGCACGACTTAGTAACAGCTAAAACGCCAGTGTATTATCAACATTATTCTCACACTAAATCCAAAACACACTGTAACAGCTACGAGGAAGAAAATTAACTCTATCCCAGCCAAAACAAGGACAGCACTGCAGTGGTCTGTGGCACAGCCCATAGTTACAAACCAGTCCAGTATGTTGTGTTACAAACTGTGTATCATGTTCCTATGATACAGTTTTGTTTTTCAGCTTTTAAGGAATTTAATAAAGAAATAACTGTTCATACAGAGTGCCCAGGACTTCTGCTCTGAGTGAAATACGGTTTCCAGTTTAATGTTTATTTTGCTGTATTCACTCAGGAGGTAGCATGAGCACCAGGCATTTAACAAGTGCTTCTGATGCAAGGTCCAAATCAAGGAAGTACAGGGAGTCTGTGGAGTTACAGCTTCGAGTTTTACTCTATTCATAGTCTTCCTTCACTTCGATTCCTTGATAAAACATTAACATCTCTGCAATTCCTAGTAAGCAGTAGACATTTGCTTGGGGTGGCTTCTTCTTCGTTTCCTCTTTTGATTTTTTTTCTTTTAATTAATCTTTTAAAACATTCTCACTTAACATAATTCTTTTTTTGTTTCTCCATAGAAAGTTCCCTGTTGTTGCCTGTGTGCGGGAAGAGGTCATCTACAAAACAGTTGCCCAGCACGTTTTTGTTTGAACTGCTGTTTGCCTGGCCACTATTTCAGGGAATGTCTTGAGAGACCCTATTGGAATAAACAATGCAGTCGCTGTGATATGAAGGGGCATTATGCTGATGTGAGTATAGCCCGTGGCAAAGAGCTCAGTCATTGTTGGTTTTGTATCTGTCAAAAATCCAATTTACAACAAGCACAGTCTTTTCATATTTTCTTTAATTTTATATAGTGCATAGTATAAGCATGTGAAAATAGTCGTTAGTTGTTACCTAACAGTATCACAGTTTTCAAGAAGAATGGTTCAAAGAAAACAAACCTGAGCATTGTAAAAACTCAGTCTTTAGTTTTGTCCTCTTTAGTTAGTATGGAGGAAAATGTCCTCATTTCTGTTGAATTGGAGGTAAAGGGAGGTTGAAATTAGGAGACACGGTATGCTGCAAGCATGCTAGCAAGAGATAAAGAACAACTCTGGTGCTCCAAGAGTTACAGATCCATGTTTTTTTTCACTATGATCACATATTCATCAATGAAAATGTTATTAGAAGTTTAAACTAATGTCTAAATGGGTTTGGGAGGCATTTATAACCATGCTGTATTTTATGTTGCGAACGTACTTTACGAACAAAATGGAAATGGTACACTTTATTTCTTATGCAAGTATAGGTGAAAATAAATTTTATCTGATGTTAGCTTATAACAAAGCAGGTCTACAACCATATTCATGTGCCTTAGCTTAGTTTCTGCCTGCTTTTCAGTAGAGTCCTCTATTATTTATGAACATGCAAGAAGAGAGATAATGTTGAAATTAATTGTCTCTTTACTTCCATATCCCTATGGACAGGCCCATCAAATATATAGTGTAAGAGAATTTCTAAAGTAGTGGAACAGTTGCAAAATTGTGTACTCTACTATTAAGAGAGAAATATTGCTAGAAAGATTTAATGTCTGGAACCTACTGATGTTTTGTCTTAATCCCACAAGAACCACACTGATGTTTTCCATCATCACTACTGTCATTCAGAACCCAACTTTTTCTACTTAGACCAGCTTATACAGTTTGGGTGGATACTCTAGTCCTGTTGCTGGTCACTCTCATTGCTTGTGCATATTACGTTACGCTGCCACTATATCACAAGCACTGGAGAGAAAAAAGTACTTAATGCAAATAATAATCTCCATACCATACCTTACCAAACAACATTTCAGAGGTGTTAGCAAGCTTGCATCTGCATTCGTAGTATAAATGGTTCTGCCAGGTGGGAATACGGAAGCGCTCCTTTCGTCTCGCTAGAAGATTGGATGTTCATTGTTGTCGTGGTTTAACCCCAGCCAGCCACTAAGCACCACGCAGCCGCTCGCTCACTTCCCCCCCCACAGTGGGGTGGGGGAGAAAATCGGGAAAAGAAGTAAAACTCGTGGGTTGAGATA
>JAVJGG010000074.1:1030020-1043741 GCA_035590195.1 Aviceda cuculoides | reverse complement strand
TCACATCCCAATCTCCTCCCCCGCTGCAGGTTCCCCTTCTTAAATCTGTTCTCCCAGAGGCGCTACCACCATCACTGGTTGGGTCGGCCTTGGCCAGAGGTGAGTCCAACTTGAGCCAGGGAAGCTTTGAGCAGCTTCTTACAGGAGCCACCCCAGCGGCCCCCTCCCCCACTGCCAAAACCCCACCACACAAACCCGAAACAGGTTCCAGAGGAGACCAGAGCAGTTCATGGAAGAGAAAACCATGGAAGTTTATTGAACACATTGAAACGTTATTCAGCTTGTGCAGTCATTGAGTTTAAAACAGTTGGGTGTGGAAGAGCGTTATGGAAAGTGTGCATACTTGCCCCATTTTTTAGCTCCATGAGGCACTGGCTTAAGGCCACAGTTAGAGACCAAGGGCGGGTGGTCTGACGTAGTATAGTCATTACTGTTTTCAGACTGTGTAAGCTGATCATAATAAAAGGACCATATGTCTGTGCCTCTGCAAATTACTTTCTGTACAGAATTTACAAGTCCTGCATGGGGCATTTTATCAAAAACCTGAAAGTGTTTCACCAAGGCCAGCTACTGCAACTGTTCTGTATCAGTCTGCCTGTTGGGATGTTTCTGCTGTCTGTAGGAGCTGGAGGCAGACCACAGGGTTGTGCTCTGAGCCTGGGGCTAAATTAGTCCAGTGTTCCCCAAAGTTCTCGAAAATACTCTGAAAATGCTACTGCAGCCTTCATAGAGCAGATCTTAATACCATGTTGGGGGAAAGACTTATATATTCCCTAATTTTTTTTGAGATGTTATCAAGTACTTTGGATGCTCCAAAAAAGTTTAAATTTGTCTTTCTCAGAAAGTTCGCTGTCTTTTACCGTGACACAAAGAATGCAGAACAAGCTCCTGTGCACAGTCCGTTTCAGAGTGACTGTCCACAGTTACATTTTTGTCCAAAAGTGAACATGAGGCAGCTCAAGGTGCTTTGCCTAGTTTGATTTGAAAATGCTCAGTTATTTAAAACATTTTCAGGTTAGCACATTTATTATCTGTTAGGTCAGCCTCTTTCCCTGAGACAGCCCTGAGAACGTATGGAGTCATCTTAGATGGAGTTGTGTTGGAAGTAGCTCAACCTCCAGCGCTTTCCTAGGAAGATCATCGGGGGAGCAGAGCTATTCAAAAGTTTCAAGTGCAGCTCTGTTTGGCTGTATGCCACTCCCGCTGGGGAAGAGCACGTCGGACATTGTGTGCACTTACACAGGTGTGTCTATATATGCATGTGTGTGTACATATATATATACTAACGCTTGTAGATGTATACGCTGAAAACCCCACGCCGTGAACGTCCTGTGTCTTGCAGGTCCGGTGGAAGTTACGTGGATGTCACGAGCCTTGTGGTCTACAGTCTCACCTGTCAGCTGCAAGGATGGGAAAAGAACTTTGTGAATGGGGCGATGTGGCAGGGAAGAGGCAGACGTGGCAGGGAAGAGGCAGACGTGGCAGGGAAGAGGCAGACGTGGCAGGGAAGAGGCAGACGTGGCAGGGAGGGCAGCGTCTCCCTGTATACTTAGGAAAAAACAGCGCGGGGGTGCTTGGCGAGCTGCCTGAGCTCACCCGGGAGCTGGCAGCCAGCAGTGCCCAGGTTCCCGGCCCTTTCAGCCACGCCGTGCCCGCTGGCCCCCTTCGTGTAAAGGCACATGCGGTGTCCGCACGCCCCGTACACCCCGTAAGCAGTGCTCCTTCCCGGCAACCAGCCGGCTACCACAGCCCGCGCCTTCTCCCTGTGTCCCGACGCCTTTCCTGGCCGCATAAACCACCGTCGGCCTCTTCTCTCCCGGAAGATTTTCTTCGGCCTTTCGTCGTTTTTCGGAACCCGTGCCGGTGCTTGCCGACGTGGCAGGCGGGGATGCGGCTGGGGGCACGGGGGCAAGTCTGCGGGGGCCGGCTGGTGGCCTGGCAGCCCGCGGGGCCCGTTCTGCCGCCGGCCCTCGGCCCTCGCCTGGGCGCCTTGGCAGAAAGCGAGGGATTTCCCCTTCTTCCCTCATTCCCCAGCGGCGTCCCCCGTTCTTCGTGCCGGCGGCGAGTCGCCGTCCACCTAATGGTAAGTGTAAGTAAACGTTACCGGCAGCCCGGTCGACGCCGACGCCGGCGGTTAACCAGCTCGGCCTGCTCGGCGGCAGCCGTCTGCGGTGGTGGCACGGGGAGAGGTCTCGACATCTGCTGGTGCAGGATTGGTTTTGAAGGGAAGCATTGTGCGTTTTCTGCGGCAGTTCCCATGCGGAGGCGATGAAAAGTGTGTGTTTTGGCAAATCTTTTGTTTTATTGTGGTGGCTTGCGGCGGGGCAGCTCCTAGCAGCCGCCGCTTTGACAAAGCACCAGAGGATTCTGTTAAAAAGTTGTGTTTAGTAATTGTAGTCGTCGTGTCAGACCATAACTGACTTGGAGCTGAAGGATTTTTGCGAGATGAGTAGCTGTGCCAGCAGGGACCCAAGTCTCCTGGGCCAGCCGCGCTCTCATTAAGATTTGCCGCTAGCCGTGGCGGTGTTCGGCAAGTATGTGACGTGCATGCTGTTATTGTATGCTTGGCTTGTCAGCCTGCAGCTTTCTGACACTCACTTATGTCACTCTTTATTCAGAGAGGAAGAAGCTTTTGATAATTTGACAAGACAAGCTCTTAAACGATCTAGGTCATGGCCTTCACTGTCTGTGATTGTGAACATATTTCCTGAAAGCCCTGTCACTCATCACAGCTACATTTTCTCCCGGGGAGCCGCAGGCCCGTCCCGGTCTCCTGTCAGCGCGTGCATTTTGGTTATTCATACGCCAAATACAGTAGCGGGGTTTTTCCTTCCCTTTTGCAAATGCTCGCATGTTAGCGAGGCTAATCCTCTCCCCCGCGCCGCGCTCCCAGCAGGGCTGCCGTCGAGGGCCCTCTCGGCGCAAGGCAGACGACCGGCCAAGGGGAGCGGAAAGGAGGAAAGGCCGCTTAGTGCTGTTTTTGTGTTTGCTCATTGTTGTGGAAATATGAGAACTGGTGGCAAGGGCCTTGTCTATTGAGCACTCGAGTCCTGGTCTGCTGTCAGGGGCTGTTTGAGATTGAGTGTTTTATTTTCTTTGATGTTCACGTTTGAGAATAGGGAAGTGGGAATTAAACAACAGATGCATTAAGCCGTTGTTCTGGTAAAACAATAATTAGCACCTGATAAAATTCAATACGGGTCAAAATGTGCGGTATACAGCCTTGGTTCATCTGGTGTGGCAACCCTGGCCGGATCGGGCTCGGGTATGAATAATCACCCTTCCAAATTAAGCGAATGCGGGCCGCAGCAGAAACAGCACGAATTTGGGAAAATTAATTGCCCGGCGCTCGTGCGGCAAAAGGCACGCGGACGCAGCGAAAGGTGCGGGGAGGCACACCTCGCCTGCACGTTCTGCAGCTGGGCTTCAGTGGCACTGCTTTTAAGAGTTAGGCACCTTTTGTGCTGGTACATCTAAATGCAAGTAAGGTCAGACCACTGGGGCAGGAAATAAATGCAATTTTATTTTAATGTAGTTCATCACAGTGCCATCGTACTTGTATACCACAAGGGCTTTTCTTTAAATGAGGGCCATTCATGGTTAAGTACTTTTAAATAAATAAGAAAAATCGCCGGTTCGGCGGTGGTTGTATTTGGTTATGCTCTCTTCCATAGCAGCAAACCTCTTTGCTTCATTTGAGAAGCCAGTATTCAGTAGTAATTGTTAATTATACTTTTTGTCATTCCGTGATAGAAGATACAGACAATAACTCCGAGTTGATGCAAGGTAATAAGAATCCTAGTTAAAAGCATCGTTTCTAAAAAGCTGTTGTTTAGCCAGGCATCTGTTTTCGACTATTGTATTCAACTTCTGAAGTTCGTAAGTGATCATTGTGATGATGAAAAGTATTACACCGAATCACCATCTGAATGAAGAAATATGCTTGGCCAATTTTCCCTTACTCCCTTCTTCCTACCTCCCTTAAGTTTTCCCACAGCCTTAAAGCATCCTTAAAGACAGTGATGATAAAACCTACCTCTTGATAGCACTGCTGAGATGTTGGGACTGTGCCTCTTCCAGTGTTTTGGTAAGAGCTGTGCCAACTGTAGTTTCCTACTCTGAGTTACAGATTCTCGCTGTAAGTGATGTCTTTGTGTCCAGAGGAAAAAAAAAAAAACAAACAACCAAACTATTATTCAAAAATAAAGTAATTTTTTTTATTATTATTATTATTAAATAGCTGCTGTGTGAGTAAAGGTCATATCACAGAGTGGCATTTTGCCAGTATGTGACAACTCATTGATTGCGATTTTTCAACCATATTAGTCTGGGGACACTGTGGTAATCGAAAACTATCCAGAACTAATGTATAAATAACTGCCTGCTACCCCTGTGCTAAACCAGCAAAAGTCTCATGTACAGTTGAAGCCTTTTACAGGTTTGAGAGAGAAGGCAAGGTCTTTGATAGAATATTTTTATACGCTAGAGAGCCTTTATATATCGTGACTCCCAATCCTGTGTAAGTTAGCAAAGGAGGAAAATCCTTTTGTTTGCACTCAGAAGACAGCTTGAGTGTGTTCAAACTGTCAAATGTTGTAGTCTGTTCCTCTGTTAGAAATGTGTTGTACTTCACACATTTTCTTTATTGAAATATTAATATAAAACTCAAATATTTACATGCAGTATTTGAGTAAGTGGAGAAATGTTGAACCATTACACAGAACAGATTGTAGATTTTTCTCCAGAAAATTGTGTTACTAACAGAATGAATAATAAATAATATCATTTCCATCACATCCGGGAAAAACATCCTGTATATGCCATAGGGTGACAGTCAAAAACTTGGATTATTTTTTAAGAGATTCAGTTGCTAACATTGGTTGTTGGGTGTGGTTTTTTTAATTAACATGCTCTGTCAGAATAAAAGAAGGCAAGAATTTAGGCATGAGCGAAAAATTTATTCGAAATCTAAAGAAATGTTAATAGTACTCATTTGCAAGTAGTCATGAGGCTTCAATGTTTGAAATTGGAGCTACAGCATATTATGTAGAAGCCACAGAATAACTAATATTTCTTCTTAAAATACTGAAAATTGAGATTGGCAAACCAAATTGCTAATTGTTCAAATTATTAAGGAGCTATTTCAATAAAAGGTTACATGTTTTAAACAAAAGTGAAAGACCTCCATTGAAGTAACTGAGTGCACATTCTCTTAAACACTAAAATGGCTAACAGACGAAGTACCACTATTTCTGTGTCTGTCCATGGCTTGGGGGTCATAGCAGGAGACAGAAATACTGTAAATTTTGTAAAAATATTAAGAACCCTTGAGAAAGTAACCTCTGTCTCATTGATCATTAACACATTCTGATTTTTTTTAAAGAAGATCCACATTTTCCTCTTTCCTGTCTCTTATATATTCCTCAGGTCTATTGTGTTATTGCTGTGATTCAAAAATCTGCTCTGCAAAATTTTTTCCAAAGGGCTGCACTTACAAGTTTGCGTGCGAGTCTGGCAAGTTTAAAAAAAAAGGTTAAAAAAAAAAAAAATCAAGCCATTGTAAAAATAGGAACATTAAAGCAATCTGTTATGCTTCTTGTTTACTACTTATCTGACATTAGGCTACTGAGGATTATTACATGTAACAATTAGATTTTGATTAGGATAGAGATATGTACAAAAATACTAAAATATTTCTATTCCTACATGAAAGGAAGGTACTTTGTGATTTAATTTCCAGAACATTATGTAAATTTAAAATGTCAGAAAACACAGAATTCAAATTAATTTCTGTTTGTTTTGCAGTGTTAATACTTATTGCAGTTAAGAGCACGTTACTCTCCCAAACTTCTAACCTTCAGAGAAGAAGGGGAGAGAGAAAACTGTTACTGGCTTTCTGACAATGGCAGGGAGTGTGTTAAACCAGTGTAAAATTCAATTAAACTGTCTAGCCAGGTTTTTGAAGCTGAAATGCAGACCCTTTCAGTTAAGCTTCTTATTTTCCTGTGACCGACACCGGTGGATACTGTGTTATGCCAAAACCAACAGGCTGTAAAGCACCTTGTTTCATGCTCCTAGCTGATCAATATTTTTATTTTCCAGGCTTGCCCAGAAATATGGAGGCAGTATCACCTAACAGTAAGTAGAAACACCTTTTTTATTTTCTTCTACACCCAACCTATTTACTCTTCTGTGAACTGCTGACCATAAAATATAGACAAGCATCTTCTGTGAGAAGATAATAAACATCTGAAGAGTTTTTGAACTGAAGAATGCAATGAAACACTGTCACTATTTTTAAACATATTTAGAACTTACGATTTCATTTTAATACTGTAATCATTAAATGAGTGCTTTGCAGCACTCTCTCAGTGACTACATTTACACATATAAAGAGGGTTAAATGTTAAGTTGAGATGCATAGCAGAAGCAATAATCCCATCTCAGATATCCCAGATGCTGGCAATTAATCACTGTGTGTGACAAAGCTTTCTTTTTAAATGAGTAAAATAAATCTCAGCTAGAGTGGAAATGTTAATTTGAGCAAATACACTTTATAAACTTTTGCAGATAATTTCTAATTGGTAAGGGTATAGCTATAACTTCCCCTTTGGCCTGCATTAGTTGATCTTTAGTCATTGAAACAAGAAAATAAAACTTTGTGAACTGTACCAGTGTATTACTTAAAGTTTTCCTCATATGTAGAATAGAGATAAAAATAAAAAGAATGTGTATAAATTTGTACAATATTGAAACTTGGAACAATATTTGAATGGTTAAGACAATATTCAATGGATTGGTATCACAAATCTTGAATATATTAATTTATAAAATTATTATACATAAAAACACCTTTAAAGATTAGGATTTTTGCTGTTCATGTGAATCTTTGCTGTCATTGCTATCCAGATCAACCTCGTATGTATTTAGCTGTTACAGATAATTAATCACTGCTGTCCATTCAAAACAAAGTAGAAAAGTTTGTCCACTACTTTTCTTTAATAGTCTTTGGTGTGGGCTTTTTGTTTTGAGCAATAAATGGGATGTGCTTTATAAATTGTTGCCTCCACCTCTTCATGGTAGTGGAATGCTCTTTTTTCTGTTTTTGCTTCTAAATTCAATGAATAGGAGAAATCTGTACTTAAAATCTCTCGCTTGTATTTTCTGCATAATGATTTTAAAACAAAGATCTGCTTTGGAAATACTCCACCCTTTGTGAGCATTTACTTTTCTTTTAGACAGAATTGGTATAGACTTTTAAAAAAAAAACATTATGAGCCAAAGGTGCATTCACTAAGTATTTTTGTTTGCTTTTTTAAAATTGCATGAAAAAAGGTAAAGACTGTCTTTCATTATAATTCCTAAGGGTGCATGTAAAAACGATTTCTAAATGCTTATGGTATTTGGAATCTAATAATCAGATGGTTGTATTAGATGCACTAAAACGTTGGTTTCTGGTTTTTACTGAGGTATAAGATTTAATTTAATTTTAGTCTTGCTTGCCATTGAAAATACCTCAGAAAGTGAACTGCAGTCAACACTTAGAAAATACTTATTTTTGTAAAAAAATGTGGAGGAGCTTAAACCTGACTAAGTGGTTACTAGGGTAGAATTTGAGGTGTCTGACATAGAAAATTTTACCCATTAATTTTGTAGAAAGTGTTCAGACTTTACACTTTACTTAGTGTAAATCTAACAACATTTGTCAAAACAAGCTCTTCTCAGAAAATGTAGTAGTTACGAATACAAGTGTATTATTAAAAGTACCCATTTGGAAATTCTTAGTGCATTTTAGGGACATTTTGAAATGTGATCAAATATGGGCACGCAAAGGTAAATTGACATTGAGTGAGACCCTAGCTACTGATAATTAATTTTTTATTTTGCAGTGAACTGCAAATTACCTGCAAATAATCCACATTTCTGGTATGTGGGAAATGCTTTGCACGTGGGAAGACTCACTTTGACTCAAATTTATATTAGTAGTCAGATTAAGCCTGGAATTTAAAAATTTGTGTGGTGAAAGACATGCTTGATATTTAAAATAAGTTATACTTCAAGAAACTGCATTATCTGAATTGTTTAAATGTGTGATAAATGTTCTCTTCTGCAACCAAAGCAGAACAGAAGTAAATAGAGTTCTCACAAGAATCAAAACTTGTTAGAATAATGTATATTATATATGTATTTATAGAATTGTAACAAAAAAGTCGAGATCTTTTACTCTCATATCAGCATAGTAGTTTTTCACTATAGAAATTAGTTTATAATTTTCCTCGTTTAGAAGAAATATTTCTGTACAAACAGGATAATAGTTTAAAGAAATATAAAAGAAGTTTAAAGAAAAAGTACTGTTGTGGTTGGTGCTGTGCTGCAGAGGCTGCCTGATTATTCACAAACAGACTAAGGCTACAGTGAGTTTTTCCTGTGCTTTAGCCATGGATACAACCACTAGATTTAAATTGATTTTGGTAAATTGATCATGAGTGTCACACTTGCAGGTACACATAAGCGCAAATAAAACAAGGCATTCAGGTTTGTAATAAAAGACCATTTTTATAACGTTGCTTCCAGACAGCCATTACAAAGTTTGTCTAAATGTTTTGCATTATCTAACGTATTCTTAGTTAATTACTGTGAATGCTTGTGAAAAACCACACAGCCTTCCACCTTTTTCTTTTGTGAAGCGTTTGGTGATTTTATTCATTATCTGGCTCTTTCCTAAGAGATGGACTGCCATCTATTGACTTCTTGAAGCCCCTGCACAGAAATGTGGATTGCCTAGAACAATGACTAAATAATAAATCCATTCTGCTGTTATGGATGGTGGTAGGTTTTTGTTTACATTAGCTGTGGTGACAAATTTTGGCACATTACAAATAATTTGTTGTATGGGCAGAAATGTCTTATTCCAACCAAAATAGACTGCCAATGCAAGAAATCTTATGAGCAGTTGAAATGGCAAAAGGATTATAAGCAGAATATTTTAATTTGCCTTTTGATAGAAAAAAGATTATCATATTGTATTCAATGAAGCTTAAATTTAAAGGCTCTATGATAATCAAAGCTTTATAAGTGGATGAAGTTAGTTTCTTTAAACTTGTTCTTTCAACTCTGTTAACTAAAATCATTCTCAAAAAAAACCAATCAAAGTCAGCAGAACAATCCAATTCCCACTGTGATTTAAAATAATATTTAATAACCTCTTTAAGATGGTGATTTAAAACTTTTACAAATCGTTTTCATTGTGCCTACTCTCTGTGTATTTCTCCTATATCAGAAAAGGGAAATTACGTTTGTCAAAACATATTTTAACTTTTTCTTCATATAGGTATCTATTTGCAATAAATAGGTTGGGTTTGATACCCGCTTATGTTTATCAAAGAGGTTATTATTATCAATTCAAATAATAACACAAGGACTTAATTGGCAGATCCAAGATAGACAGGTTTGATCATAGCTTACTGCAGTCCAAATGTGTGATTTTTTCACAGACAGGGTATTTGAAGGTCTTGTAAAGCTCTTTGTCGTAGATTATTAGGAAGCTTAGCTTACAACTTTGTCTTTCTAAATGCCAGAGGTTCCACAAACCTAGAGAAATATGGTCTGTGTTTCAAAGGACATGCCATCACATCCCCTTTTCATCTTAGGGATATCGGGGGTGCTCATAGCAGTGCTTTTTCATCCTCAGAATGCTTGGCTCTTTTTCATTCCCTTTCTCTTGTCATTTTGGATTTCAGCTATAAAGGTAGAGACATTTATTAAATATTTTGCACTTAAGTGGAGGCCAGTTTATAGCCCTCTAATTAAAAAAAAAAAAAGGAAGTCAGTGGAAAAATTTGTGCGATTAAGGCACCCTATAATTTTCGTTCGTTTGGTTCGGTTTTGCATTTTATTCCTAAAAAAACCACAATAGCGTCCCTCTGAGCTTGATCTGCTGCCCAACTGCCTAACTGCGTGTCCAGTGGCAGCTCCCACGTTAAGTAGGTCTGCGCGCTGGAGGAGAAGAACAATTCGGCTGCGCCCCAGGCTCAAGAGGTGCGGCGTGGGGTCCGCAGTGGTGCATTCTGCGGGGGACGGCTCTTCTCCCCAAGTATTTTGGAACTGCCATAAATGTTAACAGCTGGGGGCTTCGGGTGGGCGGCAGGATTGGAGCTGGCCCTTTGTAGGGGCACCGCGCCATGGAAGGAAGCTGTTTGCATTCTGCACCCCGACCGGCGGATGGGACCCCGAGTCCAGACCTGCTCCCGTCCCGCAGCTCGTCCTGGGGCTTTTGCTGCTGGAGCGACCCAATGAAACTGAGGGCAGATATTGCGCTTCTGTGAGCGGTCGCATTTCCACCCAAGAGAGGACATCACTGGAGAATAAAGAGGAAATTTATTTTCGGCGCATAGTGACCCATGCTTTGCTTCAGGCGCGAAACTGCACTTCTTCCATGTGAGTCCGCCTGAAGTGTAACGCAGACCCCTTCTGCACGGTGGTACTGGTGGGGGTACCCAGAAGACGTGCAAATGGCCATCTCAGTATTTCGATATAAAATGGGATGTGTGCCGGCTGTGTAGATCTCCCTATGTATGCTGCACTGCTTCATTGTTCAGAGGGACTCGTGGTATACAGAAATGAACATAGCCAGTCCGGCTCGGGAAGAAGATGTGGATGCAATAATCAGATAGGAGTTAACGTTGCAAGTACTAGTATCTTCTTCAGAAAATATCTAGAGAGTAATGAAATTCTGTCCCTAAAATGGGCAGAGCACAATTGTTCTTTTTCTAATGTGTTTCTCGGTGTAGATGCATATGTTAAAACACAAATTCTGCTCAGATTAGGTGTTTTCTTTCTGGAGGGACTGCTCATTTTTCATAACCTCTTCCTCCCCCTGTACTGCTCTGGCCATAAGGACTTCTTCCCCCATCCCCTGCCTTAACCAGTCTCATTTATATTAAAGCTCCTAGGCCAAGATGGCCACCAACAGAGTTTTAGAACCATCAGAATTTTTAACTAGCACAGGCTATCATTTAACATGCTTTTTGACAGTTTGTTAATCTTACTTTAAATCCACTTACATAAAAGAAGGTGAACCAGGAATTGGCTGTTTTGGCCTCTGTGCATAAAAGACATGAAGGGACAATGCATCTTTTGTGTTTAAATTTTGCGCTCGGATTTCTTTGTGTGCATTATTAAAATTCCTCATGGCCTGCCACTTTTTTTCTGAAATGAAAATGTAAGCAGTGTTGCTTAAAGTCAATTTGTATCCTTTAAAATGTGACTTTCAGAAAGGGAAAATTTAAAATATGACTCTGGCAAAAAAAAATATTTAAGCTTCAGAGAGAGAGCACTTGGTTTCCAGAGCTGTGTAGGTTTTGTGTGGTGAGGGAAAGGATGGGTTTAGAAGTATTTTGAGGAGGAGATTAAGCCTGACTTCCCTGTGTGCAGGGATGGGGCTGCTGCAGTGGCTGTGAACATGGCTGCAGTGTCAGCTCCTCTGGTCTTTGCACGGTGCAAGACTGCAGACCACAAGATCATCATGTTCCTGTTAAATATTTCAGCCCTTGACCAGTTCCTCTCCAGGTGTTTTAAGGTTATTTTTATTAACTCTAGTAAAAATACCACTTCGTTTATGCGGTAGACAGTGTATTTTTTTCGTATTTTGGAATCACAGAGCGGGCCCTTGTGTGTCAACACTTCAGTAGCCATTTGACAGGATATTTCACAGGGAAGGCAAGCCAAAATTCCCAGGGATATGAATTTAGGGTAAGGATGACTTTGCCTCCTATGGATTGTGGGGAAACACGAACACCTAGAGTGTGACGGTGTCCCCACACTTGCCCTTGAGGAAAAGGTGCCTTTGTGGTGCTTGGATTTGTGAACATTTCATATTCTCTGAAAATGCCTGCTAGCCTCTTTAGCCAGGGGAAGAGGTAGGGCAGATCTTGGGCAATTATTGGCAGGTACTTTGTTTTTAAATTATCTGCTTGCATTCTTCAAGCCTAAGCCTTACCGCTTTTGCAAGTGCTGTTCTATGACAGAGATGCTTCTGAAATGTCTGCCTGCCCTGCACAGTTTTTCGGGTGAAAATAAGTATGTTAGAGGTGGTTTGGTATGCTGTCTAGAGGGTCTCTTGGATCTTATTTTACATTGTGTTTATTTTTCACTACTAATTATAATTTGTGCCATGTTACCGTTCTCTTTCAAGTTTCAGATATTTTTGTGGCTATCAGAAACTTAACCCCAGAATCTTTTTCTATTGCAAAGAAACTGTATTTCAGAAAAGGCAGCATTCTTTCCGCTAGTTTTTTTTACAGAAAACAAAGATAATTTCAGGTCCTGAAAAAAGTGTAAATTTTTGAGTACGAAGCATATGCTATAGCTTTCCGTACAAAAGCGTGCTAGGTAGAGTTCTTTCCCAATTTTTACTTGAAAACTGTATTTAAAATATTACAGGAAAAAGTAGCAGCTTCAATAACTTTATATAAATATGTAACATTTAAAAAAAAATGCTGGTTAGAGTTTGCCTTTTCATGAAGATGTTGGGTTTTAACTAATACCCCTGGCCAGTTACGGTTACCGAATAATTCAGGATTTTTGCATGTGGGGTTAAGTTGAAATAGAAAGTTCAAGCTGGTTATCTGTAAAATGCCAACACATCTTTGCACTTGCACTTTCTTTCCTGGGAAAGAGTGACAGTGTCCTGGCACCTCTTCGCTGCAGAGGACAGATCCCTCGCTGATGCCGGCTTTTTTTACAGCCCGGGGTTGTGGTCCTTACCCCAGGTCAGCGTCCGGCTCTTGCCAGGCTGGACCAGAAACCTGCAGACTGCTGCACCGACCTCAGGCCGTTTTGGGGGGGCTGTGTAACCTTCCAGTCGCACAGCCATCAGCTGCCCCTTACCTTGCTCATGTAAGCATGGTAGAAAGCTTGCCTGCTGTATCTTAACATTTATCTGTCTTATGCTCTTCCCCGTCTGTCTCCCCAGAAAATAAAATAAAAGGTGCTTTTAAATTGAGGGTTAAAGACTGATTACATCTTGACCAGAAATTGCATTTTGATGTATTTCTGGAAGCAGTCTGGGACTGGGGGGAGTTAGAAAGCTTGACTGTCTGAACCAAGTAATTTCCATTTCTCTGGTTTTGGGGGTTCCAAATAACCTCCTCAAAGTGTGTGTCTTTGAGAAGTGGCATCTTTCAGAGAATCCCTGACTTCAATATGCATGTTACTGTTATTTAAGGAACTCTGTTTTCTGCAAAAGCAATACCTTTTAGGCCTGCCTTTAAATGGGAAAAGGAGAAGAGCAGGGGATGGAAATTAAAGGGGGATGGAAATTAATGTATTTTAATATTTTGAATGTTTAAATCTATTGTTAGCTAACGCCTGCATGCCCAGAAAGCTATTTTTGCAGTATGTGACATTTTTCAAACGCTGTGCCAGCAATCCTGGTGGTGAGATGCGCTCATGACTGGAGAGAGCTGCTCCCTCCCACACAAACTTGTGGGCAGGAATTGCTCTGTTCTCAACATAGAAACTACCATCTGCATTCCTTCTTTGCCCAACACAGGCCAAAACTGTTGGGTAAGTGGTTAATTAAACAGAAAACAGGATAATCATGGTAAGATTAATTGCTGAAATATCTCCCCATCATATCCATAACTGCAGTTCTTTTAAGGGAAAGGTTTAAGATTATTTTTTCTTTAATGCTTACAAATTTGGTGAAAATTTTCACCTCC
>JAVJGG010000074.1:1024248-1030000 GCA_035590195.1 Aviceda cuculoides | reverse complement strand
GTGAACCTATATGATCATTTAAATAATTTCTACTATTTCAAGTATTAACCATCTAAATAAGGAAAATAGAATTTTCAAGTTAGAATGAGATTTCCAATGCATTTTAAAAACAGACTTTTGTTTGAGGAAAAAAAATTAAATATTTCTGTGCCCTTTTTCTGCAGTAAATTCTGTTTATGAATATTCATATTAAAGTTCCTATATTCCTGAAAATTATTCCTCTGAACTTGATATGAAGGTGTTTTTTCTCAGTTTTGTTAGAACTTGGAGTCAGTTTCAAAATTCCATAGGAAACCATAAATTATCTGTGATCTATCTGACATTTTAAAACACACAAAAATCACAAAAATCACACTTTGATGTAGGTAGCGTAAAATGTATTTTGGTGCACTTTTGTATTGCGAAGTGGAAAAAATGTAAAATGTCAGTAGAGTGTAAATCTCCATGAACTGTTTGCGCGTATATTCTAACTAGGAACAGCATTTTGCTTGTCAAACATCCTCTCAGTAGCTGCTCGTAAATTAGGTGGTTTAGCAGTACTGAAACTGTTGCATTTTATCATGCAAGTGCTTTTCATGTTGGAACGTCACAGGTATTTAGCAACGGCAGTCTGTGGAGCTCTGCGCTGGCAGCGGCGTATGTGATTGTCCATGTTGCTACCAGACCTGCTAGTTCATCTTGTCAAGGATCTGTGTGTTTTAGGAGCAACCAGAGGCTCACACTGGTTAGATGGTAACTTTCTCAAGTTACGCTTGATCGTGTTAATAATCTACGGATTAGGATTCCGTAAAAGTATTCACTGATTTAATTCTGAGAGGGTCTGTCATGTCAATAATGTTAATACATCTTGTTAGGTCCTGTCATTGTGAATAGAAAAGTTACGATCCCCGTGACAGAATTATCCTGATTTTGATTTCAAATTTTGAAAAATCGAGCATAAAGGGAATTAAAAGGAACCAAAGGCCTGTATAAAGTGACGAGTAGCATAGAGCCATGTGCCATAAGTAGGTACTATTTTACTGCAGTACTGGAGAAGTCTCAGAGCAGCGGGTGATTTGCATGATATATGCATATATGCTATCGTACCCACATACGGCAAAAGCAGAAGGCATCCCTCAGAATTTTTAGCTTCAAGGGAGTGAAGTTAGGCCTTCAGTTTTAACTTATTTTTGAATGTTAAATTTGGATTAAATTAACACTTGACAAACATACCCCGGCGGCCGTGAGCATGGCTCTGAAAATGGGCGCCAGCAGCCACCCTCGTACTTCAGGGGTGCTGGCAGCACCTCGCCCCGCACAGACCCCGACACCGCGGCCTTGGCTGGTCTTCTCGCCTCTGCCAGGAGTCGGTAAAACTTTTACTCGCTGCTTCGTTAGGCATTTTACCCCTGTAGCCCAACCTGCACCCGGGCTGACGAGGCCCCTTTCGCCGGTCCCTCCTCGGTGCCTGCGCGGCGCGGTGCTGCGGCGATGATGCCCTGCCTGGCACGGGGCTTTGGTTCTCCGGAGGCGGAGGGGGGGCAACGCTTTACAGGAAGAGGTACCGTTTTTACAGTAGACCAGGTGATATATTTGCAAGAAATGGGCGGCCGCAGCCTGGGTTCGAAGGTTCTCAGGGCCAGTGTCGAGTCCAAAAGCTCCTTGTCTTTTTTTTTTTTGGCTTCCCCCCCCCCCAAACGTGCAGTTTCTCTGTCTGTGGTAACTGCTCATCTTGTAGCTAACAGAAGTAATTTCATGTTGTTTCTTGACTATGCCGTTAATTCTGTTTCTAAAGTATATTTGTAACTTCCTTTGGCACTTAAAAAAGGGAGTGGTGAGTGCCTGTACACGAGCATACACAAGCACTGAAGGATTTCTGTGGACTATGTGATAACCCTGAAATATCTTCTGCTTTAAAATTAATTGCGCCAGATTTGCACATGCTATCCGGTTTCTGTCTGACTTATTTTGATGGCAGATGAGACCCTGGTTAAATTAATTGTGCTTTTCTGATGATGGTGTGAGAAGGGAAAGAGAGGAAAATTATAGCACTGAGATACTCAAAAGTTGGTCTGGAAAAAACAGTTTTGATCAATGGCATATTTATGTGATGTGAGAGAGCAGAACTCTAAATCTTTTGATCGATTTTCAGATGCTGTAGACTATTCAGAAAGTCCCAAGTCATATTAAAGTAAAAATTTTATGGAATTGAGACTCATTTAAAAAAAATAGATGTGCAAGAAGGACATGGAAAAGCTTTTGTGTGTTAATGGTTGTATATAGGCTGTGAGACATTTCTTCAAGGACATATTCTGGATTAATGTCACTCATTATAAAGCTAGGTAAAAATAATTATGGTATTACTGAATATAGATGATGCTCTTAAATGAAGCACACATGAAAAAATTATGAGGAAATTGATAAACATCAACATGCACAGTTAACGTGTTGGTAATGTAAGGAAAATGCTTCTCTAAAATTGGTTGTCAGTAAAGGATGATACAGATTCAAGCCTAGATGCTAGGAAGTTTAAAGAAAAAAGCTTGAATTATTGTTTATTTAGAATGTACCCCAGCAAAAACTCGCTTCTAACAATCGGATGCACCACTCTTTTTGGCATCTCATATCCTCCAGCAGCACTGTATTTTTTCTGTGTTTACTTCAATTTTAGCTGTGATCAGAAATCACCTCAAAGTAAATATCTATTAAGAATGCTCCCCTAAGAAAGTTATTTCATATGTGGTGCTTCCTCCTTTTGCATCTGATGGTGAAAGGTGATTAGTAGACGACATAAAGGTTAAAGAGAGAGAGAAAGGAAGCTGTAAATCATCTAGAATGACAGTAAAAATTAAAACCTTGGGGTTTGTTGGGCTCCCCGGTGTATTAGCTAATAAATATAACCATGCTTTAGTTCTGTTCATCTTCTGATTTTACAGGCTTTGCAAATGTTTGTGTTCAGATTAATGTATAAATGTATGTGTAAGTATGCATACGCTTAGTGCGGCAAGTGTGCGTGCGTGCAGTGCCTGCCCGCGCGCACCCTCTGTGCGCGTTTGCCTGGGCGCGCATATAACAACGTTTGGCGAGTCTCCTAATAAACATTCAAATAAAATATACGTGTCCCCATGCATGAGTCTCCTCCTCCTCCTCCTTCCCTGCCTCTGCCCCACGCACCCACCTCCCCCACCCCACTTCAAAGCTTGTGGTCCTTTTTCCATCCTTGTACTAAAAGGTTTCTTTGTAAGCCAGGCCATTTGTCCATCATTGTTTGGGGTCCAAACAGTGGTAAAATACCCTGTCACCGATCCAGAGTGCTGTGAATGGCAGCTTCTCTCCGGACAATTGGCGGTGGTGCCGAGAAATATTCCTGAGAGGATTATTTAACCTTTCAATTTAGGGGGCACAAAGCCTGGCTGATTAATGAACTTTCTGATGGGCGCTGATAAGCGGATCTATTTCTTTATTTCCCCTAAAAGTGATTCCTTCTCCTGTCCCATATTACTATAATCTTAAACATAAAATGTGGCAAATAGATTAAAAAACAGCACTAAAGAGTTTATCTGGCTGGCAAACTGAAGGAGCTAAATTAAAATTGGTAATGAAAGCAGTGGCTGAGCCCTGTATATGGTTTTTAAATGCGCTGTGTATTTTGAAGAGACTTATTCTCCAGCTTGCCTGGTAATGACTGCTTTTGGTGCACAGTCCAGGGCTGGCTTCTGTTATCCCCCCAAAAAAATGAGTTGTGTTATCTGGATGACTGCAGACACATATGCATCCCCCTTTCTCACTGCATGGGCAGACAAGGTCGATAGCATTACAAGGTATTTGTGGCAGTGCTTGTTTCAGTTTTCAGAGCTGCCAGTTTTCAGCCAGATTTGAATTACAAAAGAAGAAGCTGGCATGAAAATTGAAAGGGTTTATCGGCTAGTCTGAAGCCTCATAGCACATTGCTTATTTATGCAGTCCATTTGCACCAGGAAATGTAAAAAGGAAATACATTTTAAAAATAAGGTCATAAAGACCCAGATATGTTTAAGATGGCAAATAAAATATAGATACCTATAATATCTTTCCAGGAAACGATTTCACTTAATGTTGCACATTACTTCAGAGGAGCATTTATGTTACTGTCATAAATTTGTGCATTTGTGTCACTGTATAGATAGTCTCTGGGGATTAAGAAGGAAGTGTTTGCTAACTTACTTTAAAATTAAAATAGCAGGAAGATAGGTTTGTAGTTTGAGAGCTACATCAGAAATAGTTGAAGTTTAATGCACCGTCCTATTTAAATAAAGTTTTGCATTCCATGTAAAATTAGCTATGGGCGACTGCATAGATGCCACTACCTTTGGAGAAAATTGGGATGCCTTTTAAACCATGAAGATTTTGAGGCATTCAGGGATTGTATTGTTGTTATCCTTACTATCTAGCATATATTCATTTTCTCTACAAACTTGAGATTTTTTTGTCCATTTTTCAGAAAATACTTCCAGAATTAATATTTTGGTATCTTTTTCTCTGCTTGTAAGAGTATCAAAAGATTACATTCATTTCTTTTAAATATATGATATCGTACTTTTTGTCTCTTCCTTAACGTTTTCACACAGTCAATTGTAGGTGCTATTTGCATCTATTTAAAATGCATTATAGAAATGTCTTATTTCTGTAGAAAATGACCACTTCACAGTGCTTGTACTGCAGACCAAACCAGTTAAATTCCTTCTTCTGGGAAAGGCTTTGTTTTTCCAGACTGTGCAATCAAAAAATAAAATTTTGTCCATTGATTTGTAATTTAGTTTGAAACATGTACTTAAAAAAACCCCCGAACCTAAAAGTTGATTAGATCACTGTTTTCTTGGTTATTTGACTGTGTTTTGTTGATACGCAAAAGTCTGGAAAGAATGTTACAAGCACATTTAGTAAACTGAATTACAAGGTGTAATTTGTGGAAAGATACTCAGGTGCAACCTCCACAACTCCTGTTGGAAGAGCAAGGTTTTTTAGATGGCTGAAAAAAATGAAGAAATAAAATTCGTCGAAGAAATTCTTTTATTTATAATTGTTTGAAGTTTTGTGGGGTTAAAAGTCAAAATACTAAATTTGTATGTTTCTCATTTATTAGCATGCATCAAGCTCAATGTGTTTCTGTCATGAATTTTCATAAGGATTTTTACTACGTAGCATGTGTGGCTTAATGATGCAATCACCTGATAGACTAGGAAGACTCCAAAGGAGACGTTCCGGTCTGTTGTGTACATAATACTTGTTTCAAAAATCTGCCTAATTAAGGAATTACCCAATGGAATGCGAGTCTATTGGGTGCATGACATGGTTAAAGAAAATAACAACAACAAAAACCCTTATTATAATTACAATATTACATGATATCTTATATTGGCAATTTTGAATATACGGGAATGATGCTAACCTGCCATTGTTTCAGCTGGTATACAAGTAGGTTGTGATAATTTGTAAAGGGAAAATAAATGTATATTTTTCAGTGATAGAGCTGTTCTGACCATTTCCCTGTCCAACTCCAGTCTACAACCCACAGTGTGTAATGATTCACTTGATGATCATCTTTCAGTGGCTCAAGAAATTGTGAAAACATCACTGCTAATGAGTTTTACTCCCAGCTTTATGTCTTGTTTGTCTCAGTGAGTTGCATAAAAACAGACTGTGCGGTATGCAGAACTCACACATTGGTCGTGGTGGGCATGGTGTTGGAAGGAGTGCGCCAGATACACTGTTTGGGTTGTGTAGGTGTCCTCCC
>JAVJGG010000074.1:1001748-1021748 GCA_035590195.1 Aviceda cuculoides | reverse complement strand
ACAGCTGTATTGCACTAGTATTCTGGTTGCAGAGCTCTCTAGCAGACAGGGACTGACTGAAGGAACCTATTGGGGTTTCATGGCAGCATCCCAGTGTGGGCTTCAGTGGACATCAGCTTGGAAAGCAGATTTAAGATGGGTAAAATTCTACATGGTGGGAAGGCAGAGGAAGGTATCACTCGTAGGATTTATTTCTGCTTATTAGGAGCCCTGTCCACAGTGGAGGTGATTTCCAGGGCCACTCCTCATGCTGAAAAATAGCAAGAGTACAGGTGATTGATCCAATAAACTAAACCCACAGATTTTTCCTCAAGGGGATTATAGAAATGTTTGCATTTGGGGTCTTTTTTTCCTTGCCTGTTCTATGTATTTATGATAAAAGAATACCTGAAAAACTAAGCCGGCTTAGTAAGTCGCTTATACACTACTGTTAGCTGGAGAGCTCTCATGGTAAGACATGAGTGAGAAATACACAAATTACTTCATAGGTGGAAGTTTTTCCTTTCCCTGTCTCCCCGCCTTTTGTCACAAATCACTGTTGGATGCGTCACTCTTCTTAGTCTTGCTTTAGCTTCCTTCTGGTGAGTGAGTGGGAACCAAGGAACATGGATCTGAAACACACATTTAAACCCAAAGCTGAAGAGGTTGAAAATAAGGTGACCCTGCAAGTGTGATCAGATTCATAAAAAATGACATTGGAAGATGTCTGGTGTTTCTGCCTATGTTAAAAGCACTGCTGTCATTCTTCTGGAGGCTATGCAGGAAAACACTGGGGCTCTAGCAGTAGAAGAGCATGGTGATACAGATTTAAAGAAAAAAGCAATTCCTGTAATGAACTTTACCAAGTACTACTAATTTCTTTGAAATCTAGGCCACTCTTCTGTACTCCTTTAGCACCAGAGAGAAGGAAATGCATGCAATGCCGAAAGTAATAAGGTCGTTCTTTTGCCTCACTGCTTTTTAGCCAGAATTCATGCACCCCTTGTTTGTACCTGTGCCTGCTCTTGCTAGGCATGGGCTCCGTGGCAGTTACTTCTCCAGGCAATGAATGTGCTTGCGCGTGTAAAAAGTAAAGGAATAGGAAATATGTTCACGTATTCCACTTCACGGTACTAAATGGGGAAAAGAAAAAGAGCTGCCTGTTCCCCTGAATTCGATGGAGCGTGCTGTGTCTTCCATTTCCCTGTGTAACCCCAAAGAGCAGCTATGGACCATAGCATCACATCTCCTCTGCTGGGAGCAGAACCGGTCCACTGTTCTCTTGGAAGGACTGGGAGGTTCTCCTGGAGCACGCCTGCTTCTGGGCACTGCTGGTGGAAGCGGGTGTAGGCTTGGGAATGCAGTGGGTGAAGGGCCCATATCTCTGTCAGATCTTTGCCATATTGCTTTAAGGGAAACAGTTCAGCAATACACAAATGTGCCTATCCAGCTGGTGGATGCAATATCTGATGGCCCTGTCCGTCCCAGGGGATGGTGGGGCATCTGTGAGAGGGGGAGGGGGCTGGGAGACGAGTAGGAGGGGAGAGAGATAAATCAGCAGCCTATTTTCTTGTATTCAGAGCTGAAATAACATGGCCAGGTGGAATAGATACTGGGAATGCCTCTTCCCACCTCATTTGTGATGCTCAGGCTGAACGTTGCTCTGCAAAATTGCAGTAATATGAGCCACTTGCTTCCTTTTCAAACTTAATATTCCAACAGCAATCAGGAATGTATTGATTTAAGCATAATAAAATTATATTTATGTAGTTTTAATTTATTTTTAATTCAGCACTCGGAATACTGCCAGACCTAATTCTTGCCTCTTTCCATCTTCTAGACAAAGCCAGGACCAATCAAGGCTGCCGGTTCTCACCCTGAGCGCTCTGCTATAGTGTACTGCTGCAACTGCTCCCAGAAAGGACATTTTGGATATGTAAGTCTCAGCAGTCTCTGCCTCAGTGTTGAGTGTATCCTTGGGGTAGAAATTCATCTCTGCCACGGTGCGTGGTTGGAGAAAAGATCTGGAAGAGTCAAGCTAATGCTGTACGAAGGGCCACTCTAATGAAATGTTTGTAACTTTGCCGCATTGCTGCAGTCAGTGGAGGCCAATGTATAAAGTGATCTCACCCATCTAATTTAAAGATATGGAGGAAAAGAAAAGTTACTATCTCTCCTTGGCAGGTTTATTGATTTGTTTTTTAAACCCTAAATCAAAATGAGACTGCCTGGAAGAGAGAATATTCATTGGAAAATAGACAGTTGCTGAAAAGAGCTTGCTTTATTCTTTTTCTTTTTTTTTTTTTCCCATGGCTCATGGGGTGAAATATTAGTGCCTTACTGCTATGTTCAACATCATGTAAGTTTTTGCATCACAATCAGCCTAACAATTTGGATGCCTGTTTTAGGAATTTTCTGTTTCTGCCTGCTTTTGATGATCCTTATTTGTAATTTCTTAGTTTCATTCAACATCTGAATTAAGTTTGACATCATCCTTCTGTAAGGTACACAGCCTGATGAAGGAAGACATCGTGAGCCTTACGTGGCTTCAGTAAAAACTGGAGGTGTGCTGCATCTTCTAGGATTGCTTGCTGATGTTTATCACCTTTTTCAGCCCCCTGTCATGACAAGTGCAGCTCTCTACCTGCAAATAGCAACACCAAACAAATGTTAGTTCTTTTCTTGCATGGAGTAAGTCCAGAAGCAACAAGTATTCTGGAAAATGAATGTTACTTGTGCGTTGGGTGGGTTAAGTTTATAGTTTCCTACAGCTTAGAGACAGCAAATTCCCAGCAAATTCCTTCCTTCTCTCCTTTGTGCGCTATGTGTCGACTACTACAGCTGCTGAAGATGTTATCATTAAAAGCTTGCTGCAGTTTTCAGTTAAATAGTTAATCCCTGCAGGGAACAATTGGTCAGGTAGGGCAAGTGTGCTGGGGTCTTCTCATGGCAGACCTGAAAGGTAAATGGAAGATTTTTAATGCTGAGCTGTGTTTGGAGACAAGTGAAGATTTTCCTCTTCGCGTGGTGCGCTGGGGCCATTGCCTACATCCAGGACACGCTGCTGCCTGCACAGCCGGGTTGGAAGGGTCGGGAAAAAGGCAGCTGTTGCCATCCAAGCTTGGTAAGAGGCAAGCATGTGCCAGCAGCCCAGTGTCACCCCTGGCACGGCAGGAGTACGGGCACGGCCTTGGCTCGGTACAGGAGTCAGGATCCTTGGCTTCGCCCGCAAGACGTCTGCTCAAGGCACAGCTACACGTGCGGCAGCAGCGTGAGACCTCGGCGATACAGTCGTGCGAACTAACTTGGTCTGCCTGCTGTTTGGCACTAGGGCTGATAAAACCTATGAAAGCAGCACTGAAACTGATCCTGTTAAACAAAACCAGATTAAAGCCCCTGTCAGTAGTACAGACACTAAAATGAGCATATTACGATAAAAACTGGAGTGACAGGATTGAAGAAGAAGTGAGACTGATTGCTAGCAATGAATAAGGAACATTTTACTAAACTGTCAAAAAATGGCATTCAAGGAAGGCAGCCATACAAATAAGGCTGCTGTAAAAATAATGAGTAAATATGTGGGAGGAGCTGATAGTAATTACTTGGATAAAAAATGGTAGAAACTGTATAAAATCAGTACAGGAGTAAAGCAACTCAAGGACAACATTTATGGTTAAAGAAGATAAGGTAGTATTTTCACTAGCATACGAGGAGCAGAAATAGGCTGAGGAATGACTGAATGGAAGTGGAGAAGTCAGTAACAACACAAAAGGGCAGAGATACCAGATCCTTCTACAAGCACACAGGAAAATGTCCAGGACACACATCAGATTGTGTAACGATAACTGAGTATTTGCCCTCAAATGACTAAACCTTCTGTCCAAGAATGGCTGAGGAAATTGGATTGGAGCCCGCGTGTGCATTTTGCAGCAACTCAGCTGGACAGACAGTGCATCTGAGATTTGTAGCTCTTACTGGCTAAGAAAACTGACGTCGTTAATCAGTGCCTGAGTTCATGCAGTGAGCAGCTATCAGACCTTGAAAGATCTGCCTGTAATTTAAGCGGGGAAAAAAGTTTTTTTGTTTGGTTTTTTTAATGTAAATATTTTTAAGCAGGCAAAAATTACTCGTGATGACAAGCATCTCTTAACATTTTTCACATTTCTATACCTCAAGAACCCTGCTCTGTTGCTTTTTTTAGCAGTTAAAGCAGAGGAATGACAAACTGACCGAGAAGAAGAGGGTGAGGTTAGTTTTGTATAGACATACCATAGTCAGTGCTTCTCACTGCAGTACTTTACTTTCATGTTACCATTTAATCTAGTTTAGGAACACCTCAAATTCCTTTTCTTTGCTAGAGGTCTAGGGAGACCTTTCCCAAAACCAGATGCAAGAGGAAAAAACTTGCTAAATCCCAGATTTAACTGTGCAGTTCCAGTAAGGAGGTCATATCAGATCACTTCTTGTTTGTAGAAATGGAAATAAGACATAGAGTGTCAGCGGTTCTAACACCTGGCAGTTATGTTTCCTGAATTTGCTGTATGGTTTGTTAAGAGAGTCATATTTTTATGTAAAACAAGGATTTACTTAGGAGAAGAAATCGTATTTTCTTCAGTAGACTTCACTTCATAGTTCATTTCATAGCAGTCCCTACATCCAAAACATCATGTCATATGGTCCATAACAAAGATGTGGCCATTTTAAGAGGCATCCCCATAGGAAAGTTGAGAGGGAGGGTAAGTTAATGAGGGACAGCCCACTGCGTTATTCAGGCTGCAGCAAGTTCTCAAGGCAGCAGGGATAAGGAACTGTACAGTGCCTGCAGATGTGCCTTGCATTCACATCCCAGTATGCCAATCACACAGAAAATTCCTTCTGCAGGTTGGTAGCAGGCTCTGCTTTCTGCTCTCTGTACAATACCTCCAGCACTGAAGACCGTCCCAAGAGTATTTAACAGTACACAGTGCACGGCAGCAGTGGCAGCTTACTCGAGAGGGAAGGATATAGCCAAGTGCATGTTGGACATTGCTGAGCTGATTTATCAATGCAGTGGAGATAAAGAGGAAAAGAGGAGCCCCGATTTGGGTGGCATGCGCATTTCATTCACTAAGGCTTCTCTGTCAGCGCATTAACAAAGCAAATATAATGAACAGACCACGTGCCTGCAGAGCAAGCCCTAGATTTGATGCAAGATCTCAAGCAGTACATTTCACAGGTATCACAGAAGGATGAATGTGTCTTTGCATACTCCGCTGTAAAGCCAATCTATGTTGTTTTCAGTAACCTCTTCGGCAATGTTTAGGGATAATATTTTCTTTCATTTATTCCAGATAAGCAGGCAGCTTTGTGCCTTGCCTAAAGGCCACTCTTAGGTTTCACTCATGTGAAACACAGGTATTTGAAGTGTCATTTCTCTGTTACACTTTTATCTCATCTTAAATCTGAGGAAGGTAGATGGAGGACCTGGGAAAGGTGAGAGAGGAGGTTTCTTTGTGGGGTGATAGCTGGCTGTTCAAGGTGTTCAGTGTGAAATCCAGTCATATTCCAGGATATTCACATCTCAGATGAATAGCTACTGAGAACGGCCTCAAGTGACAGATGGACTCACATGCCCCCTGCTAGGTCCCTTTCAGCCTGATTTTGCAGTGGGGTAAGGATGAGCCCTCAGACTTGAGTAGGCTCCAGCCACAAGCTGCCATTGCTCGTCTGCACTCCTCCATGCACGTGGTGACAAGCCAGTTGTCACACAACCTAGCAGTATCCTTTTAGAGGACACCACAGAGAATAACCTGATTCTTCATTTAATTTCAGCCAAGCAAAGGCCAAATTCAAGCTGAGAAATATGAAATACACCTGAAATGCACCTGATGTACTCTGCCTCTGAAAAAGAGGGAGGAGGCAGGAGGACACACGGGGAAAGGAGGTGCTAGAGGTGGCACTGGGTGGTGGAAATAGCAGACACAGGAAAGAAAGCTGCTTAGCTTGTGGTAGAGACACCAGGGTGAGTGAAAGCTCCTGACACTTTCTCCAGAACGGCAAGGCCTAGAGTTCACTAGGTTTAGGTAGAATCCAAGAAGTAGAAAGATGATATTGCAAACCACAACAAGTAACAAGCAATTTACAAGGAGAAGAAAGCATCAGTTAATATCACATGGTACCCTGAAAAAAAGACAGAACCATAAGAAGCATCCCAGTTAGCCCGGCTCGCAAGACATTGCTAAAACTTTGTGTACAGTGGTGAAAAAATTGACATTCCTGAATCGAGTGTTTGGGAAATAGGCTGCCATGCAAGTGATGCAAGAGCTAACCCCTTCCTCACCTCAGCCAACTGTTCAGGGCTCTCTTCCTCTTCCTTGCAGTCTGATATGCTTGCACGGCATACTCCTGCAGGATTTGCTTTTGTTTTTTATCTGTGAGAGAACTGCATACAGTCAGACACACCATTCTGGCTGAAGGTGGGCTGTGTGGGAAGGATGCTGCCCCTGGCGTCTCATCGCTGCTCGCTGCTTCCCTCAGCCCACCCCACCCTTTCAGTCTGCCACATTTCTGCAGATACTCTCACCCCAAATGATCCAGGAGAGATCCCTGGATTAAAAGAGCTCCCCTGCAATTAGAATTATTTGTCTTTTGAGAAGACCGGGCATGTGGTTGTGCTGGGAGATGGGAGGGGCCAGCGAGAAGCAGCAAAAGCAGGTGGCAGGGGGACCGTCCTGGCTGTAGGATCTTCCACAGATCCAATAGCTCTCTTTGCAGTTTGCCTCGTATTTAGCTAGTGCTCACCTGCTTCTAGTCCTCTGCTTCTATCAGTGCTATAGGTGTGAAGTAGTTGTGGGAAGACAGGGGATTCCTTCCATTTGCTGCGAGAGGACTGCAGCTTGGTTCATGTAATGCTTGTTTTTCTGTGTGCACAGGAAGGATTATTGGATGGTAATAAAATTATCAGTGTTTAAAGAATTGCTGGCCACATCCTCCACAGGTACAGACCAGCACCTGCAGAATCTGACCCATTTCCCTTACAGGAAAATTGCAACTCAGCCACATCTAGTGACTTGAAATGTGTTTTGCAGGAGTGCGCAGAAAAGCGGATGCATGGGAGCATGTTCCCTACTTCTCCATTCATCTACTACTATGATGATGAATACGAGATCAAGAGAAGAGAGAACAGATTAAAAAGAAAGATTGCAGGTACAGTTTATTTTGGGAGATCCCTTCTGCCTTTCATTTAGTTGAAATACTTTCTTCTGTGCTTGCTGCTTTTAGAAATATTGTGGGATTATTTTCATGTGTTGGGAAAAGCTATAGGGATTTGAACAGGTAGTCTAGTGGTAGTAAAAGATTTGTGACTTTATTCATCCGTGTCTATCATGGAAATTTATTGTGTCAAAGCCACTAGGTGGGTGTTGTCAGATGTTTTAATTCTGAAAAATCCACTGGCATCAAAAATGCTGTAAACTAGCAGGAAGAGGATTAAACTGTAATTTGTTAAGATTCTAGTCTGTTGACAGAAAAAAAAAACCCACTATGAAAAAATCTATCAGAGAGAGATTTTTTTCTAACTAACTTCATAACTACATAAGGAAAGCTGTGATGGCTCGGGCACTAGGTTTTAGGTTTTCTGCATGGATATTGAAATAAACTGCTCTGTTTTACAGAACTACAGGAAGCCGGCCTTCTGCCAGAACAGTCAGAGATACCATGGCAGGCAGAAGAACATGGAGAGCACAGCTATAAGAAAAAGAGCAAGCCTTGGAAAGAACATGGGAAACATAAAGGTGGCAAGTGTCGCAAAAGGGTGAAGATGTCCCAGGCAGAGAAGCCCAGTGAAGGCAAACACAGAAGTGGTATTGAAATCAGCCACCATTTGGAGGAGGACTTCCCTAGAGGGTGTAAAAGGCAGGCATTTAAGAGCAGCAAAATTCGGCACAAGTCCATTTTCCAGGCATTCTCAGGCAGCAAGACTGCCTATGTGCAGGAGCCTCTGGAAGGTGCTAAAAGGAAGAAGAAATGGAAAAAGCGGGAAGACACTAGTCCTGACATCATTGAGAATTTATTCCTCATAAAACAGAGGAGGACAAAGTCCAAACAGAAATCCTGTTGGTGAGGAAGTAGATAGGTAGCACCAGCATTTACTGGCTCCAGCCCTGCTTTCTCTGTTTATTTCTGTCCCTCTCTTAGCACACTGAATTTGAGTCCGTCCCTGAACCCGGGCGGGCATGCCCAGGCACCAGTCACGCACTGAACGTCCATCTCTGTTCCCAAAAGGGAGTGCTCTGCCTGTCATGAACTGTCCACTTGAGAGGCAGGACTTTGTGCTCGTGCCTGGAATGACTGTACTTTTCAGCAGTCCCAGAATAGGCTGTAAGTTTACTTTCTTTACTTGGGGGAGTGTGGGCGGGGGGGGGAAGGGGCCATGCTGGGTTTGTTAGGTTTTGTTTCTTCACCGGTGAGGTGTTGCTTGTCGGAGCAGGATCTGCTGCTAGGGAGCACCATGTCTTTGGAGCTGACACTGGAGAGACTCTCACGTTAGGAAGATTCAGGATAGAGATCAGGGATGTGGATGTAAAGCACGTTCCCTGTGGCCACTCAATCCTCTCCAGAGTGCAGCTGGGGACTTTTTCCACTCCTGTCCCTCCTGCAAGGCGCTGCGAAGTTGTTGCCTCGCACTTTGGGACATGACAGTCTCCCACCTCAGGCTCCGATGTGGTGCTGTGGATCCATCACCCTCCGCGGCACGGCTTTTGGTGCCATCTGCACAAGCCTGTTCCTTGTCTTTGCCAACTAGTCAGCAGGGCAGGAGAAAGCATCTGAGAAGGGAACAGAGTTTACGTCTCAAATTAAATATGTCCTTGTTCCCCTTGATGTGGAAGTTGTTCCTGGAGAAAAGATAGCAGAGTATGAAAAATGTATTTGATTCCAGACATACTGTGCTAAAATTTAATAATTTTTTTAAAGACAGTTATTTTTGTACACTGGAATTAAACACGTGTGTTGTTAAAAACTTGGTAAGAATAAATGCTTCATCAAAGGAACAACCCAAATAAAACTTTACATGAGGGATATAAAAAAATGTACATTTGTTCTACATTTTCTTGCCTTACCAAGCATAATTAAAAACAGTGTCACCTTTGCTTTCCTGAGCTGAAACTACATCACCTCTGGCAAGACATTTTCTGGTTTTGAAAAGGAAATTATCTATACTTTACTGATTCATGACCTGCCCTATACTATACCACTCCTTTTGCTAAGCAATTGATAGCAACTAACAGCACAATTTCAAAAAGGTGCGTGTCCTCTCTTCATTCTTACTAAGAAACAGGCCTTTGGCTACGGTTGTATTTTAAATTTAGAAAGTATTTGTAACCTGTGCTAATGCAAAGGTTTCTGAGAAGGGGAAATGGGTACACTAGAAAAAATTCAGGACTGTCTTTCTGCCAGTAGTATTCCATGCTAGTACTCCCTAAATTCATCAGCTTTTTGTTTGGCAGTGTCATCAGTGATAACACTGGTATTTTAGTGACCATATCACCTAATCTCAGAGGTCTTTGGAATAGAGCTGCACCTACGTAATACTTGGGAACCTAATGCCCAGTTTTGCTTAAGTGTGTCCTTGTTGGCAACAGAAATTTTTTTTTGCTGAACTTCGTTGATTACTTGATTGAGAAGTTCCTGATGATACTGAGAAAGTAAGTCACTTATAGCCCTAATAAAAAACTAATTTTTAATTAATTCCACTCCCAGAAAGCCTTGTCCTAAAAAGTGAAACTTGTTTTTTCCCATGTGCTGTGTTCTACATCCCTTTTTATTTGTCAGTACCTGTTTCTATTTGAACAAAAGTCTCCAGCTGCCTTTAGCTGAACCAGCATGTAGACTGGTAGATAGGGAAGGAGGGTTGTTTTAAGTATTGAGATCAACTCCAACTTTTCTGATGCATTGGTTTGGTCATCTGGCCAGCTAAGTTGTCACGAGGTGAGTAAATCTCTTCTCCAGGAGCTGCACCCTTCTGTAAAGAGCTCAGGAGACTGTGTTCTTGCTCTAAAACTTCCTTGGACAGGAGTTACGATGAAGGGGATTCCCAAAGGGACCGGATTCTCCATCTGAAAGAGATGGATGGCTCAGACGTCAGGAGTTACCACTGTCCAGGGGTAGGTAATAAGCCCGTACCTGCTGTACACAGAGAGCATGTGGGGATGGAGAATCTCTGCCCTCATAGAGCGTGACTGTGTGACTGCTCTCACAGGTTTGCATCCTGGTGGCTGCTCTACCTCCAGGGATAACTAGAAATCACGTAAGTACAAAAATAGGGAACAGACAACACCCCTAACCTTTGGTTAGGCAGATTTTAGGGAATATTGCCTCCCTGTTTTCTCCACTGTTTTTCAAGTTAATATTCAGTAAGTTTTAGGGGGTTTTTTAAGGTAAAAATGACTCGGTGGAACTGTGGCTTCACGATTCCCTTCCCTGTAAAATAGTGTGGTAAGCGCTGGTCCCCACTCTGGAGAGTTTTCAGATCCTCCACACCTCTCATTTACTGAAGAACATCAAGGGCAGGTAGTTTTGTGCTTCACTTCTCCAAAACTGAAGCAGCTGTGTTTTCAACAATGTGCAAGAGGCCAGGGAGAAAACTGAACTGCCATAGCATCTAATGAGAGATCACTCTGAACCATCAGTCTGTTTGTGAGGTGTTTTATGGGTGCAGTGTGGTGTGCCATAAAAGAAATAAGACAGTTACTCTTAGATGTGAAGGCCAGAAGAACATTATTCTGATGGCCACCAGGGTAGCACGCTCTGGAGAGGTTGCCCACGGAGACCTCTTCTGAGTCTGCCCTCGTTCCACCGTTTTCTTCCTCATTTTCAAAGGAACCTGCAAGAAGATAGAAAGTGCAGTTTAATCCTCCTCCAGGCATTATGCAATGGCTTTATGTGATGATATATTATTTAGCAGCCTAGCCAATGTGAGGGGCTACATTGGTAGTGGAAAAATGACACATGCTGACATCGCTCAACACAAGAACGTCGAACAGTATCAGTACTGCCGTGCGAGTGAGGCTGCTGCAGGAAGGCTGATACACCGGCTCGGGGGCAGCGGCGTAGCCCCTGTGCATAGGAGGTGCAGGTGCCTTTACGTTGCCCATATGCAGTGACAAATGGTGGTCAGATGTGGAGGGTGTCAGAGTTTTTCCTCACTACTTTAGATCTAAAGATAAGGTGCCTGGCCACTGTGGCAGGAGTTAAGCCAGCCAGGAGTCCCAAGTTGTCTCTCTGATGCCCGGTGGCTTCAGCCAGCGATATTTCACCTTGGGCTCTTCTGTGGGATTTTTCAAAACCAGTTATGTGCTGGTGAGCAAAAGCCTGCCTTGTCTTGGGAAGCTAATGGTGGCAAGTTTAGGGAAGGTAACTTACACAAGTGCTTGGGTTTAACCCACAGAAGGCTGGCTGTAGCTTGTGGCTTCTGCCTGCCACTGGCAGTTTCTGTTGCAAGCACCAGATGATAGGTTTGTGGTGGAAACATCTCTGGCTTTCCCTCTGAGTGCTGCAGCCGCCCAGTCCTCCAGATACCTAACACGGCTTTTGTTCCAATAGACATCTGTTGCTTGTGGTTGCAAGACAGTGAGTAAAAGCATAGAGAAAGCGGGGTATTTGGGACCACGGGAAGAGAAAAAGATAAAACAGCAACACTTGGAAGCAGATGGAAGCTGGAGGAAGGAACTTCCTCTGGCAACCTTGCAGGTGAAGACCAGGATCTGACTGACCAGGGAGCAGTGTGGGAAGTGCAGCTCCCAAGCTGGACATGAGGCAGCAAAGCTGTGGTAAAAAAACCAAGATACTGCAGCAACATACACAAACTGGAGCATTGGAGCATTAACCGCAAGTCCGCTTAGGTCGTGGCAGGTTAAGACACTGTCGTGGTTTAACCCCAGCCAGCAACTAAGCACCGAGCAGGCGCTCGCTCACTCCCCACCCCCAGTGGGATGGGGAGGGAATCGGAAGGAAAAAGGTAAAACTTGTGGGTTGAGATAAGAACAGTTTAATAGAACAGAAAGGAAGAAACTAATAATAATAAAAATAATAAAATGACAATACTAATAGAAGGATTGGAATATACAAAATAAGTGAATCACAATGCAGTTGCTCACCACTCACCGACCAATGCCCAGTCAGTTCCCAAGCAGCGATCTGCACCCCAGGCCAACTCCCCCCAGTTTATATACTGGGCAGGACATCACATGGTATGGAATATCCCTTTGGCCAGATAGGGTCAGCTGTCGCCCCTCCAGCCTTCTTGCTGGCTGGGCATGAGAAGCTGAAAAATCCTTGACTTAGTATAAACACCACTTAGCAACAACTGAAAACATCAGTGTGTTATCAACATTCTTCTCATCCTAAATCCAAAACATAGCAGGTACCAGCTACTAGGAGGAAAATTAACTCTCTCCCTGCCGAAACCAGGACAGATGCCAGCTCAAATACTGATTTATGTCAGGCTTTGCACAGCAAGACAAAGCGAATCCACTGTACAGGGCTCACCAGAGAATTTAGAGGAGAATCAGAGGGTCCAGATGATGCAGCTAGCAAGGACAGGCTGTTTTTTCCTAGAGAAAAGCAGCTGGCTAAATAAGGTGCAAAGGAAGATGGCTGTTCTTAATATGGAGGGTGAGCAGAACAACAAAGCGCATGCTTAAAGATCAGAAAGAAAGGTGTGGCTGAGAAACTAAGAAAAATGACCTTAAAATGGTAAAGATGACAGGGGACTGCAGCAGGTTGTCTGAGGAGGGCGTGCAGTCTTCCTGGCGGGTTTCAGGGAAGAGTTGAACAAACATCTGGAGATGACAAGAGGTGGTTGAGCAAGCCGACGAGTGGATGGATGGCCGACGTCCCTTTCTTCAGCGGTCTCTCAGCAGCCTGGGCCTGCCTTCCCTTCCACGCAAGCAGCAGTGCCCTGAGCTGCCGTTGGCCAGAGTGAGGTCAAGCATGCCCATAGCCAGGCACTGCTGGAATGGAGAGCAGAACCAACACTCAACATCCCACCGGCTGCGTGCCACTGCCCTCTCTGCAGCAATTGCTCCCCAGCCCAGGGCGGTGCTCTTGGTGCCTGAAACTCCGTGCCCCGCATCTCACGGCCGGCATACTCCGCTCCAGCTTCTAAACCTTCCCTCAGACCGGGTGCTGGAGCCTTCTTGCACATGGGAGCGACAAGGTACGGTCAGGCAACAGGGACTTGTCTCTTGCCAGACAGCAAGGCTGTAGCAGGACCCTCATTTGTAGACATACGTCCAGCCCTGGAGGTGCAGTCCCATCGTGTGCACCCAGTCAGTGACGCTTCTCCCCCCAGATCATTAAACTCTACGTGGACCAGTCAGGAAATCGACTCTGCTTACCGGCTGGTAAAGCACAGCCAAGGGTCTGGTCTGTGTGCCCGTGCGGTGGGCTCCACTCTTGGGTCTCTTTCTTGGGCAGCTTGAAACAAAACGGGTTGTGTCCAGCACCAGCAGGCTGTCACTAGTAATCGGTGCCTCCCAGCACTACCAGTAAGGCTTCTGTCTAGCAGCATATGAGTTTTACAGAGCTTAGTGTGAAAATAACGCAGTTGAAGATGTTTTTGCATTAGATGAGAAGGACAGGGTAAGGGAAATGGCGAAAAGGGGGTGATGCATTTTCAACCAGCAAAAATATCACCACATTAGGTACTAGTTAAAGGAAAGCACTGCATTAAAATCCTGTTCTGGACTAGATCATGTGCAGACTGAGTTACTTTCATCAAGCTCCATTTTATCCTATTAAACCAAAATGTACTTCAGCCTGTCATTCCTCCCACCTGCTTTTTTCCCCCTCCTTTAAAGAACTGTCAGTCTTTACTCCAGAGGTGCCTGGGACTGAAAAACATGCTTATCCCAGGAGAGGATAGTGTCTCGAGGTCACAGTTGATGTGCACTGGTGAAGCAGCATGAGGAAAACTACATTGTGTGAATAAATAAAGGGCCGTAGCTCAGCCCAGACTCTGTGGAGGAGACAAGATGGATGGATCAAAAGGTCAGAGTCTTGTTTGATAATGGGGGCAGTTGTCCCAGGAGTGAAGAGGGGAGAAGAGAGTATTTGGTATATCATTTGTTGCAGCAGCTACACAGCAAGGTTGAGGAAGGAAGGAATACTGTGATTTGAGGTGTACATCTCCGCAGCATACCAGTGTGTACTGGAAAGGAGTTAACATGGCTTTATAGCACAGTGGAACACAGGACTGGCTCTTCCTTGAAGGTTTCTTTTCTCTAAAATCTGCCTAAAAGAAAAAAAAAAAAAATTTCTCTCGAGGTACGAGCTATTGTAGAATCTGCTGGGAAAGCCATTTAACCAAGCGTATCTGAGCTACATGGCTACACTGTACTGCACCACTGGGAGCAGTGACCAGTGTTTCGGATGCCAAGACCCTGCACCCCCCCGCAGCCGGTGATGCCTGGGGCACTGCAGCTGCATCCCAGCCTGGAACCCTCGCACACAGCCCCAAAGGAGAGGTCTGAAACCCGTGACAGAAAGGTGATCTGCTACCACGTCATCAATGCCGTGCAGGTCTCCAGCCAGATCATCAGGGAAGCACCAAGGCACGAGCAGCATCCTGCTGATGGCAGGGCCAAAATTCGGGGCTTTCCCCATCAGACAACGCTGCTACAAAGGTGCAGGGTCCTGTGCTGGTCTGAACTGGGACGTGCTACCTCCTCTGGGCTGGCACTGTTCCTCCAGCAGCAGTGCTAGACAGTCTGTTCGGGACACCCAGTTTGTCAGCAAGCTGGTGGAGATGTTTGCTCTGTGGGGTCCCCGCAGCAAAACATTGGTTCCCGAGCTCCCCGTGGCATCAGGGCACCACAGCACGGAGCTGTGTCCCAGTCCTTCCCAGCCACAGCCTGCAGCAGGAGCAGGTGGAGTGGGGCGTCCAGGTGCTGAGGACATATCGGAGGGAGCGATTATCGCCCCGTTTTGTTGCTGTGAAGCTAAAGCCCAGACACGCACGCCTAAGACCGGCTGCGTAGCCAGGAGCTGAACGCGAGCCCTAAATGGCCCCTAAAACCACCCTCCTTCCCTCTCGGGCAAGGAGCTGCAGCTACACTGCTGGCTTGGCAGAGCACGTGGAGCTTTCAGCCCTCCATCCTGGCCGACCAGTCTCTTGCTGTGAGTCGCTTCCAGAGCACGACTGGGGTTTGATTTTGCCGTGCTTTGCCACGGAGCTCGCCGGCTTTGGCCTTCTTCCTCAACCGCAGCTCAGAGGACACCGTTACCTCCCCGCGCCGGAAACCCGTAGGCCGATTTCTCTGCTGGACGATTCCTTTCGTTTTTAAGGCAGCAGCCCTGGTCTCGGTCGGGAAGAGGAATACCACCTCCGGTCTCTGCCGGACACACGGGACCTTGTTTGCCCTCCGTGGCCAGAGGTAGCCAGAGCCCCCTCTGCCCGCGGCGGGGAGGCCCGTGCGCTCCCGCCTCGCCTCTTGCCGAATCGCCCGAGCGTCGGCCTCAAGGCCCCGGCTCCCGCGTTTGCCGCCGCCCCTCGGTGCCGTCCGTCCCGCTTAGAGGCGATGGCAGGGAAGGAGCTGCGGCAGGCGGGCGGCCGGGACTAGCCGGGTGGCATCGAACCTCCGAGCCGGGCTGGAGGGGGGCACAAGGCCTGGCCATGGCGCCCGCCTGGCAGCCACAGGATCAGCCGGAGGCCCAGTCCGTGCGGGGAGGCAGCTGTGGTTACCTCCCCCCCAACCTTCCCTGAGCACAGCAGAAGGGGTGACAGCCACCCCGTTTTGGAATCTTTTTTTTTCCTTAGGAGGGGGCAAGAATGGGGTTCGCTGTGGTGGGTTTGTGGCACAAGGGCGTGGATCTCCGCTCCTCCAAACACAGGCAGCAGAGCCGGGGTCAGGATCCCCTGGACAAGCCGTTGAGGTGATCCCAATCCCGCAGGGAGCAGGACAGAATTAACTGTCTTTATGTCCTGTCATTTTGCTTCCCCAGCAGCTCCAGACCAGACAAGTCAGGTCCTGTCTGCGGTGGCCTTGCAGACCCTCGAGCCTCGGCATGGTCTTGCTCTTACGACGCATCTTGTTCCACCCACGTGTCACTGAACAGCTCTTCCAAGAGCGCCGAGTTTTTGCCCTGCGAGCAAACTGGTGCAAAAGCCAGTCTGAAGTTCAGTTTGCCTGAATTGGTGGATGGGGACACCTCAACGCACCAGTTTTCACGGGCCGGATCGGGAAGGAAGGGCACTCTCACACTGCCCTGTTTCAGGAGCACCTTTTAGACAGGACTGCATTCTTCTGCCAGTGAGTCACCAACCCCCACTGGAGACCGGCCCCTTCCCGCAACTGGGCTTGCTTTTTTGTGTGGAGAGATTTCTTCTTCCTCACCCACTGCTCGCAGGTGCTCTCACAAATACCCCCACCACACGCTCACTGGTGGGAGCGCAAAGGGCGTGATCCAGCATCTGCAAAAAGACTTCTGTTTGTGGAAATGGGGTTGAATTCAGCTCACGGTGTGTGCATCAGTTTGGAAGATGATTTGATCGGTGAATGGAAATGCTAAGTTTGGATTAAACCCCATCCCATTTCTCAGTGTCGTGGCACAAGCCTTCTCAGGTGTTCTCCAGGAGGGAATCTCTTTCTCTGCAAGAGTTATTAAACAAGGCAAAAAATACATCAGGCTAACCAAGCATGAGCGAGGGAAGCTGCCCGCATGGATGAGGTGCTCTGTGGATTGCTGGTGCCGAAACGTCAGTGAGTGAGTGTGCTTTCTAAAGCAATGCTGGAGCAGGAGAACTAACATCAGCATGAAAGCCTGTCTCCAGCCTTGTGGCTTCCTAATCACTAGGTCCTGCAAAAAATTCATTTTTATCCTGTTCTTTAGGGCTTAGGCAGAACATAAGCTCTAAGAACCCCACTGTATGGGGTATTCAGCACACACTGAAGCAGGCCAAGCAAAGCTTTATCCTCCTCCTCCTCTTAGCTTGTGCATTAAGAGGTTTCTATCGAAATCCTGGTGGATTTTCTATGCACCATGGTTTTTCATTTTGTCTTATAATTTTTCCTTTAATGATTTACTTTCAACAAAAGAACAGTGTCAACACCAAGCTATAAAATAATGTATTTTTTAAAATATGCACACTCACACTTTCTGAGCTTTTTAAAACTTTTAAAATACATGAGCAAAACTGCCTCAGTCAAACGTAGGAAGCACTACCTAAAGTGGATGTTGTGCGTAAGTTGTACTCCTCATCATCATCTTTAGTGCACTTACTTGGTACCTAAAGTCCTCTGCTTTTCTATCTTCTACACATGCGATAGAAAGCCAAAGGAGTTTAGATTAATTCTGTCTTCTACACATGTGAGAGAAAGCCAAAGGAGTTTAGACTAGTGCCCAACCTGTGCGTGCCCTGACAGGTAGAAGCACGTCAGAGGAGCGCAGTATCCTGAAGAGCTATTGCTCCCAGTCCGGCTTCCATCCGAGATCTGGGCAGAAGTTTGAGGCAAGGAGGCGTAAGCTGGCGGCCGTGTGTCCCTTCTGCTCCTTGCCACTGGCATGGTTGAGGACATCCTGGTGAGGGAAAGAAATCCTCACCTTGGCACGGTTTTTCCAAGCCTTTCGTGCAACAGGAATTCACACCCCTGCTGACTGCGCCCAGCGGCACCGACAGCTGCCGGGCCCTTGGCCGTGCTCCCCGGTGATGGTGGGAGAGCCGGAGGCACTGCGGGAGGAGCGCAGGGCGGCTGCGCGATGGGGACGGCGGCGGGACGGCAGGGACGAGCCACTGGCGCTGCGGCTGCATGCAGGAGCACTGCTGCAAAGGTGGAAATCAAGGTGAGCCTGCATATCCGTGGCACAAAAGAGCCCCGCAACCACCTGGGTTGGTGACGGTGGCAAAGCAGGGTCCCGCTCACGGTACACCCGGCGCAGCCCTGCCAGCCCCTGCCCAGCTGCGGAGGCAGAGGCAGAAGGGACCAGCCGAGCCCTCGCGGCCCCGCGGCACTGCTCTGCTCCCCAGCTGGTGTAGGTTTTGTCCCTGCCACCCTGAGTAACTCTTGACCGTCTTCACTGTGGCCACCGGTACCGCTGCAGACTTTCAGACAGTTACAACTGACTGTGGCACTGCAGGGCACGGCAGCCAGTAATTGCACTTTTTTGCATTGCAAAACGATTATTAGCACCTCAGTTCATTATCAAAGCAAATTTAATTTTTCAATGTAAAGGAGCCAGTTGTATTTATAAAGGAAACACTGTTGATATAGCCAGAAAAAATTAATTCATGACAAATGTAAGGAAAATTAATAGTCTTTAACCAGGACAATATTTGACTGTGTCTAATTGTGCTTTGCCAGGTAAAGTACACTATCTTTGAAAAGTCCTGACAGAGATTCTTGCAGAAGCGTTTTACACTTCTTCTGATGAAACTGCATTTAAACATTGGGAGTTTTAATTAACCTTGTAGCAGTCTGGTCAAATCATATAAAAACTGTTGTGGAAACTCAGTATTCTCTCGTGTATTTGTGCACTGGCAGAGGCGTTGTGTACACTCAGGAAGGTCTTGTCTAATCCAAACCCATTCAGGCAGAAAAAAAGAAAAGGGAGAGGAGAAAACACCAAGGGCGGAATGGCCGCAGAGAACCTCTGGACCGCAGGTGCGGGTCCTCGCTGGCAGGATGGCAGTGTGGACATGCAGACACCAGCTGGATGCAGCTGATGCCGTGTCTGAGCCAGCATCTGCCGCTGCTTTCCTCTGCCAGCCCTCCCGGCGCAGACGGGAGTGCCAGCTCATACGCCTGTACGTGGGAAGCAGGACGGGGCACGGGAGCAGGATGCTAACGAGGTGGGCGATTCTGCATTTCACTTTGAAGGGGAAGCTGAAGAACCAGGCTCTGCCCTAGGGTCTGCTCACCGCAGAGGGCTTGTCCATGCTGGTGCAGATGGCCTCGGACAACCAGAGTCCCTGCGCCTTTCCGTGGGCTCCGGCTGGCCCCGCTGGCTTTCCACGTGGTAGACAGACAGAGAGAGCACCGCTGCGTCGTAAAAAAAGCCCAAAGGCTCCTCACCAGACACGCACCCGCGTTCACTCAGGGCAGGACGTGTCCCCAGGTGATCTCCCCTGGCCAGGGTCTTACCTGGCCGAACACCCTCCTCAGGACGACCATGGCTCATGGAGCCTGCAGACAAGGGTGTCCACAGGGACCCCAAAAGTGGAAGATTCATCGGGTTTTGAGGGGGTTAGGCTGGAGGAAACCTCACGAAGACACGTAGGCATCTCTGGTTCTCCTTGGAAGAAGTTTACCAGCGAGAACACGCTGACGCAGGTGACATTTTGAATGATGGGCTGCTTGTGCATAGCAAGAACAGGGTCTGTAGAAGAGGCACAAGCCCAGCCGAGGCTGAGGTGCCCCCTTGGGTTGGAGCACCAGAGGGTCTGTTTCTGCCTGGTTCTCCAAAGGTTTCCACAACCTGGCTGTGGCCCAGACCCTCTATGGCACCAGCTGCATCCTCCGTGTGAAGAAATCCCAGGTTCAGAACCCCCCCAGGACGGGGTATGGGCTCAACACCTTCCCCATTACCCTTGAGCGAAGGTCCTCGAGCAGCTGGTTCCAGGGCCAACGCTCCCACCGCCTTCACGGGGGCTGTGTAGGTACCATAGCCTTCTCCACCCCTCTTTCACCAAAGATTCCTGTGGTGGCCAGAGGGTTGACTCTCAGCCAGCCCCAGGTCAAAGGTGCATCTTCATCTCATTTGCACCCATGTTGTCTGCTGGCTGCAGCCGATGCCAGCCACGCCAGCAGGATGGTGCTGGCTGGGGCTGCCTGCTGATGGATTGAGGCTTCCTGCTCTTGGGGGAGATTCAAAGCTTGTCCAAGCTTTGGAAAGGCAAACTGGAGGGCCCCAGTGCATGAAAGAACCAGGAAGGCAGGATGGCCCCCCCCTTCATTTTCCTTGTGGGGTGTGGGTGTTGCAGAGGAACGTCTGGCCCCCCCCTGCCCCCAATGTCCCCCCGCTCCCTTGGCTGTCTCCCGGATCCC